>QNGE01000607.1:39559-88747 GCA_008508345.1 Paragonimus westermani
GAGCTCTAATGAGAGCGAAACTCGAGTCTAGTGCTTCTTTTCGAAAGAGGCTGGCTGCAAAGTCTATCTGAATGCGAACGCTGCGATCAAATGTGAGTGATGGTCAACTTGAAAATTCTTGTATTTTCAAGAGTTTGACTTACATAACGATATACTAGCTAAGCATACCGTTAAATCCAACCCTTTTTCTATTGTTTTTTTGAAAGCATGTTAGAATAGGATTAGAGCATTCAGATTTCACAGTGCAAACCTATTCCATTGCAACGCAATGGTAATTAACATACAGTGAATATAGGTCAGAAGTACAATAGCTAGCGCATTAAAACTCGAAATAAATATGAAAAATGTTTCCTTAAAGAGGGACTACTATGTAATATCTATGTATTTAGCATAGCTGACGATCTTATGTTTTGTGTACCGCTCGTAGTACTGCACAGAATGACTGAAAACCTTAAACGGTCACAAACAACTACTGAATAGATTTCCAGCACTGCTTCAAACAAATAGGTTTTGCTATCAGTCATATATCTACCTTTCCACTGCCAGCTGATATTGTTTCGGTGTTACTAAACCTACGCAAGATAAACTGAACCAGTTACTTAATCCGTCAACCCTGGTAGAACCGCATTGTTATTTTGTCATTAAACTGACTGTTTAATTTGAGAGAATGAGAACTGCGAAAAATATCTTTCATCGTTGTTTCACTCTTCAATGCTCGATAAATTCATCGTGCTGTCAAAACAGCTGTTTTCTTATATAAAGATACCAAAAGTCTATTCGGATCTTTATATTCTGCATAGCTGTTGGCAAAGTTTGGAATAATTATTGTCCATAGTTTAACACTTGGTAAAAGTGTAACTTTGTAACTTAGGATCTGGCTGGAAGCTATTTGTCAGCAACTCATGATTGTTAATTTATTCGCGTTTATTTAATTTTTAAGCACGGCGTCTAAGATAAACTTTTTAGGATTTTCGAAGGACACTGAAAGTTTCCAACATACAAGGCAAGTTTAAATGAATTTGATACTGAATAGAGTATTTAGCCGCTCAAAACAACCATCCGTGTCATTCTTAAGAGCACACTGAAGTGAAACGGCTGACTCAGTATATAATGTCAGTACGTGGTGGATCATAATAGCCGGGATAGATTGACATTGCCATAGTTAATGAAGTTACACAAAGTGTTCACTGCGTCTTTTTGACACAGAATCATTGCGAGACATTTTTGGAGGTCAAAATTCCCTCCGACCGACCCTGCTAAGCTCATCCTAGTGACCCCGTCTGACTAAACACTTGCTACCATTAGTCCCAGAGCCCGTGTCTAAAAGTGCTGAGTCCTCGAGCCTGCCTCCCCAGCCATTGAATCTCACCCACCGGCCACCCACCCTACCCCCTGTGAATACGGTCCGCCATTAAACTGTCACCAGCTCATCGGTCCGCCTGAAGCCCGGGTATTTAGACACACATTAGACCGATCTGATCGCATTCGGTCGGTTCGTCATTGCATGTCGGTCGTTTATGCCTTTACTTGTCGTGCCCTTTGGACCCTTGACGGTCTACCGCGGCCAAACATTGTTTTATCCCACAAACGCAAACGAATAGAGGTTTGTTCTTACAATTGATTATGTTATTTATGTCAATAGTACCACGTTTCCAGCGTCTTGATTTGGTTCTGATATTTGGTGTCGTTGGACATACGTTCGTCATTCAACGTTCGTCGGAAGAACGTACAACAATACTTCATCTCTTTTGCCAACTCGTTGCAAGCACATAGTTTAAGGTTAAGGTTGAGTAGTTTGTGCTTACTTCAGTAATGTTTTGAGCGATTCATTGGGTTATTCTCCTGTGGTATACCATAACTAACAAGAGGCTAATTTCCAAGACGCTGAACGTACACAGTCCTGTATCTAACCATTCGTCAGAATAAAGTTATTTGCCTCGTTCCACATGCAAGAAGTTCAAACTCTATGATCTACATTAAGCTTCGTGTATACAATTATTTAGTCACAGTAAAGTCAAATTGCCTGGGGGGAATTGCTACAGTCACAAGCAGTTCCAAATTACGGTGTTGTTTCATGTACTACCTCATTATGCAATCAACTTTCCTGTGCATCTTGCCAGGCAAATTGCGGTGATGCTCCCATCTAGAACATTTTATACGTTATGAGAGTTATTCAACTCTAGCCTACATAGCAATTTGGCTTTGTGGTAAACATTAAAATCAATAACCCACCCTGTGCCAGAAATTGAAATACAAATATTACTGGGGTATGTTTTAATAACTAATCGAAGGTAATATGGAACTTGGTGTATTTGCCGTTTTCACTAGACCCAAATACTTTCAGAAATTGTCGATATTGTTTAGTTTAAGTCAAATGTCCGTGATTCTTTTGGCAAAACATCTCAACCAAATAGAAACTTTTTAATTATTTCCGCAACTTAAGTGTCACTGTGAACTATACACACGATCTAATTTCTTCTTTTTCTTCTTTCTAGTGGCAACTTCGCTCGAGGAGAAACTGTTTAATTGAGTGTCGAATTTTTCGTCCACCACAATGAATTCCTAGATAAAACTTCTGAATACATTTTTATTGATTTGCAAATTGGTTTAAAATTATGTTCGCCTAAATGCATCACTTTCTCAAAGCGACCGAAAGATTCCTTCGTAATCGTGTGAAGTTGCAACATTTGAACACTTACGTGAGTGGCTAACGCATTAATGCCGTGGATTTTTCTCGTTTGCACTGTGCTAACTAATTGGTAGGCAATGAAAAAGTCACCACAATAGTAACGTTAGAGTACCGTGCTTCGTGGTTTGTTATCTCTAACAACATTTCTTGAGCGGTTTATTTCTCCAGTTTAGAATTTTGTAAACATAATCATACTCGGATTCAAGAGTTTGCAAATCAGACTTCAGCATCTTCTAGTGAATTAGCTGCTGAATAAAGAAGATTGTTTATTGGTTGGTCAGCAAACTCGTTACAAATAAAGCTGCTTCATTGAGTGGTCCTAAAAACGCTAATTACGTAGACGCACAAAACCATATTGCATGCCTCCGAATTATTCTCGAGAATATTTAGTTTCTTCCTAAATAGAAGAACCATTTCTACGCGCTACATGTCTCGAACCCCCAGTCACATATGTAAATGGATTGTACATGTACTGGATTTGCTTTACCTTTTGGAAACAACGCTTCCGTGGTCTGGTTGCTTTTTGACAATGTATGCCAAATATGGATTTGCTTTCTCGATCTGTCCAGGGGCGTACAATTCGGTAAAAGATACAGCTGCATCCAGGTGAGATTTAGGGAGCTGATCCTGGCCGTATTTCAACTGAAGGACAAACGGGTCGGTAAATGGTTCATCGTGTCGTATTGGTACGTTGTTGTCCTGGAGTTTTGGCTGTATTCTGGTGTCGGTTAACGAGAACCGCTCGTGCTCACGAACAACCACCTCGTGCACCTTCACAAAAAGACAACCATTCAATTTAAGGCTTTGAACCCCAGCGTAGCACGTATATACCTTTGGAAAAATAATTATTAAGTATTGGTAGACAATACACTCAGGAAGATCGGCGTTGACTAAATTGTTGTGTAAATCGCACTACAATGAGTAAACTTAGGGAAGTAAACACATTTCCGTGTTCAAATGCGACATGTTCGGTAATTAATTTTAAAGCTAGTCTTTACGTTTGATGAATTTGTAGTATTATCCGGTTTTATCCTACGGAGATAAGCGTAAAGTGAGCTAAACTATGTAGGACAGTGTTCAGACGATTCCCCCCGTCAGGAACGTTATAGGTGACATTGTTATCGCAACTTATCCTTAACAGGTCGACTTTTAGACAGATGTATTGTACATCAAGTGCGTCCTTTATGAAAAATCTCATTATATTAATGACGTCGACGTAATACAGCATATAAATTCGACCACACGTCGGTTGGTGGGGTTAGACATCATATGAACGTAATAGGTCGTACTGATACAATTTCCAGCAAACAAGTCAATTGCAGACACCTCAAGTATGGTCTACACAGCGTATCTTAAGTACAGTTCTAATGCGTGTTCTAGGTATTGTTCTTACGCAAGGCGCAGGTGTAGCAAATTTTCCACTCGATCTTGGGTATAAGCACTAAGGTATTACACCTTGTATCTCCAGCCGGCTTTGCCGTAGAATCATGAAAGCCTTTAGGCCAAAATTTCCGTGTGTGCGAGCCAATTACTTTCATCCTAGGGAAGTTTGTTTCTTGGTGTCAAGCAAACGGTATGGTACACTCACCCCATTTAACTCCCTACATAGTCGCAGAAACCACAGCTTTTGGAGTACAACCCCACCAAGAAATTTTAAATCGTGGCCCTTTTAGACTGTTCTAGAAATTGTGACCATATGTTGAGTATCTCTCTTCTAAATTCGTTACTACAATCTAGATGCTTAAGAAGTTGAACAGTGAGACTAACAACAGCCAAATCAAAGATTTCGTTTTTTAACTGCACCCGCCCACTGGCCCGTCCGCTTTGTCAATTACTTGTCTTTTACAACATAATCTAATACTGTTATCAATATCTGAAGATCATGATCACATCTTCTGTCATTACAACCTAGGTTCTTATGAGGATCACGTTCCTCGTGGTCAAACGACACGGAAGAGTTTCCCTTATAGGAAAAATCTAACAGGGTTTGTAGACCAGTTATGCGTATTCAGAAACTGGTACCGCAGTCACGGTCTGTTCTTGTTTACTGTTTCTGCCATTGCCAGTTTTCCCTTGGAGAGCTTTTATCCAAGAATGTGTGACGTGGAAAGTTACCCAGCGGAATTGTGTGATCACAAAGTCTTTATAAAAATTTAGTGACAAAACATACCTGTAGATCCTTGTTAGAAGATTTTCGTCTCATCCTATGACTGTCTGTTCCATATTTCTCCAAAAACATTTCACCAGTTATTGCGCTTCTCACAACAGGCATTTCAGCTTCAAGTTCCTTCTACATAAGGTCTATGCAATACGATATAATGTTTCAAAAATTTTAACTGCTAAAATAGCATAGAACTGTCTAATATAAACTAATTTTTGAAATATACAGTCTAATTGCTCGCTGTTTACACTCACGAGGACAAACACATTCACTTAAGACTCCCCCTGTGAACATTTCTTCCGTGAAAGCAATCCTGAGAGGGTATGTCTGAGAAGAAGAGCCAGAGTAATTTGTTGGTAGAGTTTTTTTTGTAACCTTAACAGAACTTGATGTGAAACGTCGAGATTGGTTTTCTTAACATAACTCTGGAATCCTCGAAAGTTACTTGACTTTCACGTGGACAGAGATTGCAATTTGAATCATATGGCGTTCACAGACGCTCAGGTTATAAGCTTAATTCGGAAGCTGTGGAGTCGTAACAGACACGGTTCATCTTTGGTGATTCAGTCACTCGCGGTTTGAGGCAGACAGTTCAGTGATCGTTTCATCTATCCCAGAAAGATTATTTCTGACATCTGGTTTGAAAGCGGAGATATATTATCGGACAACTTTATGAAACTTAGCTCAAAGCCGTATTTTTTTATTTTACTGAATACTGAATAACCCAAATAAATAATTGTGACAAACATTCGAGGGCTAGCCAATGACACGTAGATAAAAAAATAACGCTTCAGCGTGACTTGAATAGTGTGCTCTGTTCATGAATCTCTTAACCTCGTTTCTACAAAATTCAGCAGGAAGTCATTTCTGAAAGAATAAATCACTTTCAACGAGTTGAATACAGAATGTAATAAATTCCTGTTTTGACGTTTGAGCAATTGTAGGCAGAAAACCTTCCATCACTTCCGTTTGATGGCTGGGGTAGTCTAAATTATCCTCATACTATTTTCTATAGCTCGCTGACTTCAGGAGCGCGTGACTATTTTGCATAAAACTAGACTCGAAAAATTATTTTTGAAAGAAAATAAACAGGTGATGAAGGTTTAAAGTGGCAAAAAACAAACAGGCTTATTTAACAAATCGACAAAAATTATACTCAGTTGCGAAGTGATGACGTAAAATGATTTCGATTAAGTCTAGGTAGAATGTACTCACAATGTGTGTCCTAGGAACATTCCAACACACGTTAATAAATTTAGTCCCTCAGACAGAATTAAATCAGACTGATTTAATTCTTGGTATGGTGATTACAGTAGTTATGTTTACTATTTTTTTGTTAACGCCGCTCACAGGGTTATGCGTTGTATCACCCGGGAATTTCAGAACTCTACACAATTTCGCTTGCTTAATAGAAAAAAGCGCAGTTTCTCCACAAAAGTTCTTCTGCTCGTCAGATTAAACTAATCAGATTTAGCAGGGTTGTGATATTAAATTTTGCCAAACCTGTGAAGTCACATTATTTTGGTCCTCTTGCCGCATATTTATCATCTGCCGCACTACCCTTCATACTTGAATCAATCAGCGGTTTGTGGTCGAAACACAACCTAACAATCAACAAGCCGTGCTTCGGAGCACAATACGAAGCTGTTTTTCATGCAGTCCCGTCCGACGATTTTCACTGAACTGCTGGACAACCTCCTCGAACTAGACTGCTACCATTAGCGTCATGCGCATTGGCCACTCAAGAGTGCAGCCTGCAAGTAAGCCTCAAACTGGTAACACAAACATCTGTACCTGGGATCCTGTGGACTGCACTCACGCGGGATGTTCAATTGAGTTAAACATCTTTCTAAGCAGCCAAAGTTCTCTTTCTAATATGCTGAAATCAGTCATTCAATAAGTGTTACAATCATAAAAGATAGCTTACTTAATTTCATGCCACCCTGGTGAACAACTACCCGCACTGTTATTGTAACTCTCACTTACAAGTAGTGGTTTCAACCCTCCCATGTTGGTGACGCTAACCAAGACCAGAATAACTATTTATTTAGCCTAATTTGGTAATTGGAACCAAGTGTTCCCAGTGAATTTATAAGTTACCATTTGCACTCGCTGTAATCATTGAGACGGACCATACGTATTAAATTACTTTTCAGCGCTCAAGTATTCTATTCTGGGTTGCTGCACAAAGAGTTATCAGCTATTTTGTCATTGCTCAATTAGGTATAATTTGAAAACCTTACTTGTACTCTTGTTGTGCAATGCTGACCAACTGAACGAACCGGCTATGAATTTTCGATGTTTCTTAATATAAGTAAGCGAATGGATATACCGTTTTGTTAAATTTCACCTTGAAAAAAAAAACGGTTAGAACGCTGTGCAGAAAATTGTTGACTCTATGACTCGACCGTCAATTGTAATTATGGTGAGATGTCTTGGAATGCATAACAGCCCAAGTTATAACCGGAGATTGTAACAAAGTAAGTTTTGAGAGTTGATTGAAATTTTTGAGACATAAGTGCGCAACCCATATAATCAAAAGTATTGGAGGTTAAGGGCTGGACATAAAACTTTAGTGGGTTATAATGCTTTGTCATATGTATAATTTTTTGTTAACTAACTGATTATAGACTGAACACCTCATAGGTGTTAACGTATTTCGCATTCACGCGAACAGAATAGTTAATTTGTTAAAAGAAATGCTCGATTCTAGCTTCACCCTTGCTGGAGCACATTATCAGTCCATGTTCTTGCCAAAATCGTGTATTTAGCACCCAGCCAAGCTCTCTTGAAAGAACCATGTTGACCACAATATTGCTGACCTTGTATTAAAGGAGTTCAAACTAACATATAGAAGCGCCGTGCCATATGTGCTTGAGAATAACGTGCAGATTATTCGAACTCCCTCGGAGGAGACAGTAACTGTCCGAATAACTGCATCTAGAACTTTCCAGTCTGGATAAAGTAAGAAATATTTTCAAACTTTCTGCTTAAAACAATGAGTGCTCATTAGCGGTCTAACAAATGAAGAGCTCAACTTTTTGCTTCCACATAAATAAACCATCTGGAAAGCCTATTTGTATGTGAAGACCACGATCAAATGTGTTGCATTCAACCTAGTACAGCCGAAACCGGGTATCTGTTTTATGTGTATAAACCAGCCTAAATGAGGGCACAATCTATCTTTGAATACGATTTCTGTCTTGATGGTAAATATTATCAGTTGAAATTACCTTTATGGAAAGCTCGTTCTGTAAAATGTTCACACATATTATCTGGGGAAGTATCGTTGAAATTCCTCTGTCCCCATCCATATCCGTCAGACTGTGCTCCATTGCCACCAGGGAAACTTGAAAGCAATCCTCAGCAAGCACATTTCTCTCAGCGTGTATGAGTTTGCGCTCACTTAGTTGCATCATATCATTTTGGTAGTAACTAATCCTCTTGGCCATTACGTCCGTCAACTCAAAGTGGCTGATTGATTCCAGAGTGAAACTAGGTGTGGAAATTCTGAGTATGCCGAACTGTGGTCTCTGCAGGTAGAAGATTCATATTTTTATCGGCAAGTATTACGATTGGGAACAAATCCAAGTGCACTCAAACAGTAAAAATAGTTTTAAAGCGTACTATCAAAACCACAAATTCATTTGTGACAACCAGTTTGCAAATACGAACAACTCGCTTATTGTGAGAGCTCACATTCAGAAATTGTGCGGTATTGGATAGATCAGGGCTCCCATTCTGAGAAGAGACCACAGCCTGTAGTGCTTAACTTGTGCTTCTCATATGCGCCAACATTTCCAGTAGATCATAGAGTGAGAACCTGTTCATCATAAGTGTGACCTTTGTATGACGAACACAATATAATTGCGTAGAAATTTCACGTATAAAAAATTGAAAAGATTGTACTAAAACTTAAACCTGGGACCGTTTTGGGATTCTGTATCTGGTTATGTTAATGTTGCAATAAGTGTTTCGATCGCCGCTGGCTATGGAAAGTTGGTTGCGCAGGCAACGAAAGTTTGTTTACACACATTGAAACACCACATTCGTAGCATGACAAAATCCCATTTAACCTTAACTCGCACCAACGACAAATCAGTCTTAACTAAGGATGTCATTATGATTGAAATGTAGATCCTCGATCGTCGTTAACGACGTTTGTTCGTCTATAGCAAGTCATCAGGGAATCAATTTGTTCCTACCTACGATGACACGTGTTTCACGAAGAATGCATAGGGCATTTAATAGCAGACTGGTGTTCACAATGAGCTGCATGAAGATGTGGTCAGTTGGATGAATTCGTTCTACTCTCATAACCAAACCTCCGCCATCTGACCGACTGACTGCTAGCTCACTGATGAAAACTTACCTCGATGATTAGAGGGTTCGGCGCTTTTAAACATTCTAGCGCTACTATCCGCCACGGTGAGACTGGAGCATGACGTGGTATGACGGCCTGCGCACCTCGATTATACTCTGGGCTAAACTGGACGGTGTCGTGACCACATCAACAGAGCTACTCATACCAGGTAAGCCAAAAGGTATAGGTCTGACAAACCACAATCTCTTGGTCCTCTAGGTTGTGTGTTGGAAGATGGTTGGCATCTTTTTCCGAAAAACACAACTTCTGGTACACCGCCACCCGCCCTCTGCCTTGCCGTACTGGCTTTAGAGCCAAACACTTTGGTTGAGAACCCTAATCGTTCTCCTGTCTAGGTCTGGGCGTCCGGGCAGTAGCTCAGCCCACATACAACAATGAATCCTCACAGCATCAACAATTCCATACGGCATTGGCTGTCTCGCAGTATAAATCGGGTCGTCCTATCTCCTGCATATAGCGGGGTGGATAGGCAGAAAACATGCTATTGCTGACCCCTCCCTCACTGTCCTATGAAATTTAGCTCTCAGGCCCCTCCCGAACCCCAATTCTAGTAACTTCTATGCAGGTCCCACAGCAACTATAATTAATCATAGTAACACTGTGCCGATAAGTCCCAGCTCTCACCACTCAGTCTCAAACCTCTCTTGTCCTGTGCTTCGACCTAGAACGCAAATTAATATAGGTTCCTCCAACGTTCGTACTCTAAAAAAGATAGGTCAACAGGCTGCTCTCGCACGAACGTTAGACTCGCTACATATTGATGTTCATTGTATCTCGGAGATTAGAATCCCGGACAGTAGTCAACGTATGGAATTAACAGCACCTGCACTTTCTACCCGATACTGGTTATACACTCCAGGTGACTCCCCGGCCGCTGTTACCGGTCAGGCAGGAGTTGGTATAAACCTCAGCACGACGGCGACAGCCACACTGACAGATTGGATTCGTTAATAGTAAACTTTCTGTCGTCCGCTTGGCAAGTTCTGTTAGGGTCGGTTCTAGACGCAAAACTGTCAGAAATCTTCTCGTTATGTCTGCTTACGCTCCAACTTACTGTGCTGACGTCGATGTCAAGGACGTCTTTTATTCGAATCTGGCCGCTCTCATCCGATCGACACATGGTTCTGATATAGTCGTTCTGGCAGGAGATATGAACTCCCAGGTCGGCCGCATCGGTGAGATCGAATCTCGTCTAGGTGGCAGGTTTAGGATAGCATCACATCGCTTGGACAACGGTGGGCGACTATTGCAGCTGTGCACTGAGCATAGGCTGTTTTTAGCCAACACTGGTTTTAGGCATCGTGCACGACATTGCTATACTTGGCGCCCTCCTTCTCTGAGTCAGACCTGGTTTCAGATAGACCACATAGCTGTTAGTTATAGGTGGCGGGGTTCCATTCAGGACTGTCGTTCTTATTGGTGTACGTACCTGGATTCAGATTATGCGCTGGTATGTTGTCGTTTTCTACCCAATTTTGCTGAGCAACGACCCACAGACAGCAACGATCGGCTGTTGAGAAACTGACAATACCGTCTGTGAAGCATAAGTATAAAACCAGCTTAGAAATCTGCCTTAGTAATTCTCACTCCGGAGATCACACAGGCCATTCGTGAAGCAGGTACATTAGCATGCGGCAGGGGAGGTACATGGAATGAACAAACATTGGACCTCGGAGAAAACCTTGGAGTTGTTGAAGGTCAGACGGGACTTCCCCCCTGGCAGTTTATGTAACAAGTCTAGAGGAGATATCAGCAGAAAACTGAAACGTAGCCTAAATACTGATCGTGAGGCTTGGCTACTGGGAAAGTTAAGGAAAGGAGACGGCCTTTGCTTCAGGAAACACTGGCACTGTTTAAGCTTATCCGTGCCATTAGTCCCAGGAAACAGTCTGTGAGTGATGGTATCAGCGAGACAGATGGCACACTAGTCCATAGTAAGTCCAGAAGGTTAGATCGGTGGGTGGAACAATTTGAGGGTCAATTTAACTGGTCCCCTGCTTCTACTGTGTTGCCACCACAAACTTGTAGTGTAGTGCCCCGTTCGATAGACTTGGATCCACCCACTGAGACTGAGGTCCGCACTTGCACTGCGGCTCTTAAGCGCAGCAAGGCTGCTGGTTTAGATGACCTCCTGCCGGCATTTTGCACAGAAGGGGGGAAAGCGTTGATAGAAGCTTTGAATTATTTGTTTCAGCTTGTGTGGACGACGGAAACTATCACCTCAAGTTGGGGTCAGTCGATAATAGTTCCTATATTCAAGAAAGGTATAAGGGGCTCTTGTGAAAACCACAGAGGAGTTAGTTTGACCCCAGTCATTTCTACGGTTCTAGTATCCACTATACTTCGCCAACTCACCGCAGCTCGATGGGTAAACATTAGAGAAGAACACTAAGGTTTTCGTCTCGGGCAGTGATGTTTAGATCACATTTTTCCTTTTCGTCAAATTCTGCAGCAGCATCATGTGGATCGCTCGCGAACAATCGTTGTATTTCTAGACTAGAAAGCTGCCTTTCTATTCAGCAGATCGATCTACACTTTCAGAGTCATTCAAACGCAGAGGTGTACCGACTAAGTACATGAACATCCTGTCGGCACTCTATTCCCATACTTCAGCTCAGGTTAGGGTTTACGGGGAGCTGTCTGACAGTTTCAGCATCATGAGTGGCGTATGTCAAGGCTGTCCGCTGTCACCATTTTTGTTTAATTTCGTCATAGACGAAATAACGGGGGATTGTCTCCGGCACTCACCAGATGCCGGCGTGCACCTCCTACCTGGTGAAAAACCGACTGATCTTGATTATGCTGACAACAAGGTGTTGCTGTTTGACAACTTTCAATCGGCACAAGCAATGCTGGACGCAAGTTCGTGTTCTGCCAAATACTTCGGAATGCGCTTTGCAGCATCAAAATGCAAAGTGCTTCTGCAGGATTACTGTGGTCACCTAGCCTTGATGTTAGATAATGAAGTCATGGAGGTTGTTGACCGGTTTGTATACCTTCGAAGCTGCATCAACGGCGCTGACGGGGGTGTAGGAATGAAATCGAAGCGCGCATCTCTGAGGCTAGGACGGTATTTGCTAATCTGGGGCATCTCTGGTGACAGAGAGGTATTTCTATGAAGCCTGAAGGTCGCGTATATAAGACAACGGTGAGGGCCGTATCACTTTACGGCAGTAAAACCTGACTGCTCAGGGTAGAAGATGTGAACCGTCTTCAAGTATTTGGCCACCGATGTCTGCGTTCAGTCGCTCGTATCGGGTGGCACCAGCGTGTAAGCAACGAGGAGGTTTGGAAGCGCGTGTTTGGTAATGATTGCCAAACGAGTTCGTTTGTTCGATCTCTACGTTTGCACAGGCTTAGATGGTTTGGTCACGTATTAAGAATGCTAGCTAGTCGTTTTCCACACCGAGCACGGTTCGCTGACACTGCGACCGACTGGTGTAAGATGCGAGGTGGACAGATAGTTATCTGGCTTAGTGAAGTGAAGTCGCTCACCAAGAGGTTGGCCACTATAGATCGAGTTCGTCTCCCGAGCTGGGGCCCTCGCGACTCACATAGTCGGTGGCTGGAAAGTACTCTAGGTGAGATGGCGACTACCCGAACTCAGTGGCGCGAATGTTGTCGTTGTTTGGCCGAGTTGTCTGCGAAGTGAGTGCATTTGATGATGTGGGATAGCAAAAGCCGTTAGGAGGCTGTCTTGCTGATGACGCCTTACTCTCACTTGCAGCTCGGTTGTTTGTTTGCAAGGTGTAGGCACCTTGATGTTGAATGCTTGAATCTGGACGTAATTAAGTTCAGTAGTTCGGTCCCTTTCCGGCCCATTCTTTCTTCCTTCTCTTTTCTTATATAGGGATTGTCTTTTCCTCATAGTTGTGTGGCAGTTGAGCATGAGTGTGAACCTCTGATGTATTGCTGTCTCTGATGATGATGTGTTACGATAGTACTCAGTGTGGCCTGTGATATATAGGGTGAGGGAAATAAAAGTGATAACCGAACTACTGAAAGAACTAGCTGAATCTTGTCTCATCCAGTAAGTGACTTTATCGCACCCGATATATGACTAAAATTCACCCTTTTGCAACAGGCAAAAGACAGTATACATGTAGTTCCACGTGAGTCACCTTTGGTAATATCAATTTGATCTATGGATACCAACAATTTAAATCTTACCGAGGTCAACTGGAAAAGTGTAGGGCGAACCGTTTCCAAATCTAGGAGGTGCTTTGTTGTGATTGATTCGAGAAACACGTAATTTCCTATGCCGACAGAAAGTCTTTCTTTGAGATAGGCTTGACGAACATCCATGGTTAGCAATTCCGGCAACCTGTCTGAAGACGGCGTATCCATATTTTTGAACCGTGTGACTTGTAACTGGAACTCACTGATATCGACATTCACCTCAGCTGTTTCGCGCCATATATTGATAGTCGACTTCAAGTTTAATAATAGTTTTATCTTATCCGTGGATTTAGTATCAGGACTTCTCGAACAAATAGCTCGCCATTGCATCAATTCATCTACTTCTGCATATAGTCTATGTTCACTCGGTGATCGAATGGGTTGATAGAAAATGAAGTATTGTAAAACCTCTTCATAAGTAAAGTGCCGGAGAGGTCTGGTTGAGTTTTTCCGCACCAGTATTCCATGACACGGTGGTTGGATTAGTTCAATGGAAAGATCCTGTGGAGCGGTATGTATATTCAATAATACCTGAAAATCAAGTGAAATTAGAGCAAGAAAGCTACCGATTTGAAAAGTTACATTCACATGATCAGTTACTTAGTTGTGTACTTCAAAAGTTAAATCTATCCATGCGGATTGCAGGCCGTTCTCCATTACATGAAACAAATATTTTACTCCGGCGGCGAAACTTATTTCTCAAGACTGATGGCTAGTTCAAAGGCTGAATCAACACCTCCTAAGCAATCTGCCTCGCGCAGGCATTTCACTGAATTTCTAAATAAAGATGAGCTGTTAAGTGATGTTGCATGGTTTAGCATTGAGAAAAAATCTCACAGTTAATACGGGGATTAGTGCTCACGCTTCATTGTGGTGAGCTCCATATTTGCAAACGTTAGTTCTACTTCTGAACATCTAAGGCCGGGCTAGGGTGGTTTGGTCCCACTGCTTTTTAATTTCTATCTAGCTGACCCTTATTTTATGTGAAAAATCTATATGCCCGCTTCTATCTACTAACACCAATCGACAAACAATGTCACACTTAAAACCACCCATACGTTTACTAGTATGCGGCCCACAGAAATTGTGAGATCTTCATTATTTTATTTTTAACTAGAAAGCCACGCATATTTCGGTTTCAGAGGGAATGTGCGTAGCAGTGTCTGGGTGTTTTTAATGTGAAACGGAGACTACGCGCCCTTCGTTCTAACTGAATGGGAAGGTGGTTTTCGCATAACCAAAATATTCATTTTCATGCTCAGTTGGCCAACGTATCATGGGCATTCGCTCTAATTATTGTCATCGTCATAATCAGGGTTTAAAAGTCTGAAACAGTCAAGTTATTTGACATTCGGGTTTCAGTCACCTTGAATGAATAAAATGATTAGCAACTGCGCCCAACATCTTTTATTTTTATGCCTCAGAAAATAAACTCTCCACATACTCATCATCGTTTCGACCACAATTGACCTTCCTTAGACTTAATGAGGAATATAGTGACGTTCGCTTTTTTTCGGCCAGAGTACAGGGTATTGTGACATTTTGCGAAGGAAGGTTAAAAACCCATATAAGTATTATATCTCAAACTTATATGAGTAAGCTTGATAAGATCAATACTGTTTGACCTCAATTGTTTTTAACTGTTAGAACGCATGTAAAGTAATACACAAGTTAAACTTAGAAGAGTGGCTCATGTAAACTAAAAAAACTCGCATAATTCCTAGCAAAGAGGTTAACTCCGTAACCCTCTCTGTTACGTTCTACTTGATGACAGCTAATCCCGTAGGTAAAAGAAAGATGAGTATCCTGTTCCTCTGGTAAGTAACTACCTCCGCAACCTCAAGGACTTCGGGAGAATCTAATCAGCAACGAGCCGTAAGCATCCGTTGATCGATCAAAAAATGTAAGACTCCTTTGTCCTGTGGATGCTGCAGCCATCAAAAAGTAAAACCACTGCTATGCGCACGTGAAATGCAGTTATAAAATGACAGTTATTTTGGATAACTGTAGTTACCAGATTGTGTGCATATTTATACATGTTAGCTAGTTTGTTTGCCCTTTACAGGTGTATATCCACTGACCTTCTCCATGTATAATTCC
Organism: Paragonimus westermani; assembly: GCA_008508345.1. Classification (NCBI taxonomy): domain Eukaryota; kingdom Metazoa; phylum Platyhelminthes; class Trematoda; order Plagiorchiida; family Troglotrematidae; genus Paragonimus; species Paragonimus westermani. The sequence continues at coordinate 55,073 of QNGE01000607.1, forward strand.
ACAAGTTCTACTAACAAACAGATAAAGTAAAATACTGAATCAGTTAGAAATAAGTGCTAACATCTCTCCTGATTTTTATTTTAGCTAGTAAACTGGTCATTTTTAAGTCATCAGAACACACTATTAGTCACTACGTTATTCATGTTACGTCATGGCCTCTATATCCTGGGACGTCATTGATTAGCCATAGTTAGCTGCTCGAATTTTACTCTACACACTGTTTGTACGCCTAAAGCATTTCTTAAAAGGTCACACAACCCCAGCCTGTTGAACACTGATTGCGTACTATCATGAAAAACACAGTAACTTTACAAGTCCCATATTTTTGCTACCATCGCATGTCAGAATTTGAATGGCAATACACGAATGCGTTTCAACGCATTTATTCTAATTAAGAATGCCTGCCTCATACTGAATTAGCTTATTGGAACACGGCTATCTCCCATTCCCACAGTAGTACCATTCGACTTGTCGTTCGCCGGTGTTTTCAAATAATCTCGGCGAAACCAGCATTATGAGGAGTCTAGCATGCGTTAGGCCAGTATATATATTTGCAAATTACTCACTCAGTAACTACCATTAAAGATAGGAAAGAAAAATTTTCACCAAGTCATGATCAGGTTACTTTTAGAAATAACGTGTGAAAGCGCTTAAACTGTGAACTGGTAGATAAAATGTGTAGCGGACAGCTCTGGCATCCGCGTCTTAATGTGAGGAAGCGTGGGTGACTTGGTGCGACTGAGACCGTGGTCTCCAACGGTTATACGCTGAATTTTATTGAAATTCACAACAAGCCGAAAGCAGTAAACCCGCGAGAAACGTCTGTTCCAAAGAAACCGGTGTACATGCAGTTACCCTGCATAGAAGACGATAATATATACCTTCTAGCGCGAAGATTGACGCAGGTTTTTTGAAGGACGTACAGTGCAGATATGCTGCGTTTACTGAATCACACCAAGCACTCACATTTCCTCAAGTGAAGATCGGGATGCCAGAGCTGTCCACTTCACACTGATCTACTATTTCACATACAGCTGCGGTGACGTTTACATTGGCATGACTGACCGAACCTGGCGCCTTACAACTAAGGAACACGTGCTCAAATACATCGTGACCGGACACGACCCCAATAAACAACGCAAGCCGGCTTCTTCGATGGCCAGACACCTGATGGAGACCAGTCATGTGGTCGACCCGACAAACGCTTTTCGTGTGTCGATGCGTCATCCTCCTTAAGTCACTCGAGGCGCGGCTTGTCACGCGTAGCAAGTCAGTCTGCTGTGGGCAAAAGCTGTTGAACTTGAACCTCCGTCTGCAATGGGCCTGAACAATAACAGACGAGTGATTACAGTGACTCGAAGTATGGACTTGATTCGCTTAAATATTTTTGATTTTCATCGCTGTTATACGTAAAAACATACGAAATGGTGTCACCACTTTTCAAAACCGGTCTTCTGATTTCGCTGTTCATTAAACAATGTCAATGGCACACGTTTCATTCGAGTCTGTTGTCAATATATATGTGAAAGTGCTTTTGCCGTTACGCTGAAAAGCTGTTGGTCTTAAACATATCTTAATAAGAAACATGAAACACCACGAACGAATGTACTCATTCATCCACTGGTTTGTGTGTTTACTAGATCAAAGTCTGTTTCAGCATCCATGACTATTGCAAACACTCGCCTGTTTTTCATACATAACGAGTATCAGTTCACAAACCATTTGATACAGCTCACGCAGTGATCTTAAAGGTGCTCGTTCAAACAGCAAGTGTACTGTGAAAATTTCTGGGTATGATAAGTATGGCCTTTAGGTCCATCTATGGAGGCCGTAGTTAACCGAATTATAGTCACCAGCTATAAAACGACCCAATTCTTAAGTAAATGCCGCACAAAGAGATCGCCACTATTGTGGAATTGGTGGAAGGATTATATTTTGCTTTAATGATGTCTGTGAGCGCATCATGAAGACTGACAGTACGAGTATGGTGGTGAGGTAGCTAACTATAATAGCTAAACCTAATTATGGTGAAAAGCAACCAGAAGGAAGACAGGTAATTACTAAAATGGAAAACAACCTAGATTATATAGGACGATATTAGTGCAAACGGAAGCAAATTACACACTTTTCCATAGAAGTTGCTGTAAGGTTTTTCTCGCAAGAACTGCACTACACATCACTAGCTTTCGCTGAAGGAACCTTGAATAGGGGAAGCGGTTTCTGTGCAATTCGACATAAGGAGATGTTATGCACATCTTCAGAGTCTAATGATTTGGTATATTTTATCACAATGCTTAAGTTACCCACGTGGTTAGACTGAGCCCATTTTGCTTAAGCCTTTGGGTTAAGAAGGTATACAGTACTCTTCAAAGCCTAACATTTTGCTGCCAAAAATAATCCTTTTTCGCCTATCTTCCACCCGCATATAGCTCCCAAAAAGCAATGATTTCGTCTGTAAACAAGTGACATACTTGCAATCTGCAACACCAGGCAGGCAGGCATGAAATCAACAGATCACTTGCATTTGGTCTGTATAATCTGCTTAGGAATGTGGAAAATAACTCCTACGAATATCACTGCTCACAAGTTGACCTCTACCGAAACCTTCTTTGCATCCAGTTGCCACGTAGAAAATACAAACAGTAACAATTCCTCTACTAACATAATGCGTATGTAACGAGGACATAGATGGGGATTACTGTGTAGAAGTGTTATACCTGAAGAAAGTTCTGAGCAACGATGAACAAACATGAACAAACATTTGTTGAAAGCACCTGTTAACGTACATTCTTTTATCATCCACTTATCATCTACGGAAACATTTTTTTACTTACTTCAAAAAACAGCGGCACATATTTGTTCCTGTGTGTAATCTTCAAGGAAGGTATTAAAACACGGACTGTTGGGCGAATAACATTGATCACAATAGTCCGTCTGGTGACGTGGACACCGTCAGTGACAAACATTTCCAAACTGCACTTGGGTGCACCGCGGTGCTGAAAACTCACTTTGCCGTTTAGCACGTCACGTTGAGTGAAACTTCGCAGACGGTTGCCTGTATCAGTATCCACAAAATAACCTGGTTCAGGATAAACGAAATCAACCCGTTCATAGGCTAGTGTAGGGTGCCATGTTATTTGGAAGTCCATTGGATCCGTTGCCGAGCCTGGTTTATCAGTGTCTTGTACGGTCAGCCAGTCGGTGGGAAGGAGGGCTGTGGAGTTGAAGTGAGCTTGTATATCACTGACTTCTATGATGGGAGGATTGTCATTGACCGGTATGATTTTAAGTTGAAATGTGTCAGTGATTAACGTCTCCAGAAACTGGACGCTATATATTTCTCCAAAAGGGGAAACCGTTCGTTCCAAGACGGGAATGCCACAAAACAATTCAAAATCAAAATGATCACCAGGGGTTTCGCCTCCGCCATGAACATAGAACAGTATGTTTTCTTGAATAAATCTAATCGGATAGGAATATGACGAATTAATTAATGAGAGGTCACTTTCAGATTTCTGTGGTTTGTGTTTCAGAGTCCCATATCTGGGAAGTTTCCGTACTCTGAAATAAATCATGCCGGATTGCTGCTCACAAGTGGTCTCCTCGTCATAGAGTACCTTCAAATTTAGCTCCTGTTCGGTCCCTTCTAACACATTAGCTGACTTGTTCATCACTTGAATAGACCAGGGTTTTTCTGTTAACGATTGTGCCAGTGACAATTTGTAATTAATGATAATCGTGAACTGATGAATTGTGCGCAGTTGCGCTCCAGTCACTCTTATTCGAAATTCAAAATGATCAGTCACAGTAAAGGGGGAGTGAAAAGTCACGTTCTCATCAATCACCCGCCTGAATATATAGAACAACCTATGGTCCATTACATCTTGTTGCGTGAACTGTGAATTGACCCCCAGGTATGTTCTTGTATTTCTGCCTCCAAGTCTACGAATGGCTTCACCCTTAAGAAACAAGTGTCCATGTTTAGGTACTGAAGCCAAGGTGAAATAAGTGCGTACGTCTGCCTCCGGTGGGTTAACGCCAACATGCAACAACTTTGTATTAATACAATGGATGCGGTCCACTGGAAGTTGAGCTGTGCCAGGCTGGTGGCTTCCGTATGTTGGTACACTTATAACCAACTTTTCGTTCCTGTCCAACTCTATTATGATACGCTCATATACAATCGGCAGTATAAGTCTAATGCTTTTGGATGTATTCTCGCTTTTGATGCACGTTAGGTGTATGTGATCTTCAAATCGGGCTTCAAAGTACTCCGGTTGCATTCTTGTCCCCAGATAACGTACTAGCTGTTTAATCACTTGATCTCCGGTGAATTGTTCGACTGAACTCCATTCCTTTTCGGTCTGATATCCCTCAGCCAAATCTGGTATCGTTTGAAATACACCAAACGCAGCTTTAACAATATGAAATTTGTATAATCGGAAGGCCTCCTCATCATAAATTCTGATAGATCCGATGTTGGGAATCAGGTAAGACGGACTCAGTAACACTGCTCGAATTGGAATACTGGGAATCACAGGAAGAGTGTAGGTGGGTATAAATTGGGATCCAGGCTGCCACAATGCTTCTTCCGTTATTGAACTGGAGTTTCTTTTTAGACGTCTGAGAGTGCAAACACCAGTTGGGAGAAAAGTGGTTGTTATGTTTGCAATTCTTCTCTCAATCACCTAACACCCTGATTATAATCGGAAATAAATAAATATGAATGCTACGACTACTTTCTTCGATCAGAAATTCAGATGGCAAAATCGCTACGTTTTTCAGTTGTTAAACGACACTTTCGTACCAAGTAGCGGAACTAACTTGCTCACAAGTTACACAGTTTTTTTGAAATCATCCAATTTCTCGTTGGATTTATATCAGTAGCATGACTTCATACTTGACAAATCTACCTACAGCGGCAGAGTTTACTAACTGCTTAAACTGAGGTCAGGTTTGGCTGTTCGAGATAAACCTACCACAGCGATTCAGCCTACGAACGTTCAGGTGGATACAGAACACATGGTGCATTAGTTAGCTAACGCAGTCCTGATGTAAATTCTAAGCCTACCGGAGAGGCTTTTTAGCTAAAATGTCACAGCACATGCGCGTTAAGACAAAGCGAATCAAATCTCTTGCGTGGATCCAACCGAAGCTCCGAATTCTTACAAACGGGTATCTCCATCATCAACAAGTTCGTCATACTGCGCAATAGTAATCTGTTTGTTATCCAGTGCCAGTTGCAATCTTCATATCTGTGACTGTTAGGCAACTATTTGAGACTAAGTAATAAGGTAGACATCCTGTTAACTTACGCCTCAACATCTGAACTGGTAACTAACGGTTTCTCTTTATTCATTGGAAAACAGTTCACCCTCTACAGCTAGAGTTGTGACATGAGAATATTGATTGCTCTACAAACCAGCGGTAAACTAAGTATCGGTATGGATCGTTGGACTCCTTTGCTGACTCTTGTTCTGTTGCCAAACTTGAGCACGGAGTTCATTTGACACATATGTATTTTTGAAAATGGCCAAAAGTCTTCTGAGGTCAATTAGTGGTTGCATGTCAGACGGAAGTGCCTTAACTGCATTATAAACGATTGGGCTTTAATCTTGTAATTTAGGAATACTGTTAAAAATTGCTGACAGTAGAAAAATACTAATGGAACAACTGCAAAGCACAGATGAACTCGCAGTTGTTCACACGGATAATAACCGACAAGTATAAAACTATAGCCCGACTAAATAAGCCATCTGGATTCGAAGGTTGCGTTCAAGTCACCGCAGATAAATCCTCGAATACTGTTAACAAATGAGACTGCTCGTATGTTTGTGACTATGAAGGCACTATCGTGGATCTCCCTTCTCAAAAATTTGGCACTAAACTTTGCCATTTCAGTAAGGTCCATCAGACTACAACTCAGCTGCATGTGCAACCTGAATTCAAAATGTGTGATCATTCACACCTAACACAACAACACTTCAAACTCATTGGTTTTGGATTGGGTAGCCAAACTGTCCTCCGTTGTTAAACATCTAAGAGATGATGTTCTGGGGGAAAACAGCAAAGCTTTTCGAGCAGCTTGAATTACGGCCTCTAGTGGTTGGTAAGTGTGCCGGTACTAATTTTGTGAGCTGCGCTACGCTACTTTGTTCTTATGGAGAAAGCATTCAGACTAGGCTGAATTAGATTAATGATATGGCCGGTTTATGTGAAATTTATTTTGTAACTGGAAGAAATATTGGGGCGTTGCAAGATTGAGTTTGCCCTAATTCCACATGTATTATGGCAGGTAAACCGTTTGAAACTGTTGGTTCCTCCCCCAGCGCAAAAGAGCCATCACAATGAGTTTTGGGAATTGTTGACGAAGTGTCATTGAAAGTAGTGGAGGCAATGGAAGAATCCGCAATTCTTGATCATGTGTGAAAACGCTCTCGGATATATCAGTGTACTACACACGGTAGTATGTTCTTTTTGAATGCTTGCAGGATTCTCTTTTCTTCATAATAAAGTACACTACAGTCGCGCAGAAATTTTTACATTTTTTAACTAATTAAACTATCATCACAGTGTCTGTTATCAGAATCAATTATCCGGGAGCAAAAGACTTCATATGCATTTCTTCCGTAAGAGCACACTTCAGGATTAGTTGCCACACCTTGAACTCATTAGTGTGGCCCTCATTAAATAGCATTTTAATATGCGCTTGGGCTAGACAGCATTCGGATAAGTAAATCTCGGTTGTTCAGAATATTTCTTACATACCCTGTTCCCGTTTGCTTCAGTTGTAAAATTATGCCAAGGAGGTGCAAACCTGTGGAAATAACAAGGTAACCAAATCAGTTCCATCCGATATACTCTGCTTTGCGAGGTAATGTGAATCACTTTAGTGGTCGAAACACGAAGTAAAGCCAGGCAGTATCCCTAACAATTCGACAGTTATGAAGAGTTTCATGCTAGTGATCAAAGTTTTTAACTGTTTCCTTCATCTTGCTGTTCATATTATGGAGTGAAACTCTGTTCCTTGAGATAAAACACAGAAATTCACTTATTGGAGTGTCTGTTTCGACGAATTTATTTTCGAGTCCGAACATGGAGTTGTTTGTTGATGAGCAGCTGAGAATTGTGTTCCTTTCGCATTAAGGTTAACTTAGAATTGATCATAGGTTTCATAGAGCGAAAGATTTCCCAACGTGTTCAACCTGAAAAGAAGCAGTAGATTGGTCCTTCGGTTTTGTTGTTACAGGGTTTGGATATGATTATTCGGTCGCTACTGACGTGGTATCAGTGGCACATTGGTCAACAAGATTGTCTAAGAAAAACCCAGCCAGATTTCAAGTCCCTGTGCAGCAAGTATCTTCTAATCCGATGAAAGGTAATAAAACCCAAACTTATGTCCACTGATTCATTCCAAAAGACACAGGCTAGAACTCTTCTCCGAATTCAAAAGTTGTGATTAAGTACAGACGATGGTCAACCTAGATCGGAATTATTTGTCACATGTTGACGGTGATATTTTTTTCACTAAGAAACAAATTGCAGACTTCTTGAATTTTCTGAACAAATCAGATGCGGGTAGAGCAGATATTTTGTTTTATGTAAGGCATGCCGGCCAGGCGTTTTATTGAGAGTATTTAATTCAGATGTTTAGTCTAAACTCTAGTTAATTATTCATGATTGATAAGATACCAGAATTTCTTAAATCAAATCCACCTATTGACTTGAGCTTACGTCAGTCGGTTTCTTTTGCGTGCTATCCACAGGTTGATTGATCGCTTCCGTAAATCGGACTGGTCAAGCTTCGATTGCATTTGGATACATTTACAGTTACGTGGAATGGACTCCAAGAGCTCAGATATGGCCGCACTTTTGTCCGTTCTGTGGGTGTTTTTCGTGATCCGCTCGGACGGTTGTAGGCACACGACATCCATTGGACGTTCTGGTCTGGCTACGGAGCTTCTTTGCAGATTCTGGCCACAAACCAACTGAAAAATTGACGGAAATTAGAATGTGATCTCTTTTCTTCCTGGGATTTGAAGCATGCTTGAATAGTGACGACGACCTGATTGCGTCTGAAGATTTTGGAAAGTTAATTCGATGCAACACGCACATGTGTTGGCTCGTAAAACTCTTTTCCAATATGAAGTAGTTAACCACAATTGCAAACCACTATTTAGAAACTGTTGGATAAGTTTTAGGTAAGTTCAAGTGCATGCATATGTGATAAATATTTCAAGTGCGATTTAGGCATTGAGAAAACTGATCAATAATTGTCAGAAACACAATTGTTCTACAAAGGATTGTGAGTAAAAATCGCACAGTTAACAGCCTTCTTGATGTCAGGATTATCACTCTACGTTCATATGTCGACATGGTTTCAAGTGCTACTCTCTCGGCGATATCCACTGAAAGTGGTTGAAACCTTCAATTCAAACCTACTGGTATTCTGATGAAAATCCACACTGAGTCTTAGAAGACGAAGGTGAAGAACACGTTTTTTGGATAAATCTTCATCAGACCACTGAAATAATATATTTTAAACAAAACTAAGACTATCGAAAACAGCCACTGGTCCGTTTAGTAGAAGATACCTTCTGTGACCACCTTGCAACCCGGAAGATGATCACTACCAAGTCACGTGGCCCGGTTGTTGAGATGGAGGAAAAAGCAGTCTACACCTGTCTACTGCTCAAGAGTAATATTGCGAGAGACAGACTGAACCGTCGACTGTACCAGGCTCTCAGGCGCATCTACCTAGTGGTAAAATTTTGGAGCCGTATCATTAATTCGTTCCTGATTACTTTGGGTCCGAAAAACAGTGTCTGTCCTCGATCACTCCATGTTTTTGTAATCCTTCTCCTTCCGTTTTACAGCTGATTATGTCGGACAGATATTCGTTTGTCAAACAAACCAAAGAATATTTTACTTGGTTGAGGACCGGTTCGAAGAAATCCGTCAATAGCTCAGCAGTTGTACTTCTCGCCAATACGAACCATCGCGTTAAGCCAAAGCAAGCCTTTTCTATGGAATACAAGATTCCGTCCAACCACTCCAAGCTGGTAGGACGAGTGCAAGCCACGGCGAAGTCGACTGTTATTTGACTGCGCATTCCGGTTGTTTGTTCTCAAAGGAAGTTCGTGCACACCCTGGAGTTGAAGTGGCGAAAATCCTGTGAATGAACTCTGTGCGGATCTCTAAACTGCCCATCACAAACACCAGTGAGTCGTTGTTTGTGTAGGCAAACCCGCTTGTTTGGAATTTCGTGCCCTATTATATGGAGCAGTGGCAGGTTTATTGACATTGGTTTTATGTCCAACATATATTGTCGAACATATGAACATGTATAACTGCAATGATCCGGTGGATAGTTATCGAAAACAATTACTCTTAACCGTTGTGATAGTCTTTTGTTGAATATCTTGTTTCGAGCATACTTAAAACACTAAATATAAGTAGTACCCAACAGTTTGTTTGCTTAGAAAATATTTGGCACAATTGAATACCAAACGTTAGAACGTTGGAAAGCGATATCTCTAATACTGCTGAGTACGTGCAAAAGTTAGGCTTTGTTGCGCGCAAATCTGTAGTGATCCAAAGCCAACTCTCTATTTCGTGAGTTATTTATGACTAAGTAACTGTCTTAAGCTTAATTACCCAGGCCCGTTATTTATATTTACAGGTGTAAACTGCTCAAAATATTTTTCACTTGCCCTTTTATAGTTTATTCTTTCACAGGGCTTTGGTTACTTGGCCCGGTAGTACCAGGATGTGAGCAGGCTTGCTGTTTACCCATAGTGATATCGGCCAGTTGACCACCATCATATGACATGATAAGAAGATCGACGCGCTACCCTTACTAAATTGCGTTTTGAGTAATAGAAGAAAAATAAAGTACTCTGTTTTCGACTGCTGGACAACGCCCTTAATAAAGCAACCTTCATCTATTCACATCAGTTATTATATGTCAAAATACATGTCGGAGAGGCTGTTAGTTTAACGAAGCAGGAAAGGCTTATTGTAACCTAAGTTTGTCCTTATAGTCAGAGTAGATGTGTGTGATTGCCACGCCAATTATCTGTTTGTTATGCAATTAGTTCAGGCCTACCAAGTGCAGTCAACTGACTAACGAAATGCCGAGTAGAGCTTATTTTCTTATCACTACTTGACACAAAACACGGTGTAGATGAGGGCAGTTACTAGACTGATATACGAAGTCGGTTACAAGAGGGATCACCGGGTTTGCCGCAGCTTTATCTGGTGCCCCTAATGTTGCGCACATTTTCGTCGGAACTGGCAGCTTAGAAAATATTGACTTACATTCACCAATAATATTGACAGCCGTTTCACCCCGAATTATCTTCCTAATTAGTTGTGGTTGATTTCTTAAAAACTATTTCTTTCTTTGTTCCATCGAATGGCAGCTACAGCCACAGTACCAGCAATTATGCTAAGGAACCACGCGTCTGGCTGTGTAGACGATCTGAACACTACTCGCGCCTTTGGCAGTCTTTACAACCAGAAAAGTATCAAGTCGGCTCCTGTGAGCTTGTCTATCTTGAACCTAGTGACCCAGTCACCAACAAGACTGCTGCATGGAATTGTAGACCGCAATTCAACTCTTGGTGTAGACAATCATATGCACTACTAATAGGCTGCAGTAAGAGTGAACATGTGGTTAGGGGGCTTGAATTCGAAACTGGATGACTGAAAGCTACTTCCGACTTCAAGCAGTTGTCAACCCTTATCGACCAAGGTCGCGATTACTTTTCACTACATGTATGAATGGACAGATTTGTAGATGAAAGGATACTTATCGTCTGACCAACCATTAATGGTCTGTTATGCTATTGGGAATCCCGTGCAGTCTTATCTGTTTGATTTTTCAGGCATAAATATAAACAGGTGTTGCAACGCATGACGCTTGGCGTCTTTAGCTTCCGTCACCTCCACAGTTTAAACTGATGTCGGATGCTGTCAGCCGCACAGTCATCACATTTTAATTACAAATGAACAAGCTCACTTATGAGCCGGCTTGATTGAAGCCCATAGGACAACCCAACGTTGCAGAATTTCTCCCTACCCTAGCGCCTTTGTGTATACACAAGACAGTGGTTAGATAAATCCCCCGGTGGTATAACTCATGTTAGGTGCATTAACGCCTGTAGATGATATCCCTTCTCTTCGGTCACTGTGACTGGTGGATCTTAGCATGGATGGTGCCGGCCAAGATTGTTTCTAGTTAATCGGATTGTCAGTGTAATACCACTAGGCGAGTGCTCGGGTTGCAAATCGAACAATAATCTCTTTTGGATATACGACATTACCCAAGCTGATTGATCGGACAAATAATCAACCACGTCGACAAGCCCCTTGATCCTTAAACAGCACACTGTCAAGTCCTACTTTGTAAACCTACCTGAAATGGCGACAGACTGCATTCTTTCGGCTTTGGAACGTAGTCATTGGTTCAATAAGTCTATTGGCATGGGTTCACGCATGGTGGGTTGCCAAATCGGATGACAAGGATAGACCACTGCAACTAGATGCATCAACCAGGCGATTATCATTTCCTACCTGTCCGCATGTTATGCATGAAATATCCATCTCATGGAAGTTGCGTGGAGAAAATTGATTTGAACCAAGACACATTAACCTATCTAGGCATCTTCTATGTTGGTTAAATAGCTACATGTAAAAAGCCCAACGGCAAGTTTTTGAAGAATTCGGTGACAAAAACAAACCTCATATGTGCCGCCACCACTTACCTCACCTGTGCTAGGAGAAATTCACTAGAACATTCCTTAACGTAGTCCACCGTAGAAACCGAATTCTCTGGAGAACTTTATGAAAAACAACATCCGCCTTTATCAAGATAAGAAGAAGAGTTGAGTTTTTCCACATTTTATGCGTTCGCTGAGGACTAATTAAAACAGTGGGAGATTAGTGTGAATAACACGGCGCCCTATCACAGAACCCCGCTCACAGCTAACTACCTATGGTAGTTGACTGTTCCCCACACGTAATATTCAGTCCGTTGCTTTAACTAGCGTAGGACCTAGTGGATGGCGGTAACTGATTTCTGTGAAAGCCATGGATAGCTCATCACCACACGTAGCAAAATAACTCACTGATCTTTTTTGATTAACAAGATTTTTGGTGTCAGCTGGAAGCTTGATGTGGCACAATAAGTATGAAAACAGTTTTGGAGAGAAGATAAGGTGAGTCATGATACACTGTGATAAGAGGATCAATATGAGAATACGGACAGAGCTGAGTTTGCCCCCTATTCTCTGCTGCAGCTAACGCTGACCATCTTAACTAGAGTGCCTGGACAATAGACATCTGAACGCATAGGTTGAGACTTTTTAGGTAGATTCTGGTAATTTCTGTAACCGTCAGGGTAAACGTTACTCATTTCACATAAATTTTTGAAACAGTAGATAAGTATAAATACAACATTCCAATCAACTAAATAATTAGTTTCAAAATTTTCTTAGAAAGGTACATGAGCCACACGATTTGGCATCTTCAACAAAGGGTGCACAGACATCTACCTGTGTGGTTGGCGACGGGACGTTAACAGAAAATTTTCTGTGCAATGTCTGACAAAATGGTTATCTCGGTCAAAGCGTCAGTTAGGGTGCGGACTTCAGGTTGGCCTACACCACCTGTTCATAGCAAGAAAATGAAGTGTGACCTGAAGACGCACACAATACATCTTGTTTGCACCTCTAAGTGAGAAGCGTCACCGCTTTACTTATTGGAAACTGTCCGAATCCATGGGATTGGAACTCAAAGAAGCTTCACAATTAACAATCCCAATGTAACATAAATCATAAAGTGTGGAAGACGAATAAGGTATCGCCAGATGGTTGAGTGAGCTAAGTAATTTAATGAAGAATACTACTTTTTTGTCGTCTGGCAGGTGTCAGTGTTGGGACTGATAACGTAACCAGTCTATTCTCACGGTAACAATTCCACAGAAATTGCAGTCACTAACTAGCCCTATCAGCCGCTAACTCCATGTCAGATACACGAAGCGTTTACTCGAGAAAGTGTTCACTTCGGAGTTTTGTTGGATGTTCCACAACCCGCATTCAGGACAAGCTCGTCTACGAGCAAGAGCCAAGAAAAACACCGAAAACTGATTGATATATAAGTAGAATGAAAAATATTTCATTTTTGCATCCTTACTGAATAGCTGCTGCCACGATTTCGCAAGGTAATCACACATTTGGGTTCAGTACGTACTCAACTAACGCATGGTCACTGGCAGAAACTGAATGAGGTTAGCAGGACTACATTATTTAAATATGGCGGCAACAGATTTTTCATTAATCAAAGTGGAAAAGCGGAAGTTGCAAAAATCAACAAAATGACCAACGTAAACAATGAGGCATGATTCTCTGTAGAAAACAGAGTAAAATATGTTTAGCGGTTCAAATATTGATGAGTTGGCAGTGATTTACTACTCTGTGATAAAGATTAGAAAACAGTCAGTATCACATCCTTCTGTAGGGACAAGAAGACACTACTATTTAAAGTTATTGCGAAATGCCCGACCAGGCTAGAGAAATACTAAGCTTGATGACAAGGCATTAGGCATGTAACGCAAAAAGCTCTGCTGGCTCTCGCCCAGATGGACCAAAAATACAATGAAAGTTGGAAGGTACAATGGTTTCCAACCATTTCATTGAATTTCAATACAAAAGTGCAAGTCAGGTCTGAATTGTATAGTTTTTGCAGTTCAGGCGGTTTCATTTACCTTCTCAGTATACGTTGTTTTAAACTCGCTGTTGATAGTAAAAGGTTTTGCAGGATATTTCAACCTGTTATAAGCGATTAAAAGAACAACAGCAGACGTTTGTATGCCACGCCGCTTTTATTATAAAAGTAATTATTTTGAAGTGCACTTTAGTTGTTACATGAACCATCTAAACTCGAGAAAGTAGTTAAGTGTTATAAGTGAAAAGCTTCAAAATCTGGATTTGACAAAACAGTGCTTTACGCTTTGACGAGAAGATTCCAAAAGTCTTTGAATAACCTTTTACTTCACCTCACTGAAATGGTCCGCCTAATTGTGAAAGCTTCATAACTAAGAAAAGCGACATTAAATGTTTATTCTGTAGAAAGACCATACTCCGTTAAAGCGACTTTTGCGCTGAAAAATTGACGTTTTAACGCTTGTATGCCGACTGATTCAGAGGACAGATAGACGTTATGCATGTAATAAAAGCACATGGAAGTATCCGTGTTCACGTGATTCACAGTGTATTCGCTGTGACACATATGCTAGCCAGTTTTATACAATTTGAGATGAAGTGATCTCGGATAGAATATAATCAACAATTCCGCCGGCAAATCGGTCTGCTCTTAACTCTACGTGATTGCGTAATCACTCCGGTAGCCAGTTTCAAGTGTGTTAAATAAAAAATAGTTTCAACTGCAACTTGTCCTACTTTCTTTATTTATTCCACTAAGTTTGTTTACGATTCTTAAGAGCACTCACTAAGATGATTTATAAAGGCAAGAAATCTGTCAGTCATGAAAACGGTAATTCGGCTATCCCTAATCAAGACGACCATGTATTTGCTGAACTAAATAGTTGAAGGAGTTTTGAACGAAATTTTTCTGTACTGAGATGTTAGAATGAATGGCTTGTTTAACGTAGATGGTTCTCAAACATTCACTGCCAACGTAACAAAAATTGTATAATGTTATGACCGTTAGCAAATTTCGGGAGTTATTCAAAATACAAAGTCACAAAACAAAGGTTTATTGGAGACAATAAGAATACCGAAAAAATAACGTCCGCCTGAAAAATCTACACATTTTACATAATCTGTTGACTATTCGCGAAATACATCATGGACTTTGTAATTGGTAGTAAAGTGAGTAACATAATTCCACGGTGAAAGTTTGTCATATTTCATTAACAAGTGGTGGAATGTCGTTACTAAATAAAAGTTAGTGAACAGTGCTACAGGAACTGCAATGACAACATAGGGAAAACTCAAATGGTATGTCTTACACTAAAGGAAACCTAGTACATAATTTTTAAATGTCCCCACGAATGTGAACGCATTAAATGTTCCGTCACTACGAATTGATTAAGTTGTTCTAATTGTATCACAAGCATGCTGAAGTTTGTCTCTATGACAATAGAAACTTTTAAGGTACCTGTTTCAGATATTGAAAAACAATTTAGTATCAATGATTTGGATATTGTGGAGGCTAGGCGACCATGTTCTGTATTTCAAACAGCCACCTGAGTGTGAGGAAATGGTATTCGTTCCGTTCTGCCAGCAAATAAGGCGCTTTGAGATAAAATGATTTGTTTAACACCATTTGTCTTACGTTCCAATGAACGCAGAGTCGTTAACCTCTAGGCAAATAAAAAAACAGCCCACAGTAAAAGTGCAAGGCACATTAATCTTTGTGCTTTACCTGCTAAAAGTAACAGCATTTCACAATAACTGTTTTGGTCACTGATAACGTACACGCCGTACTTTAAAGTAACAGTTGTACACCCGGTCAGTTTTGACTCACTGTACAGTAATATCTTCAATTATGAGTACAAGTCTGTTGAGATGCTTAACATGAAATAACCAACTTTGGCTTGAATATTACGAGTATAGCATGCAAAGCGTACTTCGTTGTGCACTTTACGTTCTCCTAGTTTTTATTAATCATAAAATGACACTGTGGTGGCCATGGAAGTTTTACGTATACAGAATACGCGACATCTTAGAATAGTATATTAATTCGGACACAAGTTGACAGTATAAATTCATCATCATGTAATTCACTACATTTTAACCTGACGAAATATCTCTGGGATTAAGTAGGACAGTTTGACCCCTTTTTATTTATGGTGGCCATGAGCTCGGTCGGAAGGTACGATGGTTAAAACAGTTACCGTCCGGTACAGGGAAGCGAAATATCCAGAAAAAAGACAACTTTATAGCTAAAAAAACATAAGTAGATTGAACAAGTCCGAACAGGAGGACTGAAAATGTGGGGACACGTTGCTATTTGTGAAAACGTTTCTAACTGGCGACTTCAATCATCACTGTAGTCCCAACCAAACAGTCAACACACTCATTTTACACAATGGATTAGTCACAGGCTTGATATTGCGTGAACACTTTGTGGTTTGATCCCCCTGATGTTTTATTTAGGTGGTTTTTTACCTCACTAGCTAAGACCAGATGCAGAAACTGCTGAGCTATTTTGTGAACTAATTACCGTAGATAGTGTAACCCCAATAACTGTTCATTTGAACACTCATTCCGAGAGTTCTAAAATACGCACCAAGTGGCAGCACTTTCTCTCACGCGATAACCCCATGGTTTCGGACTAACTAACAGAGATGACGACGGCCAACCAAAGTAAGCCTCAAGAAGTGGCCACGCTGCCCAACAGCAGAGCAAAATGGAACTTCCACAAACAGATTTTCAAGATATTTTACCACATGAAAACAACTGCCGAAGCCTTGATGTACAGTATTCCATTTCTATTAAGATGACTTAAGAATATGATTAAACCCTGTGTTTATTTGGAAAGGTTTTATACTCTAGAAGAATCAGGGAGGGCATTACTTTATTTAGATTTTGATATAAGGTCCTCCGTTGATATGTTTGC
This sequence comes from Paragonimus westermani, assembly GCA_008508345.1. NCBI lineage: Eukaryota > Metazoa > Platyhelminthes > Trematoda > Plagiorchiida > Troglotrematidae > Paragonimus > Paragonimus westermani. The sequence continues at coordinate 71,720 of QNGE01000607.1, forward strand.
TCAACTTCAACCTTATTTGGTTGATTCACGCAATGCTAACTGCGGAAACTACCACATGGAAATGCAGCGCTTATTGGCTCATGGCCTGAATACCTTTGATCCAACGTCTTTTACTGTGGGTTGCCTTACCTATATTGATGTTCTCACTACTACCCTTCTGCCTGGACTCTACCTGCTCTGCAGCTTTACCACTCAAGTTACTCTCATTTACTTTTGAGTTTATAGAGGAAATATTTGGAAGTAAGGCAAACTATCCATAAACGTATGGTTAAAAATATGGTAGTCAGTATGAAAAGCACGTTTGTTCATCGACAATCTTCTGAAGCTTCATCTGCAAATATTGGTAAAAAGATTGTTGCAACCAAAGTGCATCACTCAAAATATGCTGTGATGATAGTATGTGGATTGTTGAATCACGAAATTTAATACCAATGAACTACTTCTGGAATGTTTAATTGAAAGATTTTTGTCAAGAAATGAGATTGCAGTTCGAACAACGGTTGTAGTTGATTGGACTTTTGACCACAAGCTACCTTTTTTGTTTAACAGTTGGAATAATGAGATAGTCTAATTCACAAGGGCATAATGTGGTCAAGCGTGAACATAATACGTAAACAGCACTTGACAGGTCTCTTGGCGAATCAGGTTGACCTAGATACACTTCTACGGCAGACTCGCCCGAAAAAAGCGTATAGGTGGTAGGTGGCGTCCAAATGATTGAAGCCGGCTTTCTACAACGTGGTCTTATAAAACCCAGACAATGTAGTTCACGGACAAAACTGTATGCTTGAGTAAAAATGATTCACGTATTGTGCCCGATGTTGGGATATCATCATTACCCGTGCTTGCGTTAGTAATGATCACACTTGACCTAGCTAAGAGTGCATTGCTATTGATACTCTTTACTAGTGAGAAATATGCCGAGTGGCAGCAGATGCCACTTATACTGTCTTGTCTGCCAAAGTAATTCCTGCATCACTGTCAACAATGTGCAACAGTCGGCCAATCACATACCTGTCTACTTCCTCTATAGTGCCGCATATTAATAATCTTTTCCTTGCTGATTTGCCAGCCATAACTTTTGGGCGGCTGTCATCTGCAGAGGTCAGAATGGTTCTTGTACAAAGGTGGACTTTAAATGGAAACTGTTTTATTCACTTTGATATTGAGAAAACCAAAAAGTGAAGAATCTGTCTTCATAAGAAGTTAACCTTTGTTCAGGTGGACCTATAATGGGCTGTTACTGTTCTGTGTCTTGCGGCAAGATTACACTGTAGTGTTAGTCAGTCAAAACAGCCAAGATTCAGATTTTGCTGACTGCTGGGCAACTGCAGCTGCGCTGTCAGTAAACTACCATTATTTGTTGTATGTTGATGCATAAGTGGCTACGGCTATCATTTGTCTATTAGTTTTGAGAGCTTTTATACAGTTTAGTGTAGTTTAAACAAAATCATACTTCCAAATCGTACAGATCACGAAATGGCGTAGTGTTTTAAGTGGGACATAGGTAAACTGGATATAGCATGACTGATTCATGGCAGCCAGATAATAACAAAACCGATAAACGACAAGTGAAGCAAATCAGTTATGCACTGCCTTTGTGTGTTACCTCCGTTGACGCTGGCTCAAACATTTTTACACGAGGTTTGACCAGTAACGTTAACTAGTTAATTGCTAATGAAACGTTAGTGGCGTAGATTTTACGTTGATATTTTTCCTTTTCTCATGTGCACAGTTCTCTTCATAACTGTGTTCGTTCACTAGCTCTCTACTGGTGCGCACTCTACAGAAAGTATAACATAACGCACGCTGTTATTCGCTCTATGCTTCTCACAACACGGCAGTAAGTACTCTCGTAGTTTAGTCTGCAGCTTCCATTATGAACGTAGGTTACATTGCTAACTAGTTTCTGACATACGTACACAGAATTGCTGCTTGAAGCTGCTTTAGCTTGACATGAAGCAAAATTATATCTACTCATTTTGCACGTCGCTGTAGATACTTCGTCATCAAAGTAAACAGTTAGGTACACACAAGTCAACAATGTTTCCAGATATCCTTTATCAATGAAAAGTACTCATATTTTGCCTGTACGTTTATCATCTGAGACTGCTTTGGTAATAAACAAAGAAATAAATAAAAAACATACAGAACTCACTGATCAATAGATTTGTGAACAACACAATCTGATGTACATTAGTACACACATGAGGCGACCATCAGTTAGAACCAGACTTTTGCAAGACGTTCAAGTTGAATAAACCGACGTTTTCTCATGTGGTTCTTACCAAGAAATAATCCTTGAAACTTAATCGAATGCACAATTAGTATAGAAAAAACGGCTTTTGGTATATCTTAATTTCATACAGATTGAACATCACCCACAAATGGTCGCAGTTGTCGCATTTCCATAGAATTTCCGGCAGGCCCATTCCAAAAAGAACCAACAGACCCCAGTTTTGCTCTCCTCAGGGTTATTCAGTGGTGCATATCCTTGCCACTGCCTGGAACAAAACTCCGGTCACACTTTCATGAGGCAACCGTGTGGACCAGTGCGTTACTGATCTCACAGTAGACACGACCGAACTATCTTACTTCGATGCACATCAGAGAGATTCCATTTGTAAATCTCTAAATGTTGACTGATTCAGTTATCAAATAACGCCGAAAGAAAAAATACTCACTGCCGGCCAAACTAATAGTCGTACTCAAATTATTTTTAACACACATTCTGCAACATAACAATATTATTGCTAACGCTAAAGTGCTTGTACCGGTTAACCCACAATTACTACTCATTAAATACGCTGTTGATAAAAGTGGCGAACAAGTGACTTCAGGTTATTGCCTTTCGCGCATGTGTTCATTATGTCCAATAACACCATCCACTAAGTGAATTTCGAAAGAAATAATCTGTCAAAGGAGGTTTGAAGATAAGTAAGATTTTGTCAAATATTACAAGCACAGAAGAAGCAGGGTGGTTCATTGTCATTTACGTAGTGTGAGTTGTTGTTTAGTTCACTTTCTGCTTCAATTATGATGACATGGTTTACTCAGAGTTCACTGTTCGAAATTGATTGGAGAACCTGTAAGTACAGGTTAGCTTATCAATGGATGGTCTTTTTGATTCCATTCAACTCACTCGAGGACTTTCAGATATTGCATCAAGTTAACCCATGTGTAAATTAAAACAAATATTTTAAACTTCATTCAATACTGTAATGATTTTTTATACAAACCACGCGAGGCGGATTTGAATTGCTGTCCACCAGTCAATTAAAACAGGATCGTGTGTGCATATAATACCACATATTATAAATACTAGTGTGTGGTACGTAAGTGTTAGTCAAACTCGTATCTACGTAATATCTGCAATACACAAGTACCACACTACACAGCGTAACTATTTTGCGTGAAGTGAACGGAAGAAATTACAGGTAAGCAAATTCTACTGTTCATTTACCGTACAACAAACTCGAAATCTCTTGAAGCATGTCGCTGACCGATTATTTTTATTGTTTCTTCTACATTAACCATCATGTTCCATCTTACCAATTATACTCACGGATATTTTACGAAAACAAGTTAGACTACACCTATCCCTGTATTGTATCGAAGTTCAGTTTGATGACAGCTTACCATTGTTTTGATTATTAGCGACTCGTTGCAAGCTCGGTAAGTGTCACGCTCACTGCATTGGTGCTTTCGTCTCAGAAGTAACGGCAGGCTTCAAATTCAAGCCGAAAGTTTTTATAAATGCAAAAATCTGTGATAAATCACAACACACACGATTGAGCAGAGAACGCGGGCAGTTTGGTAAGCTACATGCTGTTTAGTTGTTTTTTAATTTACAGTAGCAGCCGAACAATCAAATGTTTGACATTCTTTTTCAGTGAGACGAATTTAATTAAAAAGTAAAAATCTAACCATCACACGAATGCATTCTCAAATATGCCGCAAAATTTGGCGGGTAAAATAAAAGGTTCGCGGTAGGTAACGATATGGTCATTTGGTTCTTCCACCCCAAGTCAAGAATGCAGTCATGAATCGGTCGTGACAGGTTAATTACTGAGATTAAGTCATTCAGTGAAATTGAGATTTTTTTAAGTCACACCAACTTCTTTGATTCGTTATGTTGTTTAGTGAAAGAACGATTACGAACAACGTACTTGGCCATTAAGTGTTTTTATGAACACAATTTGTCTTCGATAATAAACTTCGAAACCCAGAAAAGTCAGATCTTAGCTTAGGCTTATACATATTACCAACGAATCACCTTGCTCAATACAATATGTTCTACTGTGTTTGTGAGAGCAACTGTTTTACTGTTTACCGCATGGGGCACGAGGTATATAACACTTTGTGTGCACGTCACTAAACACCGTCAAGTGTTTCGTCAATGTTTGCTTTAAAACTGACCAGGTTTCCATAAGTATGTCATGCGTTTATCGTGTTTCTTAGTGAGGCATCTAAGTAGTAATCGTTCAAGCCTTTGCCTCGCAAATGTGCATTGATGCACTGCTAACTGATCTTAAGAAAATCAATACTTCTGGGGTCACTGTTAGGCTTACAGAAAAGCGACGAAATCATCAACAGTTAAAACATTCCAGTATTATTCAGTAATAAAACACTGTGGAAATTATGGATAATATTTTCTGTTTGTCGTCACGGCAGCCATTAGAAGCAAGCACCCAGTTATTAACAAAAGGTGGCATAACCACTGACCGAAAAGCTCTTTGAATACATATAGTCACAGACTTCTAAAACTGAGTCGGATAAACTTTACTATAGCCTTGTTACGCGTAACAAAAAGCGATCCTAGATAGTGAATACAAAATGTGCAATAATTTGTCTGCCAGCTAAATGAATACAGCTGCTTTTTGTTAGATGAACAATCAACTGGACAGAACGAAACTGACTTCTTTGCAATAAACTCAAACGTCGTTATGAAAAACCATAAAGCACCTCTCGTTTAAAACTGCACCTAATGTTGCCTTCTGTGCACAGTCTTACGGCAGATACTAGACTGGTGGTTAATTGCTGCCCCTAATGCACAAATGCTCCATGATGTAACATCTAAAAGATTGACTAAAATAAAGTTTATTCCTTGAAACCTGTGAAGCTGAGGCAACCGTCACTGCGAGCCTCCAGAATTTTCTGGAAAACACCTTTGGTGGATTACCGATTGCTCCGTAACACTACAAAAATGGCCTATTTAACAGAGCAGTTCTAACACACTAAGAACTGAACCGCAGTCTACAGCAAAACCTGGAATGGTGTTTCAAGGATTCCAATTTCTCATGGAACCTTTATGGAGTTCAACAACAGAATTCGAACTTGAAAGATTCTTTTAGGACGGAAAAGGTACCTCAACTATGAGTATCCAAGTATGTGCTCAGTAAGCTTAGGCAAACAGTCCACCAGCAAAACATTTACTGCGATTTAACAACGTAATAATATATTTCGTGAGCTTTCAAATGGTTGATTAGATTTTCTACATTTCACTTCCACGTTAAGAAAGATAAGAAAATAGGGAAATCTTCTATGAAACTACTCAAAAAACGATCATACGATGGGCGTTCCGGTGTTAGGAAAATCAACACTTGCTGACTGTTTAATAGGATTGACGGAATATACAGTATAAATCTAAACGTTGTTGGTGATGGATCATTGTTGGCTACAAAATATGTTGTTCCGGTAGTTGAAAGGACAATTTAGAAAGATTTACAGACGCACGTTGGAAGTCAAACTGCTGTCAGTAAACAGAAGCATCATCAGAGACAGCAATACATCAGAGGTTCACACTCATGCTCAACTGCCACACAACTATGAGGAAAAGACAATCCCTATATAAGAAAAGAGAAGGAAGAAAGAATGGGCCGGAAAGGGACCGAACTACTGAACTTAATTACGTCCAGATTCAAGCATTCAACATCAAGGTGCCTACACCTTGCAAACAAACAACCGAGCTGCAAGTGAGAGTAAGGCGTCATCAGCAAGACAGCCTCCTAACGGCTTTTGCTATCCCACATCATCAAATGCACTCACTTCGCAGACAACTCGGCCAAACAACGACAACATTCGCGCCACTGAGTTCGGGTAGTCGCCATCTCACCTAGAGTACTTTCCAGCCACCGACTATGTGAGTCGCGAGGGCCCCAGCTCGGGAGACGAACTCGATCTATAGTGGCCAACCTCTTGGTGAGCGACTTCACTTCACTAAGCCAGATAACTATCTGTCCACCTCGCATCTTACACCAGTCGGTCGCAGTGTCAGCGAACCGTGCTCGGTGTGGAAAACGACTAGCTAGCATTCTTAATACGTGACCAAACCATCTAAGCCTGTGCAAACGTAGAGATCGAACAAACGAACTCGTTTGGCAATCATTACCAAACACGCGCTTCCAAACCTCCTCGTTGCTTACACGCTGGTGCCACCCGATACGAGCGACTGAACGCAGACATCGGTGGCCAAATACTTGAAGACGGTTCACATCTTCTACCCTGAGCAGTCAGGTTTTACTGCCGTAAAGTGATACGGCCCTCACCGTTGTCTTATATACGCGACCTTCAGGCTTCATAGAAATACCTCTCTGTCACCAGAGATGCCCCAGATTAGCAAATACCGTCCTAGCCTCAGAGATGCGCGCTTCGATTTCATTCCTACACCCCCGTCAGCGCCGTTGATGCAGCTTCGAAGGTATACAAACCGGTCAACAACCTCCATGACTTCATTATCTAACACCAAGGCTAGGTGGTCAAAGTAATCCTGCAGAAGCACTTCGCATTTTGATGCTGCAGAGCGCATTCCGAAGTATTCAGCAGAACGTGGAATTGCGTCTGACATTGTTTGTGCTGCTTGAAAGTTGTCAAACAGCAACACCTTGTTGTCAGCATAATCAAGATCAGTCGGTTTTTCACCAGGTAGGAGGTGCACGCCGGCATCTGGTGAGTGCCGGGGACAATCCTCCATTATTTCGTCTAGGACGAAATTGAACAACAGAAGCTGTTGACGAACGTTAACTTTAAAATGGTTTGTTACCAATACAAGGGAAAATCAACTTAAATGTGTGCGCTACCGTTAAGACTTTGTAGTTTTGCGAGATCATTATGGCAGAATACTGCTTGAGGATGAAGCGCTCATAAACACTGATCAAATAACTCGGGATTGTTAGGTCGTAGTGTATACTTTAATGTTTTGTCTTGGAAACCACCATATCGTTCATATTGTCTTCTCTGTGTGGCTAATTATCACTGTCGCTGGATCTTCATAATGTTGGTAATGTGGGAGTATTGCCAAGCTTACTGAATGATAGATTTAATCGCTTTCAAATAAATATGAGACAGAATACGCAACATCATAAATATTTTTCAATTACTTCGAACAATACCTAGGCTTCAAGTAGTGAGGACAGTTTTATTTGATGATATGTGGCACTTCCTTATTTAACACAAAGTTGAAACAACTCTTCGTTAACCACAGCTTTCAGGTCATTAATGGATTCGGGATACAAATTCACTGAGCCATACCTTTCTGTCATTTTACCGAATCCAACTTCAAGTTGAGCTAGTGGTAGGCCGGGCGACCATTAATCAGTGTTAGATTACTCGACTTCATAGAGGACAACTAACTCTGCTAGCTTTCGAAGCAGTGGCACATCATCTGTTGACACAAATATAGCAGCTTGATGCCGCACCCTAATTGAGTGTTTCTTGAAACTTTTAACAGTTGTTTGAATGAAAAAGCGGCACTTCTTCCTAGTAAATTCAAAAGTCGACTCTTTCCAGTTGAAGCGTTCAGTTAAGGCGGACATCTAATAAACAACAATTTAATATCTCTGTATAATACCGCCGACCAGATGGATACATCTGACATTTCGTAAGGAGATCCTTTGTGTTTTTTAAGGTTGCTTCTACTACCACGCATTGATAATTCACAACTTTATTATGACGCTGACGCTTGTTTACGCGTAAGTTCCTGTATAGCTAACTACATAAATCAGCATTCTGTTTTTGATGTGTATGCTTAATAATTTCCCCAAATATTGTGGCATTTCTTCAGGAAATCTTTACGTCCAGTGTAGTTCTCATCAACAATTCTATTTTTCATTCTTAGATGAAATTTGATAGGAAGAATTTAAAATTTTCACTGCAAAATATACGTTTTTGGTACTCCAAGAAAGTTTGTGTAAACTTTAAAAATGACTGTACAATCAGTATACAGGTCAGTCTCAAGTGTGATTTTTCCCTCTGATGGAGAATTACCACGCATGAAATACACGACTTGATACAACAACTTGATACAGGCCTTTCCAGCTCTGCTGATGATTGACAGTGTAACGCGCCACTGACGCTGAGGCAGAACAATAGCATGTAGTGGTCCGAGTTTCAACCGCGTATGCGAATGTGTGCAACAAACTGAGAACATTATTTGAGAACATTAGGACAAGTTGAAGGTCACTTGTTCAAGAGACAAACTACAGCAGTATGAAGTAGCATGTGAGGACTACTTATATGGCTTAGGTATCCGGGCTTGGTTATGTCCTCAACTCTTCACTTGAAAAGTGAGCAGGCTCTCATTCCAATTTTTGTCAAGCTTTGGAATTTTAGCCGCTTACGTGTAACAGAATGCTTTATAAAAGTTACGGAATCACCGGACATAAATTTAAGTGATCAATATAATAATATGCGTGGACGATAACGTGTACAAAGATTAAAAATGGGTTAAATTCCACACCTCAGTACCGGATCTTTTAAGCTGTACATTCCTTTGGATGGCTTATAATGTCTTTGAGTTGAAAACCTCGCAATTACCACCGCTAAATTTATCAGGATGCACTCCAATCATGTTACTCTTTTTAAACTGCATAAATTATTTTCAAGTACATAACATAGATTAAATCACGATTCCGTTGGGTTGCTTGCTGTGTTATTTTTATTACTTAAAAACTGGATTTAGATTCGAGCTATGTGTGATTTCAACTATCATTGCACGTTTCTAACCACTACAATTTGTTGTCTTGTTCAAGCTGGTTTTACTGACCATTTCAATCCTGTTACGTTTTGTGGTCTACACTCAGACTGCTGTTACTAGTGTAATTTTGATTTTAAACGTGCTGTCAGAAAGTTGGCCAGATTCTTGAAAACTACCTCATTAGTAAACTAGAGTTGAACAGTTCTTGATATATATACATGAGAATCTGACATTAGCTTTAAGCACACGGGAATTAGTGCTGGTATGGAGAGTGGTTCGACCAACAATATTGACTAGTGAGTGACGTGCGACAATTAGTAATCGGATAAATTCAGATAAAAGATTTTATTAGGAAACTGATCGGCGTTTTACCAAATCTTCCGGATGAAGGATCATATCCGCTATAAAAAACTTCCCCGTTTTATGATGTCTTCAGTTACCTATGCCATGGATAAAATTACACTCATTCTGGCAAGCGGCCGGTAATATTCTGTAGCCAGTATTATTTGAGTGATCTTCTTGTAGCGACTATATTAAATAATATATTGATAGTCGCATTCATTTTACAGTTTCGATGATTTTGGTTTTGTACCTACTTTTGTTTTATTCGAGCTACCCACTTTGTAACATCCGGCCCGGGGCTGAAATCAAAACCCGCTCCGTGCCTCGCTAGTTTGACGTGTCTCTCTGTACTGTCTATTTTCCACGGTCGGTAATAATACACGAAGTCAATGCGCTGAAATTTGGCTTTTCATTGTCGATCGATTGTCGATAATGATAACTGACAGGGTTTTATTTCGTTGGATCAATTCCAACATTCTTACTGCGAAAACTCCGCAGTAATCAGTTTTCAGTCATTAGCACTGTTCCTTTCGGCTAATCTCAGTATATGAAGTAGAATTTTATGAAGTTGTCTTTATGAAATATGTCCTGCAAATCACACTTAATTTCACACTCAGACGACGGTAATAGCTAGGAAGTTTAACGGAACTAGACAGCTACTGTTGTTTTATAGTTGAATAAAATGATTCAAGCTCTCTAAAAGTTTCCAACACCTTGAACAAGAAAAAACGTCACCGATTTATATGGAACGTTGCACGCTGCCGTCTAATCCATATATTAGACGATGCATCAGTGCATCACTGCAGTGACGCACTAGGGACTGCAACACAACCACCAAACCAACTTGAAAAACTTATTTTTGTTGACAAAAGTGCTCTAAATTAAGGTGTGTCGATAAGAATACATGCTTTTGATTACTTGGCTGGTTCAGTGCAGGACAAGTTCTGGATTGAATTGAATCGGTATCGACTTTTACATGCGATCACACACAGGTGCGTGCACACTCACATCAACTGTAGTCATAGCTGACCCTAGTATCTATCTTATGGTTTCGTAGCAATACGTAGTTCACACATTCTGCACTAGGAGAATCACTCACTTCGTGCAATTTGTTTCCAACTGATGGAGTATTTGTACTGCGTGAAAAGAAAGTTGCCGGAACAAACGTACAGAATTTGCGAAACTCTAACTCAGAGTTCTGAAAATTGATATATTCCTTCTCCTCAAGAAGATTTGTTTTGTCGTTATCGTAAATCAAATATATCTTATACACATTTGCAGTAGATGAATTTCTTTTCTCCAGACACACAGGTTTAGCAGAACGCATGGTTTCTTTTACATTAGGCCAGTGTTTGAAAATATGTCTTCTCGGCAACTTGTGACAACACTTCTCAATATTAGAGATTTTCAAGGGTATATCTTTTATCTCATCTGTTTCAGCGATTGTGTTCTTCGGAAATAACTCCAGTAAGCACATTAAAAACATGATAGTATTCATCATCATCCCGAAAATCCATGGTATTTTCTACCTGACCACTTCTGGAACTCAAAGGTGCATAACACGTCCATCCGTAGCGGTAACATAATACAATGCTAGAATAACGATAGCACCCAAAACACCTTTAATTAGCACACAAAAACAAAATCAGACAAACAGATAGTGGTTATTCATTATATCTGTTCCGTTGCTTTGTGTCATTTCCTTGCTCGCTATTCCCGAACTCAACTGACACTTTATTGCATTGTCTGGCTAACCCCCAGCAATTTCAGCCATTGATACACGGGTTCAAGGCAACGGCCCAAGGTTCCTGGATCCAGTCGGTTTTCCTTGCTCAGTGTCAGCGGGCGTCTGTTGATCTTAAAGGCGATAATTGAAATCGGGGTGTAGTACCGCTCTTCTGGATTACAGTGATTACCAAGAACAAAGTAATATTACTCGCACAATGCAATTTTAGGCCAACGAGAATCAAGCAAAGCTTTGAAACGTTCCCTAGAAGCGCTGCTGACGACCTCAGAAGGAAGGCTGTTCCTATAGCTAATAACCCTGTAAGGAAAGAACTGATGCCCAAGAAAGGTCCGAGGACGAAGCTTGAATAGCTTCCTACCATGTTCTCGCCGGCCTTCACCATTCGCTACAATGAAGAACTGTTCTACAAGACCTACTCTAAAGAAGAAGTGTGTGAGTATTAAATCCCCGCGAAGTCTTCGAAATTCAAGTGGGTAAAGGTCAAGAATTTCAAGTCGAGACTCGTAAGTAACATTACTCAGGCCCGCGACCATCTTGGTGGCCGCGCGCTGGACACGCTCAACAGCTAATATGTCTCTCTGCAGGCCGGTATACACGACCTGATTGGCATACTCGAGGAGCGGTCTTATATAAGTCCCGTAAAGCGTTTGAAAAGCGTTCTTGTCCATGCGGGGGAAAGTGCGCCTAATCATCATAAGAGCGGCAAATCCCTTTTTTGCCGCCATCTCATGGTGATACGTGAAGGACAAGTTAGATGACAACCAGATGCCCAGATCTTTCTTCAGGTCGATTCTCATGATATCTACTGTGCCAGATGCGCTATGAATCATGAAGGCATTGCCAGAATCTCCACCGAGTGACATGTGAGCACATTTATTGTCATTTAGTGGGAGACTCCAATCGTCCGACCAGCGCTTGATCGCGTCAAGATCAATTTGTAGTGCGCTGGGATCAGTGGCATTCCAGATTTTTAGGTCGTCTGCATATAAGAGGACGCTGCTGGAAATGTTGCTTGGAAGGTCGTTGATGTAAATGAGGAATAACAAAGGACCTAGAACTGACCCTTGGGGAACTCCCGCAGAAATGAAAGAGGGAGACGAAAGGTCTGCTCCGGTCTTGACCCTAAACGTTCTATTATCAAGAAAAGAGGCAATCCAGCGAAGAACCTCTCCTTGAATACCGTTGGCTTCCAGTTTGTGTTTCAGGGGGCCGTGTGGGACACGGTCAAAAGCCTTGGCAAAATCAAAGAAGATGGCATCAGAGATGAGGCCATTGTCTTTGGCCTCCGTCAGACTATCCATGAAAATAAGCATGTTTGTTATGCATGACCGATTAGGAAGGAAGCCATGCTGTGTGGAAGAAAAAAGATTATTTGATAAGAAGTGATTGAGTATGGCGCGCTTTAGTAGGCGCTCCATTATTTTGCACGGGATGCTAGTGAGGCTGATTGGCCGATAACTAGCCGGAGAGTGCCGGTCACCCACTTTAAATATGGGTGTGACCATCGCCTCTTTCCATGCGCTAGGGAGGATGCTAGTCTGGAGTGTTTGCTTGAACAGCTTATAAAGAGGTTCAGCCAAACTAACAGCTGCTTCCTTGAGTAGTCTGAGATGGATCATGTCAGGACCTATTGCACCGTATGGATTAACCTTGAGTGAAAGTTCTTCGACATCTAGCACAGAAAACTCAACGGTCACGAGTGGTTGCCTGAACTTCTGCAACGGTAGTACAGGATGCCAGCTCGAGGATGCGACGTCGTAGATTGCCGAATAGTAATCCCTGAGTAACTCGGCCACAACTAGGGAGTCAGATGAAGCATCCCGTTGGGTAGTCGTAAAGACAGGGCGAAAGGTTTGTTCTTTCTGAGCCGTCGCATATGCTTGAATGAGAAGTTTTTGTTCCCGTGGGCTCTTATGAGGATCTTCTCTTGTACGAGTTTGGTGCGTTCGCGGATTTACCGCCTACACCTGTTTCGGACAATGTGGAACGCGCTCAGGTCCTCTGAGTTTCCTGTAAGCTTATGCTTCGCGAATAATTGGGAACGGTTATCGAGAAGACGACGTATCCTGCGTGGAAGGAGTGGCCGATAAGAGAAACTGAACAGTGTGCGCGGTATAAATAAGTCGTCTGCTTTCTGAATTGCGCTATGAAACTTGTGGTAGTTCTGGTCCACGGAGTCCAAGTCAAGAAGAAGTGAACCTAGGTAGGTTCTCAGGTCGTTAAAATCTGCCTGATTAAAGTTCCGAACGGTGGACCTTTTTGCTGGTTCTTGTAACCAGCAACAGATAATGTCAAAGGCTAACAGAGAGTAGTCACTGTGTCCAAGTGGCGGCTTGATGATCACTGTCTACCAGGTGGCTCTCATTAGTGATAACTAAGTCGAGTAGAGAGGGAATCTGACCAAAACAATGGCGCGTCGGGGCGGTGACGTGCTGTGACCACACCTTCCGACGTATCAGCGTTGATGAGGAAGTCGAGAATCCGTTTTCACAGTCCTGGTGAGAAACTGATGCCCAGCTTATCTTGGGTGCAATAAAATCACCCACAATAAGCAAATGAGTAAGGCGTTGTTAGCTTAGGAAGTTTTCCAGGCTTACCAGAAGGGTGTCGTCGTCGGAGACGTCTGATGAAGGAGAACGATAAATAACCCCCACTAGGAGCGAGTCTTGGACACGCAGTGGTAGTCGAAGACACAGAGCGTCACATTTACCAGAGGACTGGAAGACATTAATAACCGTGGGTGTCGGGAGACAATACTGAAGAAAAATCGCAGAACCCCCATTCTCCCTCGGGCAGAGTCAGCCCGGTAAACAGAATACTCCGGGACACTCAGTTCACTGTCACTGATATCACCCGTGAGCCAGGTCTCCGTGATAGAGAAAATGTGGGGTTGGGTATCATGAATTAACTGTCTGATTTCCGGTAATTTATTAAAGAGACTCTGACAGTTCGTGTACATGCATCTGAAAGCTACTTCCTTGCTGGATTTCGCGAGAAAATAGAAAGGATTGTGCGAGGAAGACCCAGGGAAAGAAGGCCCAGTAGCACGACCATTCTCTGAGTGTTCCCTGAGCGTCCCCCGGGTGATTCCTCAGTGTTTTAAGTAGACAATTTGGGAACACTCCGGGGACGGTGGGGAATCCAAGTGCGTACAGCGATTTCAGCACGTACAGCGCAATTCTCATTAGTTGCGGAGCTCAGGTGCGTCAATTGGAAACTTATCCTCACACAGTAATCCCGACGCACTCTTTCGTTTCAAGAGAAAATAATTGCAAGGCACATAGGTATTCATATGTCACATTCAACCAAATGCTTACTCGAATGTTTATACCACGTTTACAGTCAATAATTTGTATTCACAGTACGAAGTTGTCGGTAACGGTATCATTGGCTTCTTCCGTTGAATGCAATCTCACCTTCTGAATACACCTTTGAATTGTTCCCTTCACATCTGTGTGTGATTGGGCGATATATGCCTTCCTCGTCACGGATTCTACGTTAAACAGGTGATAGTCGGTAGTGTGCGAACATCCCGGCAATGGCTCTGGCCAAGGATGAGGGGTGTAGAGTTCAGACGGTCTATGGCCCATCAATTACGAACAACGCAACAACTAGACGGAAAATATACTGTCGACACGTAAAATCGACGAGAGCGAGCGAAGAGCAAGATGAAACGTTAACACAGCGAAACGTCACGCGAGCAAGCACCGAAGCAGAAACGTTCGAGTGCGCGGGTGGCCTGCCGGTAACCATACCCGTTCAAACAAACGTTTAAGCGCATACAAAATGTGAGGGAGGAGAGAGAGTACAAACGCTAACTGTAACTTCAACGCAGTTAGCCATGAACAAATAGGGTCGCTACAGAGCTCCCCGCTAGAAGACAACCAGAGTGTTGACTTCGATAATGTAGGAGTTTTTCTGTTAACCGGAACTGTTGACTCGAGAATGAATGGTCCAGTTTACTCCTGCGACAGAGCTCGCGTCCACGTCCGGTGGAAATGTGGGGAAAACAATTGAAAATTGATAGGGGGGCACGGTTGGGTAGGTTAATAGTTGTGGGCAGATGGGAAATTGGGAACAGACACGTTGTGGTCGGCCTAGTAGGGCTGTAGCCTTGTTCACGTCCATCGCAGGAGATCTTCGTCGGAATTCGAGCTTTCTAGCGTCTTCTCCCAATGCACGCCCTCAGTGCCCCATGTAGATGACGGATGGTTAATTCCAGGTATCTGGAATGTACAGTGCTCGTAAACTGAAATCGATAACATCACCGGGCTTTCTGATTCCATGGCGTCCGACAAAATAAGTCTTTCTTTTGCTTTTGCAAAGAAAACGTCTCGTCGACAGTCTGCTGTTGGTCAGGCCATCTAAAATCAACTTGGTGAGGAAGTGTGACAACAAAACTTAGATGCGGCGGACGTCCACGTAATCTGCGAATCGCACTGGCCTCCGCAAATCTCGCCCGCGTCTGCTCTGGGGGCTTGGCCCCGTCGAGGCAGGCGGAATAGCAACTGAAAGCGAATCTGTACGAACGCTAGGTAATGTACCCACCGAAGATGGCGTTGCTGCCTGCGAACCAGTTTCCTCATCGGGTACCCCTATAAACGCTGGCTTCAGTCTATCGATAGAGATCACCTCGGGCCTACCATTGCGTGGGAGGACGCGAAACGGTCCGGTATACGGCGGGTGCAAAGGTCGTCGAGGAGTAACCGCACGAACCAAAACGTGAGAACAAGTTGACAGACGAGGTGTACGTACGTTGGCGTCGTCTGTTCTCTCGGTGGATGTGGTCGGAGACGCCTCGTGTGTTGGGCTAGCCGCTCGCCATAATCTGCGAAGTTAATGGGTCCCGTTGCGCGTGGGGGCAACCAACTCGCCGAATAAACGTTAGGAGCACCCATAGACTAACTGGGCGGGGGTGGTATGCAGGTCTGCCTTCAGCATGTTACGGATACCTAACAAGACTAGTGGCAAAACCTCGTGCCATGAAGGTTTGTTGCTAGCTGATAGTGAACTTTTCAACTGCCGATGAAAACGCTCAACCAACTATGGCCGATCAATTACGAACAACGCAACAACTAGACGGAAAATATACTGTCGACACGTAAAATCGACGAGAGCGAGCGAAGAGCAAGATGAAACGTTAACACAGCGAAACGTCACGCGAGCAAGCACCGAAGCAGAAACGTTCGAGTGCGCGGGTGGCCTGCCGGTAACCATACCCGTTCAAACAAACGTTTAAGCGCATACAAAATGTGAGGGAGGAGAGAGAGTACAAACGCTAACTGTAACTTCAACGCAGTTAGCCATGAACAAATAGGGTCGCTACAGAGCTCCCCGCTAGAAGACAACCAGAGTGTTGACTTCGATAATGTAGGAGTTTTTCTGTTAACCGGAACTGTTGACTCGAGAATGAATGGTCCAGTTTACTCCTGCGACAGAGCTCGCGTCCACGTCCGGTGGAAATGTGGGGAAAACAATTGAAAATTGATAGGGGGGCACGGTTGGGTAGGTTAATAGTTGTGGGCAGATGGGAAATTGGGAACAGACACGTTGTGGTCGGCCTAGTAGGGCTGTAGCCTTGTTCACGTCCATCGCAGGAGATCTTCGTCGGAATTCGAGCTTTCTAGCGTCTTCTCCCAATGCACGCCCTCAGTGCCCCATGTAGATGACGGATGGTTAATTCCAGGTATCTGGAATGTACAGTGCTCGTAAACTGAAATCGATAACATCACCGGGCTTTCTGATTCCATGGCGTCCGACAAAATAAGTCTTTCTTTTGCTTTTGCAAAGAAAACGTCTCGTCGACAGTCTGCTGTTGGTCAGGCCATCTAAAATCAACTTGGTGAGGAAGTGTGACAACAAAACTTAGATGCGGCGGACGTCCACGTAATCTGCGAATCGCACTGGCCTCCGCAAATCTCGCCCGCGTCTGCTCTGGGGGCTTGGCCCCGTCGAGGCAGGCGGA
>QNGE01000607.1:90541-145097 GCA_008508345.1 Paragonimus westermani
CTATGGCCGATCAATTACGAACAACGCAACAACTAGACGGAAAATATACTGTCGACACGTAAAATCGACGAGAGCGAGCGAAGAGCAAGATGAAACGTTAACACAGCGAAACGTCACGCGAGCAAGCACCGAAGCAGAAACGTTCGAGTGCGCGGGTGGCCTGCCGGTAACCATACCCGTTCAA
The DNA here is from genome assembly GCA_008508345.1 of Paragonimus westermani. NCBI lineage: Eukaryota > Metazoa > Platyhelminthes > Trematoda > Plagiorchiida > Troglotrematidae > Paragonimus > Paragonimus westermani. The sequence goes on from QNGE01000607.1 coordinate 90,726, forward strand.
ACAAACGTTTAAGCGCATACAAAATGTGAGGGAGGAGAGAGAGTACAAACGCTAACTGTAACTTCAACGCAGTTAGCCATGAACAAATAGGGTCGCTACATGGTGCAACGGACACACGTTTGTTCTTTTCTCTCCATTTGATTTTTTTCGCCACATCGTCCCCAAGTAAAGTTCTCTCAAAATAACGGGGGCACTCACCTATGAATGTACCACTGACGCTCAAGAGGAAGGCCACCTGGGTACTGTGAATCAGAAAAATGGAACACACCAGCTGGCTGTATGCTTCCACTACACCAACTCCATATTCAGTAGTTGCAATTCCCCCATGTACAGCGTGAGTGAGCGCACGGGAAATTGCGCGGCTGAGATGCGATGCATTCGCGCATTATTATATTTTGGAGAACAAAGTTATCCATTACACTCAGCTATCACGGTAATTGTTTGTACTACAAGGATTCACCTTTCAGCTCTCTGACTTCCTTGGCAATGTCGTTTTTGAACGCTGCCTCATTGTGTGCTGCTGGTGGACTAATAATGGTGGAGCTGAGTGCTTGTCGAACGAAAGTGTACCCTTTACATACTTGGAAGTACTAAGGCTGGAGAAAGTGGGCAGATTCTCCATCCATTCCTGTGTTGATCATGTTTGGGATGACGATGCGTGGGACATACCCTCTAATTGTGGTGGTTATAGAGAATATTCTATGTCGAAGGAGAAAAATGTCGGTTTCCATTTCTCCTCCACTTCATTCTTGAAGTCGGAACGGACGATTGCTTGTCTGCAAAGTGACATTTGCCTACTTCATCGTACCTTTTACGTCTGGCATGTTGTCCGTGATGTCACACGATGATAAGTCTGATAACTGTTCCAGGATTCGCTAGTTTTTATAAACCGAGGGCAAGTCATCTAAAAAATGTTGGAAAAATCGGAAGTTCACATCTGCTGCACGATACATCCTGACTTTGCACAACTTAGGGCCAGTAGGTGCTCTTATTCCATATCAAGAGCAACCTGCGGTACTTTGTGGATGCTATTCCTGGCCAGCGTGCAAACCCTGAGAGTGTGATCCACGACTTTTTTGCACTATTTCCACGCTACCATACTCGAACTCAACAACCTGATACATCTAAAAGTGGAAGTGTTAATTAGAGGATGTATTACGTTAATGGTATTTCTCAACACTTTTCCAAATGTGTATGATGGGTTAAACTGCAAGGCTGTCCTTGAATGATAGTAACAGCCACCTGAACTGAATACGTTCCCGACCCACCCAGCAGGTGGATGTGTATATGGGACCACTGGGGTCTGTGCAGTCTGCTTTTAAAAGTCTCAACAGGTTGCGAAAATCTGCATGTGCATACTTCTTCCAGGCGAGGTGCTGATTAGTGCAGGCCATTCATCTACCAGAACCACCTGTTGGGCTTGACGTTGCAGTACATCACGCCATTGTGAATGAACCGACCCCGTTTGTTCGCTGCTATCGGAATGGATGTTGCTTTTGCATCATCCATCACTACACTGTCGTTCGGCAGGTGCACATGCATCCTCCCCATTATGGTTCGGAGGATATGTGCAGCGGGCATATTTGGAGATCGCAGGAACCCGCTTGAAGTTCTCATGTACGGCTCAACTTGGAACGCCGAATGAGTCCAGCGGTTCGTGAAGTCGAACGTCCTCACACAGGTGGCTGACACAGAGGGAGTTGAACACCAGCTTCGAATCACTGTGGTGAGCAGCGAAGTGAATCGAGGTTTTTCGCAACACGGATCCCAAATAATCAACATAGTGGAGGCACAACTTTGGGCAGCATACTAAGTAGATGGAAACGGAGAAGTTCAAGGGGACCGATGTACAACAGGAATTGCCGAAATTCCGTAGCCTTCCAACAGTCGCAGTCCACCGATGTTTGGCATTTCCTAGGAAACTCACAAGTCAAGGCAGCTCTCAGTTTCATTAACCTACCGCTCAACTGATTCATTTGGGATGATCCCAAAGGGATTTTCCTCTCCGTTGGGTCTGCTCTCCATAGGTTCACTGGCCGCTTCATCATTCCAAGACAAATACTGTGCATGTAATTCAGCGGGAAGCAAGTCGTCATGTCTACGTGTAACTTTTTGATAGGAGACTAGCCAGCGTGGTGTTCTTGTTAGAGTCGGGTCCTGAAGTCGCTGTCAATTCCTAGGTCGCTGATTCTATAGCGTTCGCCGTAGGCGGTTCACGTCCAAGCGCATCAGTGAATATTTCCGTGCGTCCTTCGTAGAGCATGTTCCTCTCTACGTCTCGCGTAAAGGCTGAATGAAAATTCTGCAGCATCGGGCATCGGGTTTGAGTCAGAAGCAAGCGTTCGCATCTTCTGGACAAATTATATGTTGACAAAAACCAATGCATGCGCACCGCACAAAATAGATCGAGTAAGAAAACTTACTTCGCAAATTTTGCTGCTCTCCAAAAATTCACATCACGCTTATTTCAGCTGTTTTGTACCTCCAATGCTGGCAAGATCACAACCGTTGTTGAACGTGGGGTAATTTCAAACAAAGTAGTAGCCGGAGAGGTTGTTACCAGCCGTAGAGCGGTTCTTACATACAGCGCTTCGAAAAACGCCAGTGTCAAGCTGTCATAGGGTGCACCTTCGCATTTACCGTTGCACAACAACGTTAAATTTTTAGCACGCTTTCTAATTACATGGACTAGACCAGCGTGCAGCAAACAGAGAGACTGCTGAGAAGAAAAGACATGGGTCGCAAAGCAGTAGTATGTTAACACACAAGTATCGACAGGTGGTGACGTCATCCATTCACTTGAAATAATCGGTTGGAGTCGACGCGTGTGCCAGGTCAGGCTTCCGTTGTAGTCAAGTCGGTTGAGTCCGAGTGCTCGTGGGACAACCATCTCTGCGGCAGATATGACGAGCGTCCATGAACAACCTGGGCGGTTCGTATGCGTACGTCGTCTCTCAACGTGTTTTGTGTACCCAACTGAATCAGCGGCAGGAACTCCTTGCGCAGAAGGGTTGCTGCCAACTTTTTGATGTTATTCGAATGGTCATTTAATCTCTCGGCCGGCGTTTAGCGGATCTCGGTGCGCTCCCAAATGACACAGTTCGCTGAAGAGTGACGCGACCGACGGTCCCAAATGTTACCCGGGATCTGAATTCACCGTAGGAAGACAAACTCTAGGCGACAGCCTACAGGAATTGTTCATGCGGTTGTTTCTGACAAGCAATGCACGATATGAATTGCTTGTGGTCAACATATAAGTCAGTCCAGGCATGTGAAAGTGTAAATCTGCTCCGTAAAAGCTGACAAGGTTTGCGTTAGGCCGGCACATACATGGCTGGAATGTTGTGCATGGATCACAAAATCACAAAATGAGGAACGTGCATGGTATCAAATTCCAAATTGTTGAGAGTGCGCGTGCGCACTAGACCAGATGTGAATGCTGCAGTCAAAATTGCACCAAACAAGGTGTTAAGTAAATATTCCAAATGTGTGGCATATGCCCCTCAAAACAGACCGCGCAATGTATCTCAGAACTAGCGATGAAAAGCCAGGGGAATAGCCACGCATAGGACATTTTGTGAAGCATTACAGAAGCAATCCATTTCTCGGGAGAAGTGCTAGTGAACGCCTTCTAGTTCGAGAGTACGTAACCGGCCCAACTGTTCTGTTCTTGACTACTTTACCTGTGTAACTGCAAATGTTGTGAGATCGAGCCAATCATCGTGGTCGTCGCGGCACTGACTCGCTGGGCTCTGTCTGCTACGGGGTTGGAAATACCTGGAGTGCAACAGATATCGGTCATGGACTGAGCGATGTAGTCCAAGTGTCGGGGTTCATTGAGCAGGTGCTTGTCGGATACCGAGTGTAGGGCTTACGTGCCAGCTTAGGGTCTATGAAGGCCATAGAACACTTACCTTTCATAAAATGTCAGAAGTGACAAGAATGTTGATATCGATCTAACAGTTCTCCTTCGGAAGCACTTGGCCGCGATTTTGTTTATTGTAAATGCTTGTGGAACAATGTGAGCGGGAACCAGTTGGCCCATGAGTCCTACGAACTAAGGGGTTCGATACCATGGGACTGCTCACAGCGGTAGATAACGTCCACCCCGAACGTTGGGGTTCTGCCAAGCTTCGACTACATATCACGGACGGACGCCAGCAGACAGATCAAACTGACCAAGGAGATCCAGATAAATGATCAATCAACTGTGGGGAAAATCTACCTAAAAACGCGACGGAGACTGAAGCTTATATTCAGCGGTCGAGGGCTACAGGTTTAGTGAACCTACCGTTTACAGTTGAATGTGTTTCGCCGCACTCTAATTTTGGTGCTAGTTACGAACTCGAAGTGACGCTAGTCTGTGCTCATATATCGGTCAGGAAGTTGATTTCAGAGGTCGAACCTGTCAAACAAAAGGCGATTACCTTGTGTCTGGTCGATGGCTGTCACCGTTAGACCTGCCAGTTGGCTAGCTTCAGGCAACTGTAACCACCTCAGTTACGTGATGATTACGTCGTTTATCATTTTCACTCTATGCTGTATATTATGACGGCCGTTAGCCCCTGGTATGAGAGACAGTAATCCATTCGCCGGAGCAGCCTTCAGTCGCCAACTGTGTCCACAGCGTTGCTATGAGTGGTCACTTGCTCAACTGGTATGGGAGATAGAACGCTTTGGAAGCGTTCTTGCATTATGTAAACCGGAAAGCTCGTTTATCCAAGGAATATGATGGTACCAAGTTTAAAGGTCACCATGTGTGCTGTAGAAGTCGCCCGCGTTAACTGAGACCAAGCACCCGGCTGCCACGTGTCTCAAAAATGCGCCGACGGTCTCGTGTTGCTGTATTTTAACGTACATAGTGGGTGTTTAAGGCGCATTTTATCGGACCATTGTATCCCCAGTTATCGTCTCTTTAGCAGGCTCTTAAGGATCGGCTGATAAGCTTAGAGATGTTTCTCAAACTATGGTTGGATTCTAGTGTGAAGGTTGCGGTGTATGATTAAAAAACCTAACCCGACGTTGAACCGTACATCCACTGTTCAATTATAATCCCAACCCACCCTTCAGCAACTCTGGAACATGATCCTCAAAAGAATGAATCGCTAACGTGAGTGAGAATAGGGAAGACAGAAGTTTCTATTTAACCTTCTCAATATCCTCGGAGATCAAAAAATGCTTGACGGCACATATTGTTGCGTGAACGTACAAGGGGATGTGCACAATATGTGCGGCTGAAACGTACTTTACCAAAACCAGAGGGTACACTATCTTTGTTTACTACGATATTTGAACGGGCCCGCTATTTTTCGTGGTCAAGCGAATCGGGGCGGCCAATCACAAATAACGCAGTAATTTACCAAGGAGTACATTGTCGGTAAAGGAAATCAAGGATGTCTCCAGCAGTTCAGAACAAATGTATAGGTGCATGCAAATGTCTTTAACAAAGATAATACGGGTGGCAACCTATGCTCACACATTGTCGACGATTAATAAACGGAGTCGCTACCAAAGTGATTCACAGCATGTTACCTTGCAATTTATGTCATTAAACGCCTTTCTTCATCTTACATTTTCGTATACCTCCCTATGCACCGTTTTTAACATTATTTTGAAAGTATACGCATCACTATGAACATAACAGGTTCGGCAATGACAAGCAAGAATTGCCGTGCGGCAACCCTTGCTCGTTTTTCCTAGATTGTTGGTGGGCGAATGAAACGCACTTTGAAGTACTCTAACTCCGAAAACTAACCAGCTTTCGAACGTTCTATGTTGGGTGTAGGAGCAATAAGTGGGACACTTAGAATCGAATTCCTGGAGTGGTCTTCCAGATATCTGTGACAACCTTTTGACCCAAAACTGTTAACCTCTATTATGAGTCGCTCTATTCAATCAATACACGGTTTATCTCATTTTTAATCATGCCTTTGGGTCTGCTTATTATCGACATATTTTTCCAGCGTTCCAATGTCCACGATTGGCTGTCTTCTGGTTGCGTAGACCATTGCATATTTGACTGAACCTTCTGTTTTAAAATGTTTCGCATTAGCAGCTCCACATCACTCAAGATGCTTGATTGTATTTCATGCGAAATTACGGAACGAAGCAAGTTGCTGTTTTGAACATTGCCCGAATACAGTGCATTGCATTCTAAGTTGCGGTGTTCCTATCGCATAATGTCACCAATAATATCTGCAAAGTCCATTACAGACCATTTCTTACAATGTTGCAGCAAAGTCCGAAGGTCTATTGCAGTGTGATCGTTCTGATTTCTATTACACCCCACTAGATGAATCGGCTATACAGTTTACTGGAAGTTCAGAATGAGGGGTAATTATGTCTTACCAACCTCTGTTGAACTAAGTGGTCTTTTTCCAGTGCAACTGCCGTAACATATATGAGGCCTTCTGGATTTTAACTATGTGGCGCTAAGGCAGCTCTGGGTGGAAAAACTGCCATTGGCGGCCCAAAAACTTTAGTAAATAGTCGCAAACATCACATCTGTCTGCGTTATGTGGTTGTGTCATAGTTAAAGTAATACTAGAAAGTAGAACGCACTGACTGTTTGCCAGAGGTTATTGAATTCAAAAACGCAGCCCCCATATAGTCCAACATGTTTCAGTCGCACACATTTGTTTTTCACTGATTTCTTACTTGCTCGTTCGGCCAAGCTCCTCCCCATTGTTGCTGGTCGTAGTGTTAACAATCATGTACACTCCCCACATTATCCAGGGAAAACACAGTGGGTGGAGCGCGGTTGATCAACGCAGTTTCAAACCGTAAATGCAGATGCTATGGCAAGATGAGAGAGGAAAAATACGTAGGCAAATGGAATGTGATAAAGTCTTATTCGGTTTACAACGAAGACGAATCTATGCATCACTATGAAAAGAGCACATTTGCGCTTTAGAAGTTCTTCAAAAATCGTGGAGTTGTGTTGAATTATTTCCTCCCAGAGTCCAACAGAAATGAACAAATGAGCGTAACAAAAATTCGTCAAAGGCAGAGAGAGACCAACATCAGTAAAGTTCGTATCTGTATGACGCTCACGGCAATATCTAAATACGACGAAAAAAATCCGTAAGTACGGGCAAAACAGATAGGCAACAAATAGCAAGTTCGGAAGTGTTGGTTTCCAAAGACATTTCAGGAGGAAGACGTCAATGCTGAATTTTTAAGTGTTTTAGAAATTACTGTAAGCTAGGTTTCAAGAAGGTACCTACGGTTTGTCGATTTTAGGTAAACAGTTTCAGTGGAAATATTAGAGTGCACCGTAGAGGTGTCCAAACTGCAGGTTCTGCTGTGAAAAATTTTCCACTACTTTTGGGAAAACAACCCATTAATTGAAACACTATCGCGCACTAATACTGAACCTATTCTTCACCCAGCTATTTATAATTGGAGATTACTTACTGGTTCACTAGCGTGCGCGACTCCCAAATCACACCTTGTATTGTTACGCACGTGTGCGTGGAAATAGGAATGACTGGGTCCGTTGCTCTCCAACAACATTTGGCAGCTAACACTGGTCTGCACACCCCTGGGCTATGTGTCAAAATATCAACACCTCCATCGTTCGTCCATGAACGGCACGAAAGCTGAAACTCCAATGACCGTTCTGCGAATCCTGTGTCAACTTCCAATTTCAGTGAAAAATGACAAGTCATTGCAGACTGTACGACCCGCATTGAGCCAATTTGTTTCATGATTATGCACCTTTACAGCCAAAGCGCTGCACGTATAGCAATGAACGTGATCACTGCCCTTCAATGCTTTCACCAGATGTAGACTTCAGTGCTAGTTGGTGGTGTGACTGCTATATCTTAATCACGTCAATACTTGATAATATAACTTTTAGAGTCAAGACCGGAGCAGACCTTTCGTCTCCCTCTTTCATTTCTGCGGGAGTTCCCTAAGGGTCAGTTCTAGGTCCTTTGTCATTCCTCATTTACATCAACGACCTTCCGAACAATATTTCCAGCAGCGTCCTCTTATATGCAGATGACCTAAAAATCTGGAATGCCACTGATCTCAGTGCACTACAAATTGATCTTGACGCGATCAAGCGCTGGTCGGACGATTGAAGCCTCCCACTAACTGACAATAAATGTACTCACATATCACTCGGTGGAGATTCTGGCAATGCTTTCATGATTCATAGCGCATCTAGCAAAGTAGACATCATGAGAATCGATCTGAAGGAAGATCTGGGCATCTGGTTGTCGTCTAACTTGTCCTTCACGTATCACCATGAGATGGCGGCAGAAAAGGGATTTGCCGCTCTTAGGATGATCAGGCGCACTTTCCCCAGCATGGACAAGAAAGCTTTTCAAACGCTCTACGGGATTTATATAAGACCGCTCCTCGAGTATGCCAATCAGTTCGTGTATAGCGGCCTGAAGAGAGACATAATAGCTGTTGAGCGTGTCCACCGCGCGGCTACCAAGGTGGTCACGGGCCTGAGTAATGTTACTCACGAGTCTCGACTTGAAATTCTTGACCTTTATCCACTTGAATTTCGAAGACTCCGCGGTGATTTAATACTCACACACTTCATCTTTAGAGTAGGTCTTGTAGAACAGTTCTTCATTGTAGCGAATGGTGAAGGCCGGCGAGAACATGGTAGGAAGCTATTCAAGCTTCGTCCTCGGACCTTTCTTGGGCATCAGTTCTTTCCTTACAGGGTTATTAGCTATAGGAACAGCCTTCCTTCTGAGGTCGTCAGCAGCGCTTCTAGGGAACGTTTCAAAGCTTTGCTTGATTCTCGTTGGCCTAAAATTGCATTGTGCGAGTAATATTACTTTGTTCTTGGTAATCACTGTAATCCAGAAGAGCGGTACTACACCCCGATTTCAATTATCGCCTTTAAGATCAACAGACGCCCGCTGACACTGAGCAAGGAAAACCGACTGGATCCAGGAACCTTGGGCCGTTGCCTTGAACCCGTGTATCAATTGCTCAGTCGCTGAACTGACTTTTAGATTACACGCTGTTAATTACTCAGAGGCAACTAACATCTAATGTGGAGTGGGATACCGGTAACATTGTCAGAATGTGAGTAATTCGTTGATCACTGTTGACGCTAAATATCTGCTACGTTCAGGGCGGGCTCTGATCCGTGAAAGTCACATCCGTTTCATTGGTGAAAGTCATTACAAGTCATAATTCATAGATACGGAATAAAAGCGAAGGTGCAATTCACATACGTCCACCAAAGTACAGTTCGTCGGACCTTAGCGGTTTGCAATATCCACTGGCACTTCGATCCTGAGCGTAAGCAAAAATTACTGGTTCCGAAACCACCTTCAGCGTAGTTTCCGGTAACAATGTTGAGGATCAAACAAATTGGCTGCATTCACTTTTTTGCTTGCAATTCACCTTTGTGTTCCGTGTACACCGCTTTTGCAAGGACTCACCAGTGCCTTTGTTTAAATGCATCAATATTGGTTTTGAGTACAACAGGTGAATCAAGAACAAAAGAATTGGTGGAGGTTTCTGCCTTCGTACCCGCGAAAAACAAATTTGTGACGAATAATAATACACTAAAGCGCAGTACTCCCATTGGACAACTGGTTGTCCGAGAATAGTGCAGAAAAATGCACAAACAGGTGTGTATATACATATGTATATCTGCACATATAAAAAGGTTGTAGCGAGATCACCTTCGACGTCCCCCAAATTCTAAACTCCCGCGATGTGAGATTTGCCTTGCCAGTACCACCACGCCTGTTAACATTACCTTGTACATGTAAACTTACTCCAAACCACTAGCATCAAAGTTAGTGGGCCGGCATAAGTATCGCAGTTATGCTCTCAGCTGTGTACTGACTCCGCACTATCTCTACTCCTGTAGGTTACATTCACTAGGATAACAATGTTGAGCTATTACCGTTAGGAACGCCGCTTAACCAGTCTAACGCTTGTTTGAATTCTGGAGGTCGACTGGAATTTTCCGTCGACGCACTCTTCCGCTCTGGCGCCTGCTGTGCGGTTGTGCTCAAGGTGCTCTCACGTCCAGCTCCCTGGCACCCCTAAATTGTTACGTTGAAGTCTGTTGTTAACGGTGAGTAAATCAATAAATAAAGTTTTTTTGCAGATTCATCGTTTTCTCCCTGAGACTTCTGATTCACAGTAGCATAAAGTTGAAGAAACTGACGTACGAATCCAGGATCTAGCACTACTATATGATGAACCCATTACATATGCTTTTTTATACTGATTTCTATTATTTATTGCACCCTTTGTATACGCTAGCTTCAGTTATTTCTATCGTGTTTGCACACTTATATTCATTCATATATGGCACTAAAGTTCTTGCCCTGGTTCCACTAGTTTCTAAGCGTTTGTATTTTTTCAGAATCCTGCGTGTTTCTGAACGATGCAGTCGGACACCTCAGACCGCAAACTGGAGCTCGCCGAGAGAGATGCGAAGGAAAACGCCTTAAACTTTCCTGTCCCCGATTATGTCCCGGACGACCCAGAGTACTGGCTGGCGCAGCTTGAGCTGCAATTCCAGTTATCACGCATCACTAGCCAGATTGCCAAGTTCACATACTTGGCTACCGCGATGCCAATGTCGGTCGCTCCCTATGTCCAAAATTTAGTGATCAGACCACCCGAGAGCAACCCTTGCGACGCACTGAAGAACGCGTTGTTAGAACGTGCTGTCGTGTTGAAAGAGAAGCGTCTTAAGGAGGTCTTTAACGAGCTGCAGCTAGGAGATCTTACTCCATTTCAACTGCTTCGACAGTTAAAACAGGTGGGACAAAATCACAGGATTGACGACAAACTCATGCGTTACCTTTGGATGCAGAGTTTGCCTGATTTTGTACAGGCAATTATTTCTTCATTCATGTCAACAAGTTCTCTGGATGAATTGGAAAATTCGGCCGACTCAGTCATTCAACACCTTTCCAGCAAAATGCACCAGGTCAATGCACACACAGAAAGCACACCCGCCGAATTGATAGCAAAAGTGGAAGAACTTTGTCGAGAAATTCAAACTCTTAAATCTTCTCGCTGTCGCCCCGCTTCCAGAGGACCTAGCCGTTCCAGGTCGCGTTCAAGAACGGGGTATTGCTGATACCATCATATGTTTGGGACCGAGGCACGGAAATGCGTTAAGCCGTGCACCTTCTCAACCGCCTCGGGAACCGGAACTGCAAGCAACTAATGGCGACAACTGTTGCTGGCAGTCTCACTCCTGGTCGCCTAGTTTTTATGCACGATACGAGTTCTTGGTTGCGTTTTCTAGTGGACACCGGCGCTTAGGTCAGTGTCGTACCACCTAGAAAATAGGACATGCCTCGATCAACGCCCTTCCAGCTCCGTGCCGCTAATGGAACCCCAATACGCACTTTTGGCACACGCTCGTTGACGTTGGACGTGGGCCTGCGGCGTGTTTGTCCGTTGGGTGTTCATTATAGCGGATGTGCCAGATGCCATTTTGGGCATGGACTTATTAACTCACTTTGGATTGGTCGTTCACGCAGGTCACCACGAGCTCCTAGATCCCCTAACGAGTATATCCTCTATAGGGACCACTTTTTCGACGACTGTCCTCAGCCCACTGCTTGCTGAACCAAGCAGTGACGATAGATATCGAGCGGTATTGCGTGAATTCACGGGGTTGCCCCGTCAACCTAACGAGTTACCTGCCTTCATTACGGACGTGGTCCACCACATCAAAACGAAAAGTCCACCAGTTTTTCAGCGACCGCGAAGGCTGGCGCCAGACAAACTGCGCATCGCTCGTGCAGAATTTCAACACATGCTGGACATGGGTATAATCCGCCCCTCTGACAGCCCATGGGCATCTCCTCTGCACATGGTGCCAAAGAAGACAGAAGGTGATTGGCGTCCCCGCGGAGATTATCGTGGATTGAACAATGCTACTGTTACAGATAGGTACCATGTGCCACATGTCCACCAACTAACTACCAGCCTCGCTGGTAAAACCATCTTCAGCAAAATCGACCTTGTCCGCGCTTATTACCAGATATCGGTAGCACAATAGGATATACCCAAGACGGCTATTACCACTCCATTCGGTTTGTTCAAATTTGTGCGCATGCCTTTTGGTCTCCGTAACGCTGCACAGACGTTCCAACGTCTGATTAATGAGATCACCCGTGGACTAGACTTCAGTTATGCATACATAGACGACATCCTCGTGGCTAGCTCTTCCTCCTAAGAGCACATAACCCATCGACGGACGCTGTTCCAACCTCTAGCATCATACGGCCTCGCCGTCAACGGAGCTAAGTCCGAACTTGGTCAAGCCTCGTTGAATATTTTAGGCAACAGCATCTCTGCAGATGGAGGTAAACCGCTTGATTCCAAGGTTGAGGCTATTCGATGGTGCCAATTTCCCGATACAATTCCCAAGCTTCGCCGCTTTAATGGACTCGTGAATTATTACCGTCGATTTATTCCCAACTGCGCCAAGCTTATGCAACCTTTGACTAACTTACTGCGGGGTAATAAACGAACTTTGCGCCTAAACCCCGAAGCCTCCAGGGCTTTTGCCAATGTTAAGCAGGCACTCGCCTCTTCAGTCATGTTACATTACCAACAACCGGACGCACCGATAAGTACCGCCATGGATGCATCGGACACAGCTATAGGTGCAGTGCTACAACAAACAGTTCGCGAGACGTGGCAACCGATGGCATTCTTTCCTCAACGTCTCAGCGATACCAAAATACGATACAGTACCTTCGATCGTGAACTCTTAGCCGTGTATAGGGCTGTGCGCCACTTTCGCCACGCACTCGAGGGCCGCGATTTCATTATTTTCACGGATCACAAACCTCTCGTGTACGCTTTGCGGAATTACTCCGATAAACAATCACCTCGAGAAGCTCGACAGCTAGACTATATAGCCCAGTTTTCTACGACCATACGCCATGTCTCCGGAGCTGCAAACGTCGCCGCAGATACTCTATCACGAATACACAACGTGTCCACAACCACCGGCTTGATATCACATCACAACATAGCAGCACAACAACAGTCTGATTGCACGTTTACGGATGACCTGAAACGCACGAACTTACGCCTTGTCACAATTCCATTGACNCCGCAGATACTCTATCACGAATGCACAACGTGTCTACAACCACCGGCTTGATATCACATCACAACATAGCAGCACAACAACAGTCTGATTGCACGTTTACGGATGACCTGAAACGCACGAACTTACGCCTTGTCACAATTCCATTGACGTCTTCTCCCGGTACCATTATATGTGACAATACGCTGGGATACCCCAGGTCAGTCGTGCCACATTCGTTACGAAAAGCAGTTTTCGAAGCGTTGCATAATTTGTCATATCCAGGGATACGCGCATCACTAAGACTAGTCGCGGATCGATTCGTCTGACCTAGCATGAATCGGGACGTACGCCATTGGGCCTGTTGTTGTCCTGCATGTCAACGTTCCAAGGTCAACCGACATACGAGCATCCCCTTGGAAACTTTTCCCACCCCCGACGATCGTTTTGAACATGTCCATCTGGACCTCGTCGGGCCACTTCCACCTTCGAGGGGCTACACCCACCTGCTCACGTGTATCGACCGGTTCACTCGCTGGCCAGAAGCCATACCGTTGTCAGACAAATCAACAGTGTCTGTGGCTCGCGCTTTCGTCGAGCATTGGGTAGCACGTTATGGTTGTCCGTCGACTATTACAACTGACCGTGGTACGCAGTTCGAATCAGCTTTATTTTCACAACTGACCAAGCTGTTAGGCGTGCATCGAGCGCGCACCACAGCATATCACCCACAAGCGAATGGACTCGCAGAGCGTTTCTATCGTCAGCTCGAAGCTTCATTACGTGCTCAGGAGCAGATGGAATGGACAGAAACTTTACCCCTAGTTCCACTCGGTATTCGCAATTGTGTCAAGGATGACAGTACGACCCCAGCGTCACTTGTCTATGGTCGTCCTTTAAGCCTTCCAGCTGCTTTCTTTCAATCGTCAAGCGAAACTTCTGTCGGCACTCAAGACTACGCCACCCGCCTAGCCAAATACATGCGATCAATACAACCGAGTGATACACGTATTCAAAAATCTTCGTCTAACGTTCCCGAAGAACTCAGCAATTGTGAGTTTGTGTTTCTGCGAACAGACTGTGTTAAGAAACCGCTGCAACAGCCGTATAAAGGACCTTTTCGTGTCAATAAACAGTCCGCAAAAGCCTATGTGCTTGACAGTTTCGGTCAGCACCTTACCGTCTCTGTTGACCGCCTTAAACCTGCTTTCACAGACTCAGCCTCGGTTTGACAACACAAACATCACCTGAGCAGTCTCCATCTACTTCTACCTTCGATTTAGCCCCAACGTTGCCTTCCGCATCTATTCCTGACGAAATCCCTCCTCAACATATAACTCATTCAGGGGTGCGCGTCCATTTTCCCGCGCGCATTCTGGAGTAGTTTACTTTTTCTGTTTAGCATTTATTGTACAGTTGATAATTCATTATGTGTATTCCATGCTTCTGTCGACCAGCAACTAACAGTTTTTCTTAGGTACAATATCCCGACTCTTTTACACGGAAGATACCTGCACATAATTGTCAATATCCTCAGGCCCTGCAGGACTCGCCTTACAGTGCGTATGTACCTTTTTTTCTAACATTCAGGTACTTCACCTTTTCTTATTCCAGGTCTGATCAGGGTCCTAGCAACAGTTGATGGGCCCGAGGAGAAAACCTTGAACGCCGTAGCACTTTGTGCCTGCGCAGTGAGGAAATCACACCTCCTGTCATGTCCTCAGGAGGCGTTTCCACGTTGGGTGGGTCACGCGCGGCTGGCCAGCAAGAGAGCAACTGTTGTCCAGGAATAAAATTCACAGTTAGAAGGCCTCCTATATTAGTTACCCTTCTAGAGGGGGCTGATGAAGTGAGATCACCTTCGACGTCCCCCAAATTCTAAACTCCCGCGATGTGAGATTTGCCTTGCCAGTACCACCACGCCTGTTAACATTACCTTGTACATGTAAACTTACTCCAAACCACTAGCATCAAAGTTAGTGGGCCGGCATAAGTATCGCAGTTATGCTCTCAGCTGTGTACTGACTCCGCACTATCTCTACTCCTGTAGGTTACATTCACTAGGATAACAATGTTGAGCTATTACCGTTAGGAACGCCGCTTAACCAGTCTAACGCTTGTTTGAATTCTGGAGGTCGACTGGAATTTTCCGTCGACGCACTCTTCCGCTCTGGCGCCTGCTGTGCGGTTGTGCTCAAGGTGCTCTCACGTCCAGCTCCCTGGCACCCCTAAATTGTTACGTTGAAGTCTGTTGTTAACGGTGAGTAAATCAATAAATAAAGTTTTTTTGCAGATTCATCGTTTTCTCCCTGAGACTTCTGATTCACAGTAGCATAAGGCTGGGGAAACTCTGGCCTACGAATTGACGATCTAGCACCCCAGGGTATACACATAAGTGTACACACATGTATGTAAACATATACATACATATATATATGTACATATATATGTTGATACACATGGACGTCTATATATATACATGTATGTGTACATACACACAGATATATACACATGTATATATATATATGTATGTATAGTGATTAGTAAGCATACATGGAGATATGTCCATACGTCTGTGAACGGATATATATATATATATATATATATATACAAAGGTACTCTTTACATGTGCATATTGACACATTTACATATGCATATATATAAATGTATGTACACATGTTTGTTTCTGATGGTTGGGAATAGTGGTGGTGGTGTTAGTAGCTCGGGTTGATGGATTTGGTATTGATGTGTTCGCCGAGCTTGGCATTTAGGTTGCAAACGTTTCATCACCAGGCGAGGTGACATCATCAGTGCACTGATGATGTCACCTCGCTTGGTGATGAAACGTTTGCAACCTAAATGCCAAGCTCGGCAAACATATCAATACCAAAACACATGTTTGTATATACGTACATGCATTAGTATGCACATATGTAAACACACATGCATACATTTATATATATATACATGTATGCCTATGTATATATATACATATGTGTGGGCACAGAAGTATATATGTGTGAATTTATATATACATATATATGTTTATACACATATTCATACATACGTTCACATGCAAATATAAATGTCTACATGAACGTGTTCATATGTGTCTGTATGTGTTTGTACATATATACATACATATTTGTGTGTATATATAGGTGTACACATATGTGAGCGCATATCTAATATATATGTACACTTGTGTACGTATAAAAACAGGTTTGTAGTCTTGTGTACATATGCACGTTATATATGTGTTCACGTATGTACGCGCTCAGCTGTTTGGTATGCCCACGGAGGAACCACTGAATCAAGACTCAGTGAACCTCAATTGGCTAACGCAGAACAAAAACACGAGCGTAGCTCGTGGAACCACTTCGTGGGTGGCCCTGAACAGATCCATGGGTTCTTTTACATTCACGTCGTTTCTTTCTCGTCCCGTCAGATGGTCACGTTGCGTGGTCCACACTGTCACAGTCCACGCATGTGAAGACCGGTTATGATTCCTTGTAGTTGCCGCAGATGTGGTGGTACAAACCACAGCATTCACTGCACTGTACACAATGCACTCTGTCTTCATCCAAATCCAAATGATCTTCCTTCTAGAGCATATCTGACAAACGTTGCAGTCTACAGGTTTGGAGAAACGCCGCCTTTCAGCACTGTCCCTGACGTTGGTTTTGAACCGGTTCAGCGCACCCTTGGCAACTCGTCTAATACGAGCTGCCTCCATGAGATCTCTGGTGGTGTAAACCTCTGGCATACCCTGGTCAGTCACATGAGGTTCAAGTTTGGATTTCCTGTGCTTGTTAGAGACAAATGGTGGTCATTCTGTGGATGCAGTTGGCATCTGGCTCAACTCATCAGACATGCATGCAATCTTACTAATGGACGGCATTCGGGTAGCACCCTTCAACTCATATGCTGTGGGGAACATGCTGCAGGTATAGATATTAAAGTTGACTATCAAGCTTTTCCTGACCAATGGAACGCGTTTTCTACCAACACCTTCTGGTCGAAAAAGATCGATTCACACCATTCGCTACCGATTTTCACCGATTTTCCTGAGTAACCGATTGATAACGAAGGTGCGAACAGCAGACATACAAGGCAAAGTTTTAAACGAGTGTTCCAACATTATCCTAAAAGTGGCTGCATTTTCTTTGGGCATCAATAAGTGAAAAACGTGACACTCACTCCAGTTACGTCTACCAACATAGCATGCCATAGTACAAGGCCGCCTTAACTTAATTGATGGGTGAAGTCTCATAGACTAACACCTCCGTATCTTGGACACACCTGGGAAACACCTTCCGATACAAAACTGACGAAACTTACAACTTTCGCTGGCAGTAGAAGCAAAAAACTTCCTTCCACCTTCAGTGTGTCTCGCAATCTCATAATCTTGTCAAAATCACCTAATTTGTTGCACCTCGTGCGTGGATCAACTGAATCTTGTCAACGCATTCTAATCCCGTACTTCTTGTCCACACACAGCCGCATTTCACGGGCATTCTTAAAGTGGTTAATCATCTCACATACATGCGGTTCATCATCAACAGCCAGTCGTCTATTCCCAAGATATATATTGGGCCTACCAACCTGAAAGTCGTGTGAATGCGCAAGGTTCGCCTTCTCGATTTGAAATCCATGGGTGCAAAAATGGACGACCCACGACGCCTGACATCTGTATTGTGAAAACTACAGCTTGTTACCATGGTAATGGAATAAATAACCACTACCGTTTTTGGAGGATTTCGTTCACCGTGTAGAGTATACGCATTTGTACACGGCACTTTCTCACGGACAGCCTGGTGGCACTTCTAAACCTTCGTTTCCTAGCATTTGCAACTGTCTGCGAGGTGTTAGTAAAAAATCTGACGCACGTTCCCGTTGAAATCTGCGCAATTCTTCCGCACATTGTTCAAACTTCTGGCGCTTCACTTCGAGTGTCCTTCTGAAGGTGCTCTCATCCATTATCATCCTGATTCAAAGTACGGAAGTGGTTTACCGAAAATGAACAGTTGGACACTATTTGATGTCCGACTTCGTGGAATATGGTATTTTTATATCTGAATTGAAATATCATTTGTACCATTCATTCGACGGAGTTTTGAGGTTATTCGTGTAAGAAAGAAAAATCACTCCCAACTGGAAACAACCGTGTCCACGAGGCTAAAATACAGGACAGGTATATATATTTTATTTGGTGAGATAGTTGTGTAGCAACAAGAAAAATCGGCTATAGGTGAAATTTGCCTATATTCGCACTTCTTTTAAGGGAACAGCTTTGCCTTTCATCCGATAAAAGCATCAAGATGGACTTCGGAATCGATTTTACATCGTGAAAATGGTTTCGCCGGGATCTTCTTGGTGGAATACATACTTTCGCCCCGCAGAAACTCTCAGTTGTGTGTGATTTGGTAGATATACATGAATTTGCCATTTTTGATCACATTGCGTCTGCGATGGAATTTACATTAGCTGGCAAAGTGATTTGCTATCCAAGCTAAGCTACCGCATTTGTTGGTTGGTTGTCTGCCTGAGTTATATATTCAGTGTCCCCCTGCCGGCATTTCGGATAGATACCAATCGACGAAATGTTACCGAAGTCGACAGCGTATGACGATATCTGGTAGCTGGTTCTATCTACAGTCCATACGGGACGGTGTGGAAAATGAGTGATTCGTCCCGTTACTACGAAAATTTATTCGAGCAACACGTACAGACATAACGACCGTCAACTTTAGAACAAGACTTGGCAGGGGGTTCTAAGGTACTGTTTTGTAAGCAATAAGTGTGTAAAACAATCAAATATCTCTATCTATTGGTTATTATCAAAGGTCAGCACGTGCCGTAGGCAATTAATCAACCGCCTAAAGTTATATGAACGTAATGTGAATGTGGAAGTTTACTTCGCTGGTCCGTTTGTTGGTGGTGGCGTGGTAGAAATGGATTACATCCTGTAAATCACTGCAACCAACCAAATTTGGTTACGCTGTGACCTTCAAACGAGTAAAACGAAATGTACGGGAGAGGGAGTTTGGTCGAGTTGAAAAACTGAGAAAGAGTTACATAAGAATAGGTCAACTAGAAATTTGGGATCTCGGAAGAGCCGTGGAAGAATCTTCCAGCAGGTCCGTCAACACTTTAATACTTGTCTCAGTGTGTCACTAGCAACACTTGTTAAGTCCAGCTCATTGTCCCCCGACCGTGTTTCAGTAGTCTGGTCTATTGGGCCCATTGAAGTGTTCACTTATCAGACACTCAATGACCCACTTTATTTTTGACGTATCTCCAAAGGTGCTATAGAATCTCAAAGGGTAAAATTTCAGCCGCGACAGTTCAACGTTCATACTCTGGGTGTTCACAACCATGATAGTTGTTGGGTTATATTTCCTTGATGTAGATGGGTGGGTATGCACTAGACGGCCATCCTTTAACAGTTTGAAACCTTTCTTGAGGAGCAGTGGATGAACAGTGCAAACAGGCTTCCGAAGGAAAGGACGCGGCGGAGTTTGGAAACAAACGGTACGTCTCAGCATTGTTTGGGACCGGTGGCAACAACCAACAGAAGTAAGATAAGGAATATCGGGTGGACTCTATCCCACTCGTGGGCACTCAGAGTCACGTCAGCTGAAAGACAAACTCAGAGGTTAGCTGCGGGGACAATGATGTTATAGAGAAGATATTTGTGGAGCTTGCAAACCGGTCGGAACCTACTCCATCGTGAGAATCAACGGGTCATGAAGGGAAAGTACGATCGTCAACGTTACTTCCCAAAAGCCTAGGTACCAGCAAGCATTGAACTCGAACCACGGAGTAGATATGTTAGTGTCCCCAGGGAACACACAAAGCAGTGCCGGTCTGCTGTCGGCTCTCCAAAAACACGTCCGTGTAGGACGGTCACTGTATTTGAATGTAGCCTTCAGTCTAGCACCACAACCGCAACGAATAGATAGTGAGCCTACGGAGCTTCAGGTGGAACGGCTTACCAAGAACAATGAGCTGTAAACCACTTAGTCGAAGACGGATTCCAAAAACAGTGTTATCCATACATAGAATATCGAAAATATATGCTCGTTCACTGAAATGCGCTTCCAGACCATATCCGGAACAAACAAACGCTACAAAGAAATCATAGACTGACATCCATCAAGAGCATAAGCGCCCATGGTTGTACCTGAAGTGGTACAAGTAAGAATCAGTAGTACTGCCGGGAAAATAATGGAAATAATGGGTAGCTATGTGCCAGCTAAATGAATATTTCTTCGTGTATGCAGTCAGTAAACTAGACTACGGGGGCTGTCAGTGATGCAGTAGGATATATTGCGGTTTTTTACATTGTCCCATATGGATCACAGGTAGAAACAAAAATCGGACGCAAAACGTTGACCAGAATTTGAACCGATCGTGATTTTGATGTCCTTAAACTTTAGGGTGGTCAGAAGAGTTATCATCCTTTGGTAGTAAAATGAACGGGTTTTTTCCATCGCCCCGAAAAAAGCATTCTCCAGCGCGATGCAAAGCAGGAAATCTTACACCCAGAACTATTTAGCATTTGACGCGTTGTTCGAAAAAGGCCAGTTATTATTGCTTGCTAGTGCATATCTCGTTTTTACCATTTAATCACTCAAACTGACGTACAGTTTCTTGTATCCTATCATATTTACATGCTTCGAGACCGTTCAAATCTAACCTATTGATAAAAGTGGAATATCATATACTAATGCCCGCTAAGTCAGCCAATCTTCAGAAATTGCCACTCGTCAAGCGATCACCCCTACTCAGAAAAAGAGTGATGACTGTGAAGAGGAGATCGAGACCGCTGCTCAAACGGCAGTCTAAATAGCAAATCTTAGCACATCACACGAAAGGAAAACACCAGACCATGTTGACTTCCCATCACCAATGTATTGGTAGATCAGTCTGGAAAACTAAGGGAATTAGAGGTTGGAACAGCGAACCTACACAGTAATAACGAGGAGCTTGCGGAAATTTTGCACAAATTCCGTCCGATATAAATGCATCGAGTAAAATCCACCGTCAGACTACCCCTAGTCACAAAGACCTCGTAGCCATTGGGACACTTATCGATGCTGTAGTAACGGACCTGCATAAGCGGTTACGCTGTGCAAGCAAGGTGGTGGTGTTTACCGTGCCTGACCGAATACATCTGTAGTCCGTGACAAGGGTTTTACTCCAAGCCAGTAAGATGGAAGAACAAGAGTGCCACTGCCTAAGACTCCGCAAGAGAATGCAGCAAAAGCACTGTCCGTTGGTGGTACAGTTCACATGTGAACTTGTAGCGAACAGTTTCGTCAGAAAACAAGAGCAAATCAGGCGTGACAAAAATTCTAAGCCCATAAACGTGTTTGGTGACAAGACGCCACTTCAGAGGGAGATATTACGCGCCAATATTTCCCAAGAAATGAATACCTTTTGTAACACAGTCAACAATCACATCAATCTGTCTGTAGATCTCGACTGCTTTCCGAATTCTCTGAACACGCAAGCTGCAGCTGGAAACGCCGTTGCGTCGCCGATCCAGGCGAACACTGGAAAACCATCCACGTCTTGTCCTGATAACGCCAGACGCGTTAAAGTTTCCGCAACGAAACTCATAGCTATTGTTAAAAACACATCCTCTATTCCTCAACGTTTCCCTCTGTCAACCGAGGCTTCGACCGAAAACGTCCCGGATCTTAACATCCATAGTTGCTCAGAACACTGAAGGAAGCGGCTGAAATGCCCTGATAATGACGCGGCTGCGTGAGCGGGACCATCCACTTCTTACCAGACGAATTTCTCTTCGTTATCTGGAGTAATTGGAAATAACAACGGCAACCCCAAAACACCCGAACAATGCTCTAAATCAACAGTAAGATCTGTAAGGTGCTCACCAGAGAACAGTATTTTTGATTTGCAATATGAGGGTAAATCGAAAGAACGTTACAAGCGTCGTGAATCCGGTTCTAAGAACCACATTCTAAAAAACAGCGTTTCACGGGTAAAGCTGCACAATTTGTCCCCGAATACTCTCAAATCAACTTACTACTAGACAAAGGGTCACGATCACCACTCATTATCTAACAGCTCCGTAGTAACTCATCCTCGTGCTATCAGGAACAAAGTTTTCAATATGTATACCTCAGCGGACATGTCGTCACCTGATTATTTTAACAACAAAAATGTCTGCTAAACCAGTCCGTTTTTAGTGCATCCCTCGAGATTTCATCAACCGCCACCTGCCGCTTCTCCCCAAGTCCTAGTCTGTCATCCCACCATAATGGCACTCTCCCAACACTTCCTATCTTGGAGTCAAACCTTTGCCACATCCACTCGATTATGTGCGGAACTTTGGTGCGTTCCCTAGATCGAGCCTTTCCATTTGGTATTCCGCAGCCCATTGCCTTATCTGTCATAGAGTTTTTCAGCAGTTCATTTGTTGTATCTGACAAAAAGAATTTCGTAAATTTATTACCCATGAACACAAGATCATTGATCAGTAGGATGCACATTTTCGGATCCTTTGTTTTCTTATCTAATCTTTATAGCATTCTCGCAAATGAGACGCGGTGCTCTCCTGGCATCCCAGACGGTCAGATGAGCATTGTAAGAAATGAATAAAGAAGACATTAGGCTGATATCGCACGATTCATGTCCGGACAAATTTCGGTGCATCTTTACGAGCGCATACTATAGACCGTTCATTTATCATTATGAGAAAGCGAACAAGATACCGGAGAAAGCCAATTGTCAGAGTGCACAACCATTGTCACTACCAAGGTACCGACAGCCCAACAAACAGTTTTTTCTGAACACAAAACACGAGTTTGAACTTTCGGATTGCAATCGTTTCGGTATAGTGCAGTGTTCTGCTGCGTAACGTTGAGTAGTTAACACGAAATGCCGTGGTGGGGTCACATTGGCGTTGCGTCATTAGAAGATGACGTGCAATGGACGATGCAGACTCCCTGTTTCTCTGCGCGGCTGTGACATCATGTGTTCACGTAATCTGTTTCCTGACCACTTCGGGATTTGCCCCGTGATCCTGGTTCGCAACTGGCGCTCAGTCCCGCCTACGAAGGATGCTCCGCATCTACATCAATATTCATAGATAAGGTTGGATTTGGCTGACTCAGGTACCGGTTGTTGTAGGATATCACATGTTTCCTAGGGATCGTCTCACAGGACGAGGAGGTGGATACATTATTTACCTAAAAAGGCAATTTCCCGCAGTAACACTTAGTGTGCCTATTCTTCATAAACTCGAGGACTCGCTGTAGTTAGTGGTTTCGATTGGTTCTCGCGAGCTACATACAGGATGCATCTACAGACCGCCTAATGCCGCGAGCAATGATTCGACCGACCGTGTGAAGACATGTATCCAACATGTCTCGTGAGCACAAGCAAATAGGCGGTGACTTTGACATGCCTGATATCTCCTGGACCTCATTCTCCGCTCCAGAAAGACAGGCCGAATTCCTTTCATGCATTCAATTGAATGGTTGTAACCAACATGTTCTAACGTCCACTGGAGAGGAGCATATACTGGATCTCATATTTACTGTAGGTATTTCGTCTGTGAAGATACCTGTTCTACAACAATTCCCAGGAATCGGCAAAAACGTCATCAAATGTCTGTTCGATTTAAATATGACTATCAAACAGAGAGTGGTATTCTACCGTCCGATTGAATTCATTGATTGGAATGTCTTCTTCCCCACACTAAGATTCTTCAATTGGAATGCCTTCTTTCGCATGTCAGACCCAAACATAGCGGCTGGAGAATTTAACAGACATTTAACGTTTTCTATCGACATTTTAGCCACCATTAAGTCGAATTGCGTCGGCTTGTATGTACACCGTGAAATGCTTAATGCGAAGAGACTGACAGACTTAAAATGCTTAAGTCGAGATACGGAAGAGCACTAGATATTTCCCTGGTAATGCAACTGAGCAAAATGTTCGAACACATAGAACGTCAGACTCAACTCTGTCATCTGAACAAAGAGAAACTTGAGCTCCGTAGCGAACAGGGATGCGCGAAACCAGTGCACCTGATGAGCCGGAGGAATTCCATGACAAACCTTACCATAAGAATTGTTACTGTCAAGGGCAAAATGGTTGTCCATGACCCTGTAACGATGTGAGAAGCCTCTGACTCACATTTCGCTGCCTCGCTCAGCGTAGTAAGCAACCCATTACCTGCTAATATCTCACTGAAAACAGATAAAGTTTCGAGTAATATTCTAGTTGATGTTCGAAATATTCGTTCACTGTAAGCTATCGTTAAACACTGGATCCATCCTGGATCAGATGGTATCCTAACAGTGGTCGCCAAACAACGGGGTGAGGAAATACCAATTCTCTTATTCAATTTGTTCAGCTTATCACATTTATCCAGCACCTTCCCTCCTCAGTGTAACAACCCTATCACGATGCCTCGTCACAAGAGTGGTCCAAGGCAGGACGTTGGTATCTATCGTCCCATCAACCACACGTCGATCTGCTGGATAATGTCTGAAAGAATAGCGAAGGTGCACATAGTCGAGTTCTTAAGGACACGAAACCTTATAAACCCTTCACAGCACGGTTTCCTCAGTAAACGGTCTTATATGACATGTCAGCTGGAATTCTTAAACCATATATTGACGTCCGTTGACGCAGAAAATGCGGTAATTATCCTACTACTGGACATGCAAAAGGCTTTTGATCGTGTTCCTCATAAGCGCCTCTTGATCAAAATAGCACCTTTTGGCACACAAGATCCCTTGTATAGCTGACTGTCATCATACCTTGAAGGTCGCACTCAGACAGTCAAAATAGGAGAGCACTAATCAAGACCAAAACCAATGACTAGTGGGGTGGTCCAAGGAAGCGTTCTGGGTCTGTTGCTCTTTTTAACGTGCATAAATGACTTATGCGACGTTATCACACATGGCCCTTTGCTGACGATATCAAAATCGTTAACACATCCCACTAGCACAGTACCATCAATTTCTGTCTACAAAATATGCGACAGGACCTAGCGTCATTGCAGTTGTGGTTCAGAACGTGGCTGATGTCGTCCTCAGCGAACAAACCGAACATCATCATCCATGGTTATAAACTACCTCATGGCCCCATCTCACTAGATGGTTGTAATATTGATACAGCCGCTCCGGTCAGAGGCCTTTGAGTACAGTACTCAAACCCCCTTGATTTTTCTGAACAAGCATGCTTCCAGGTAGCGAAAACTAAAAGAACAATAGGCTGTATTAAAAATACGTTCAGTCTGCCAGATGCGAAGCTGATGCTCTACCAAATGTGTGCTCGGCCTCAACTCGAGTATTGCACTTTCATTTATTGCCATCTACGCAAGTATGATAGGCTTGTGTTAGAAAACCGTCAACGATCGTATACCAAAAGCTCATTAGAATAGTCTTTCTCGCTCACATACAGAAAACGCTGTGGAAAACTTGGTATTGATCCACTTTGTTCGCGTAGACCAAAGTTGAACCTGACGCTGTAGTATAAACACACATTCCGATGCGATTACCACAGCGTTTACCGTCCACTTACAACACAGCCCTCCATCTAGTCTAAAAAGGAAGGGTTCCACCTAGCCAACCCTGATATCCCGGAAAGGTACACATGCGAACATCTTCCTTGTGAAGTATTTCTACATTTGGAATAAATTTCCAAAGAAAGTTAGAGCCAGTAACAAAATCCAGCTTTTTAAAAATGGTTTCGACAGCTATCGTACGTTAACAAACACAATGTATATATTCAAACTCTCTGTATCACCGGACGACCTTTCAGAGTGTGATCCGAGAAACATTCAACGGTCAGATGCGTATTACGTAAATAATCACCCTGCTGTCCAACTCCCCTCGAAAACAACCTGCTTGAAACGGTTTGTTATATGGTTTACTAACACGATCATTCAGCACTTGGCCTACTGCGCGCTCACTAAACCGTTTGCAACTCAACATTATTTTAATGGCATGCGTTTATTCATGTATACGCATTGTCCAGATTGCTGGAAAATGTAAACTTGGCGCTTAATAATAAATCCAGCAGAACGACGTCATGTGGGCTTTAGTTATCACACGTGTAACATGCAGGCCAGCCGACTCTACTTTGAATGCCCGTGACTTCGCGGACCAAACTTCAGGCATCGTGGATTCACCAGGGGCCAGCGTTCTCCCGAAGTAGGGGTTGGAACAATAGTTCTGAAAAGAGGAGAAATACAAACAAGCATGAGCCGAGGGCCCCGTAAGTCATGCACACGACTTACACAAACGCAAGCTAAAACGGCACGGACGACACAGCAGCGCGCCCCATCACACAACTCAACTTCAATTCGTGCGCTCTCATTGGTTTAGGTTGCGCGTTACACACGCACATTTCATGCGGCTCTCCAAACCGTCGACTCAATTCGCCGTTTGCCCGAAGAAATCTCGAGTGTATAAAAAAATGCCACAACAACCGGTATTCAGGGTTACGCATTCCAATAATCATAGCAAAGATGGCAATATCGCTCGAATTATTTGTCGAAAATTTCCGCATACACATTGTTTGTCACAGTAAATGTAATCACCTCAAATTTCTTCATCTAACGTGTGAAATTACATTCTTTTCCTGATCCTCATAAATATCCTTTGTGCGAAGAAATTTATCTGCGACGGATGGACGCATGATACTTCGTCTCGGCTGAAATGTTCGCGAGATGTTTGACTTTTTGACGTTTTCGAGCAATCGACGAAATCTCGCTTTGGACTCTGCTCAGTTGTTTGCTGAATTTTGGGACTTTCTGTCCTGCCTCGCCGAAGTCGACTTATCTTAACATTTTCCGGGCACCAATTTTATCCCCTAATGGCGAAACACTCCAAAGATGTGTTTGGACGTACTCCGAAAGTGGACTGACGACAGCGAACATTTTATTTTCCAGACCGATTAAGCGGACGCCCACTGACGAGGACGACCGTATCTATGAGTAAACAGGCGGAAGCGTTGGCCAAAATGCCATAATCATGGCAAAAAATATATATCGAACCTCTTTGACCTTACCGGAACACTTTGTGGGCACTTCCTAGGAAGCTTTTGAACAAGATCTTNAATGTGAGTGATGGTCAACTTGAAGATCTTAAGTGTCGATCAGAAAAACAAAGTTGTTTCAGTGAATGGCAACAGTCATCATCGTAACCAATTAATTCTGAGCAAAGTAGTGTAACGAGAACGCAATGGCGTGAACTGCAAATAGAGAATTTCTGAGGCAGTTTCCTATGACCAGTCCGTTTTGGTCATGTGGACGTCATGCGAACACTGGTGGCTCTGGAGGAGAACCACTTTACGAGTGTTTTGCCCACTTTCAGTGCATGCAAAATGACGAGTCAACAAAAATAAAATGTCTTTCCATCCGCCATGAAGCGTCACCTTCATTCGCTTTTCAAATATGCGCCACTAATATTTTCAACCAATCAGATGATCTCTACAGCCGTTGACCACCTACCACGTTCTCCCCGGAGTGACCTCGAATTATTTAGAAAATTGCCCCCAACCTAGTAATAAGTAAAATAGTGTAACATCCCACTTTTTGGGACTAAATCTGTGAAGCGAGCGAAATATCTTCTCTGTTGCGTGCGTCAAAGTTTCATAAACTACAATCATTTGCTCTGTGACCAAGCCGTTTTTGACAGCAGGCTTCGCGTTTGTGCTACCGTTTAATTATTCGGCTTGTATCGTTTGTAAATATCTGCAGTGATTGCGCCCAACTCCGCGTGCTTCTTACATATGCGTTCAGAAATATGTATTATTTATTATGTATGGTCCGTGAATTTCGCCCCGTATAGTTGCTGCCACCAGCTTCCAGCCCTACGGATTCTCTCTTGATTGTGAGTGGGACTTCAAGTACATACCGATTCTTTAGTAGAAAAGAATTACATGGATGGCGGTATGAATATTCACGTCTAGGTTCTGTTCCAAAGTCTTCAACGTATTTTTGGTGTTCTCCCCTTTTATCTTAGTATGCTGGGTTATTTCTGATTGTCCATGAATACGTTCAACTACTGTGTTCTGTCGTTGGATAAACTCACAAAAAATGGATTCGTTTCTCTGTGGTTTGAGAATTCGGCTTCGGCAGAGTTCACTTAGATCTCACAAGAAACTTCAATCATTTTGAAGGCAGTTTTCCACGTCTTTAAAAAATTTGGCCGTGGGCAATTTTCAGTTTCGAGAACGATGGGACCAACCGAACATGAGGTGGGTTTTACACACTGGTGTGAAGGTCGAAGGATCTTATATCCCGGTATAAAGTCTACTCGAGTGTTGAAGCCACGTTTAGATCAACGAACCAAGCAGCTGTTCCCCAGATGCTGTCTGCCCTTCAAGGCATATCTCAGCTCGACTCCCGAGGTGTGGAGATTGTGTGGCCACATTATTGTTGGTTAGCACCAAGATTACTGTCACCCATTGTAACAAAATGTTTTCCCTCCAAGCCACGCGTTCCAACTGGACAATGTTTCTCACGATGAAGTGCTCCCAAACCGTGTCACTGAAGTATCTGGCAACCAACATCAATGCTTCGTGGTGTTCAATCTCTAACTGGCTCCCATTTCTTGCTACAGTGAAAAACTCTCTCTTTGCTTGTAACTAAATTGTAGCTGAAACCTTATATTCTCAACAATCAATTTATCCGGACACCCTATGAAACAGTCTTCCTCAACCAAACGGTTCGTATTTTGTGGCGACCTTTACATCGATGTCAGATAGTGTAAAACTTTGATCCGAGATGCCTGGCTAGCCTTTGAGTCGCGTCTAGCTCACTCCAAAGCAAGCCAGGTTCAGAACAGCCGCGTCCATGATGCAGCCAGCGTCTATGAACTCTGAACCTTTCTAACAACTTGTTCCGATGAAGGAGGGAAAACGCTGGTACGAGGAGGTTTCATATCGTAAAGTTTCTGTAGTGCATGAGAAATACTCAACGCTGAGAGAAAGAAAATAACAGAAAACCCCGATAGTGAATTAACCAAAGTTACAAGGCCTGAGACCAACGATTCACATGAACACGACCAGGTAAAGCAAGTCACGATATGGCAGCGTGATAATGTGTTAGCAAAATTAAGGTTTGCAGTAACATAGGTTCATTAGTGGGAAGCAAGGGCAAACAATCCGCGCCAGGGCAAGCTTTGGAAAGTAAACAATATTAGGATTTAGTAATACATCGAGATCAACTTCCATGGGAGGAGTAATCTGCCCGGCTCGTGAGTTGGATGATTGTGCCGGTCTTGTCTATGAGAGCTCGCAATCGCTACCTAGGAGGTATCAATTTCAAGGATAAGAGCAGTCAAAGGGAGAAATAATTGAAGGCAGGGAACGTGATCACCGACTTTCTATCAATTATACGACAGCCGTCAAACCCTCACCACAGGCAGCCGCTTTAGCACAGTGTTAATGAAGCCCCATTGCTCCTCCGGTGTTCAGTTGGGTTTGCAAATTTTGAGATGCACATGCATATTGGCAAAACGCCACTCGTCTGCTAGCTTCCGATTTCCATTCCGATATTCGCTGAGCTAACCTCGACTGTGACCAAGGAACTTTATGGTTACACCGCTCACTATGTGATCACCTACCTGGCCCATTTTTCACCTTTTTGTCGAAGTTTTGTTAACTCGTGTAACGCGAAATTTCCTCAATATTTCCGTGCTGATCAGTTGCATTGACCGATACATTCGTTCGTCTTATGAGAACATTTCAAGCGGTGTCAGTTTTCGCAACCTTGAAATAGAAGGATAGGTTCGTGTTCAGAGTCATATAAGACACTCCATAGGACTGAGAGTTTGAAATCACTGATCTTCGAGCAAAATCAGATCATCCATTTTCAAGAGATTCCAATACAAGATACGCAGTCCGTATGTGTCTACGGCTGTCCTCCAGTGTGAATTCCTCAGCTTGTTTCTTCGTGTTTAGTTTTTGCGTGTGTACAAAATCTGTCTGAAATATAATTACCGGCATAAATTTCACTGAAGTGGGCATGACAGAGTTTGAATTATGTATGAGCACCGTGAAAGGAATCCGATCGAACCTTTATATTGTCTCATTGATAAAGTTCACATACTGGGTTTTTAAAGGGTGTGCTTCAAATCCGGATGAATCATCATGATTAGTGTAAGTGGAGTACACAGGTGAGCGTTCGTTATACAGTGAAAAATTTGACCTTAATCTGGGAATATCCAGTAGAATACAACAGGCAAGTTTGCAGATTTATACTACACCAAAAGACGGCTGCTACTAAAACAGTCATTAATTACTTCGATAGAATGCGGAGTTAACCACACGATAGATGGTAAATCTTTCATTCCAATGCGGAACTGTTTCGGAAATCACTTGGAAAATAGAGAATAGAATAACGACAAAGGGAGCCAAATAATTTATTTGCGTTAAACAAGTTGTGTAAGCACTATGGACTCGACTAATCTAGCACAATTTCCTTTGTGAAGGTGTAGAACATGCTGGCACTCCACTAGTTAGTTCCGTATTCTCCTAACGGATACGCCTTCTTTTGGCCAGAGGGGCATACAAGTACACAGATACCTACGTTTATGCATATGTGCACATAAGTAAACATATTAAGTGATACAACTTGTATGTTGCTGACTGAATTTAGGCAATGGGACGCCGTAAGAGCGCACCGCATCACTGAGCGACAGCGCGGTGGGGTGATCAGAAGAGTCATTGCAAGTTTACTGGGATACCTTCTAACACAGCACAGTCAGTGTCAAACGACGTGTATCACACGACCGAAAGGCTTGGCCGACCCTTCGATGAAGTGAGCTGACCAACCCTGAAACCGAAATACTTCTAAACGCTTCAGACTCAGGTAAGCAATTTGAGAGATTCAAATGCCGCCTCCGCAATCAGGATTACGCTGAGGCGGCTGTCACTCGGAACATGTCATAAATGGCCAGAATTAGTGGTCACACGTAATAATCATGGCAGATTTCACAACACATCTGTCAGAACGGTGCTCGGGAGGGCATGATTAATGTGCACATTGTAAAGCCATTTGCATAAGTGAACACCAAACCTGTCGGTGGTACAGTAAGTCACTTACTTAAGTATGGCAGCAGAATAAACGAGTTAAGAGTGGGAACTTCTCGGCCGAGAGGGAAAAGTTGAGATACAGGCTTTGAGAAGATAGTTCTGCACATCTCCAAAACTCGGTTAAAACGCTGAATAGTTGAAACAATTTGCACTCCACAAGGTGGTCACTGGATCAGTGTTCAGGGTCATGCCGAAATAAAATTGACCGGAGGATAGAGAAGATGAAATGCCAGTGATTTCCACCACTATTTCATGCAGATAATAATGGGAAAATAGGTAAAAATTTTGTCGGGGCAAGGAGAGATGGAAAAGCGCGGGCTTTTGCGGAGGTGTAGACGGATCTCTCGACTGGAATTCGTCATTTTGGGGATTTTGCGAAATGCTCAACCAATGAGGGATTTTGTCCGTCCGGATATAGCTAAATGTTTTTTCGCGTGACATATTTGTAGAAGCAAGAATGAAAAGCGTAAGTAAACAATGAACGGGAGGACGTAAATTGGCAATGTGAGCCATGACGAACAATGAAACACTTGATTTCCTAGCGAAACCTTTTATATAACGTCAGTAACTTTGTGTTATTTAATGGAATATATAACACTTGCAAACAAATGTTATCATATAACGTAAAGGGAGGTCGATTATAAGCTTATACTAGTATGTGGTTACTATTCAATTTATACGTCGGGTTCCTCTATACGGCCGATATATAGAATGGTAAGAGTGTTCGACAACGCAGAAAGATTGCCAGGCGGTCTATCGGAGGGGAGAAGCACATATTGTGACACGAGGTTTTTGCATGTATCCATATAAGATAAACAGACTAGGCAAATTCCTCAAACAGTTTTGGCATGCTCAGCTTTTACATAGTGATCTACAACCACGCACATAGGTTAAAATTAGGCATGGGATAAGAGCGTACCAAGATGGGTGAGTTAATACTAACGGGCATTTGTATTTTGGCACCTACGTGGGTTGAGTACGGGAACGTTTTGTTGTGCACAGTCAATTCGAGAAGCATAACTGTGCACACATGCTATCATGACACTGATAACTTTGATCGGTTTGAGATGGACGCGTCGTAACGTCACGTGACACGGAGGGTCTCCCCTCAGATTCTATCAGGTCCGTTTTCAAAGATATCGTCCGCGGACGCGTAGAGCTTGGGAATCGACATGACATTCGTAATTGTTAAAAGGTTTCTAGGTTCCGCTCGAATTGGTGTATATTCCTACAGGTACTCACTGCATACGACAGTTTGTTCCAAATGTAAGAATATTTTGCTAGGAAAAAACGTGCGCGCAGCCTTTCTCGGGATTTAAAAGCTGCCCAAGTAAATTCCTTGCTCCTGAGTTTATACTTGGACATATGTTGTGAGGAAATTGCAAAGCTGACGGTAAATGTATTGCAACAAACTAGATTACACGTGAGTGGAGGGTTCAACTTGAGTTGCCCTA
The DNA here is from genome assembly GCA_008508345.1 of Paragonimus westermani. Lineage (NCBI taxonomy): Eukaryota > Metazoa > Platyhelminthes > Trematoda > Plagiorchiida > Troglotrematidae > Paragonimus > Paragonimus westermani. The sequence continues at coordinate 123,333 of QNGE01000607.1, forward strand.
GCCAAGGAAGGTCGAGTGCAAGCGTCTGGCAACATTTTCTGTAGTCCAGAGAAGACCAGTGGCCGATCAACTTATCGCGGATGCACTCTGGTGGCTTGCCCGATTGTGCAGTGTTTAAACTGGGGGCGCGTGCATAGTTTGTGGAATTGTAATTGGGCGGCAGGATGGAAGAGTGAATGAATGTGTGATATGCATTATCGCTCCTCTAGTTTCGGCTATTAGGAGAGATACATGTTCTGAAAACTTCAGTGAGATTAGATAGCGTATACTTAGGTCGTGCACTGAGTGGGCAGCTTTATAAAGCCCTCTAGGACGTGATATCCCTACGCAACGATGGTGGATTTATTGGCTAAAAAATTAGTTCAACATCAAGTCTCTAATGACATGAAGTCCTTGTTTATATTTTCAAAACATTTTTCTAATTGTGCTTTCTAAGCATAGCCATCAAGAATAAGTCATGTGCATGAGGATGTTGTAAAGCTGATAACAGTTGGAATACTCATTAATGTGCCAGTGGTGAAAGCTGTAAAGTCCAACGGGTACAACCCTTGTGGCAAATCTCCGTAATATAGATTGTTTTACTGCTCAGGGCTGGAAGACTGTGTCCTTCGCTACATCATAGAGCAAGTCATTCGGAAGAAGTGTCCGCGCTAACTGCGGCATGTACTGACTCACCAGTGTCGACTTCCAGCTGCTCGTCAATACAAGCCCTAAACAGTTCAGCCAGTACATGGTTGTTCACCAGACTTACACTATTTAACACTTGTCATACATAAAGCTTCTGAGGGTCAAAGACAGTGGAACACACCATGGGATCCGCGCTCTCCCCTCGAACTAGTGACACGATGAGGCCTCAGCCCGAATGCACTGACACGAGGTGGGATAAATTTCTTCTTCTATCTGAAACCGAGTCTGCAGTTGTAAATTCGGATTCTTCCTCTACGCCACCAACTACAGCTGCACTGGTGACGTTCATTCAGGAACAAAGCACTCAGGTGGCTAGGGCGAAAGCGGACATTGAATTGATGAGTTGGAGGCCGGCTCAGCTGGAAAATAAGTACGAGGTGATTGTCGGCAGAAGGAGGAATTTTTTGATATATGGTATTCTCTAACCGTACTTTGGAGGCGGCAAACAAGGCGCATTCGCACCGTGACACCACCCGTGGGTCATATTTCGTATGAAAGGTTTTCAGAAGTTATCAGAAGAGGTAGGGTGTTACGAGTGGGGGAAATGCATTCAACCGGCCAATGTGTCAGGGAAACGAGACCGGTCATTTTTGAACTGTTGCATTCTTTTAATCGGAACCAACTGGTCGCGAAATTACTGGACGTGAGAACTAAGACAAATAACGGATCTGGAAATCTTCCCAAATTCTATCAGCCCTGCATCTCTGAAGGGCTTTCGTTCACTACAAAAGTCGAAGACACAGGACACCAAGCGGTCCCTCCAATTGATTCTTTTTCCTATTACGTACGAGCCCCGGGCCAGTACACAAAATCCCAGAATTATATTTGGTTACTTGATACAGCGTCATATACGTCGACTCTCTCGCCGGCAAAAACTGAAATCCGCCCTCAGGAAGATTTCCCGAGGGCTCAGAATAGAAAAGATTCGATTGGCCAGATACCCAGCACATTAAGGCCCCTCACGCAAACGTCCGCAACACCTGTAACAAGTGGGGCGAATCAACCACCGTTTACGACGTGACCGCCGTCTCACGATCTTCACTGAAACTGGATGCACAGTATGGCGGCCTGTCGGGAAGGACATGAGTTGCAAATAAGATATATCTGGTGGGAGGCAGGGAGATGGGGGCATCGTATTCAATTGCTGAGAGGAAGGTGCAGTTGTGGGGCTTCCCTCCCAGTACATCTAACACTCAAGCAATGAAAAGTGTTGTGAAGCCGAACACAGACCGTCTCAGTCGTAGGTGCGCATCGAGGCGCGAGCTATCGAGGATGCGCAGCTTATGTATTCGAGTATTACTATTGCTCAACCACAATCACCACTAGTTTTTGGATACTTCGACGCTGCTGGCATCGGCTGGGAGAAAGAACCAGCTGCTGCGGGAAGTTGTTGGAGTTCATCCACGATAACACGCTGATTCACCTCGTAAGTTGTTGGTAACGTTTTAGAATAGAGCATTAATTGATCTACTGGTAAGCGGACAAGCGAAACAATAAACTTCACTTGGTTTGGATTGCCCCGTTGGGAGTAGTGACCATGTGGCTATCACTTTTTAGCTTTGCGTCAGATGTACGTCGGTCCCTTCAAATTTAACGCTCAACCTCGAACGAGTTGAAAAGGACGGCTCAATCCTAAGTGAGAAGTCTCTGGATTGGAGTCACCTTTTGGGTACGGCAGGTAAAGCTTGGGAGCTGATTAAATGAAACATACACCTTCTCACAGTGTAACAGGGCAATATCCGTTGGTCGACAGCCAAAATAGGTAGGGCATAAAGGGAAAAAACGGCATGGCCAACTTTCAAACAAACAACTTGCCGTAAGAGGTTTTTATTCTAATTCCACTAAATAGACCGCAATGTCTAACTGGTGAATAACTCCACAGCCGCCTGTAACTTAGCAACAGCTCGAAGTGTCAAAGTCATTCCGAACCTCTTCTACACATATCTTCAAAATGAGCCAGCGGTGCCGTAGTACCGTAATTCATAGTCGAATATTGCATTCTATTATTATTTCAATGCATGAGCAATTACGTTGTACGAATACAGGTTACATGAAGATGTCCTTGGCTAGCGCACTGTATAATTACTACTGCGTAGAAGACAGCTCTGGGTTTGTGATAAATACACTTCCACCTACTGCTGCACATTTCTAACCGCCACAGACACAGGAAAATAGATGGCGTGAGGTTCTCCGATGATGACCTATTCATCAGTGCTCATACGGAGAGGACATATTTGTTATCGCCCTTCGCAGACGTCCACTGGAAGGACAGTCAACGGAACTCTACCCCAGATTTGACTTCTGTACTGGTCGAGAAAGTGACTCACGAATAAATCACACCTCATGCAATAGAAAACATGCGGTGGCGAATAAAGGCCCATATATCGCGGTGGCTGGAAGGTGTTAGGGCGGCAATAATCCGCCAGTTAGCCAGTGTATTATTAATCCTGGTGACCAACCTGCTAACCAACCTATCAAGGAAGGCAGAGTGGTCCAGGATTAGCGTGAGTCAAATGTCACCTTTGCACAAAGGTGGGAAAAATGAGGCAACTGTTGACCATCGTCCGGTGAGTCTCACTTGCATTCTACTGAAGGCATGTAAAACTGTCATTTGAAAATAATCGCCAACCGTATAACCAAAAACAAAATGTTGGATACGGATCAACAAACATTCGTAAAGAAAATGCCCTATCTATCTAGCACGTTATATTCTCTGGATGAAACCTCGCAGTCTGGACAGGGACAAGCCCGTGAATGTATGTTACCTGGACTTCGGTAAGGCAACTGAGTCGCTCACTCATCAATTGCTATTACTGAAATTACAGTATTGCCGGACAGCGAAAGTTGATTTGTTACGAGGCGTTCAGAATCATTGTCAGTGAATCCAGCACAAAAGTTTCATTGCATTCAGTGGGGTACCATAAGAGTCAATTCTAGGACATCTACTCCTTCTGCTTTACGCGAGTGACTTGGTCATATCACTATCATCTCCACATTTTAAGTTTGTTGATGATTTGAAAGTTGTTGAAAATCCAAACCTGGATGTTATCCACTCTGACTCACTAAGGCTATCAGACTGGTCAGATTTGCCCCTCACCCTAGAAAGATGTCTGCATCTGGTCAATGAAAATGATAGTTTCACTACAAGACAGTCTCGCACGTCAAGTAGTTTGAGCACACTAACGCAAGTTGGTAATGCTGGAGACCTTGGGGTCCTAATTCAGAATGATTGCAAACCCGCGGTGCCGTGCCATTTGGAGATGAAGAACGCAAGAGGTTTGGTTTTCCAGCACATTGCAACCGTCTAATCCACAGAACCGGAAGCGTTGATTCCGCTTCACAAAAATTTGTTAAACCTCATTTAGAGTGTTGCATCCGGGCCTGGGTTCCAAGTCCACTGAGGGGTTAACGATGCTCCAGAATAGTGCAAAGGTAAGCTACTGGATCGATACGGTGTATGAAGCACTCAGACTATATTAGTAGACTAAAATCTCCTACCCATTTTCCATTGAACGGAGAAGGTTGCGTGCAAACTTGATAGAACATTTCAAGGTCGCAGCGGGTCTTGTTGATGCATCGACTAGTACTTTCCGGCAAGTGGAGATGCCCCTGCTGAGAGGGTATTATATGCTGATCCATAAGCCGAGGGCGAATTAGGAGGTCCGTGTAGAATGAGCTCCCCACATACGCTCTCGCAGTTTTGACAGTCTGGAACTGAGAGTATCCTGACGTAATTTACGGTCAGGGTGTGTCTGTAACTCTGTAGGTATGCCTAGTGTATGCAGCTACGTTGTATGTGATTCTGGCTTGAAGTGGACAACTGTTTGTTTGTGACTACGTGTGAAATATTGTACATATATTATTCATCCATTTTTAATATATGGAATGCTGTTTGGACCCTCCATGCCATTTAGTCCCACACAAATACTGTCGAGCATAGTTTGGATGGAGGGTTTCGCAACACGGCTATCAACTGTGCAATTATACCGGAGGTGGATCGACGTGATTTGTCAAACCCGGTCGGAAACAATTAAAACCTTCCACTAAATGTCCATATCACCACCCTGGAATACTGAACCCTGTTCCATCTCTCCCACTCAGTTGTGCAGGTTAGTCTTCTTTTGTTACTGTCACCTGAAGGAAACCTTTATTTTATCCACTGTTCTGTTTTCCTGATAATTTATGAACGCTCCATATATAGGATCGACCGGCAAATACGGATCGTAAGCTGAGATGACACTGACGAAAAAGAGATTGGTTGGAATACATTAGTGATCATTCGCAAACGTTTTTAAAAAACTAGTAAGGCCAACACATATCTCCGCTCATATGTCTAAAAACTGGTGTTATCAGGCGATGCAGTGGGAGATGTGGGCTATAGTGTTCTACTCGCTCCTCCTTATTCCTCAGCAAGCCACATCTCACTTTCACAGTACTTGTGAGTTCATTTACTGCCACTGAATAAGTGGAGGGTTGCGAATGGGTTTAACTATCCCCAAGCATGTATGTTGTTTTTGATCCATCCATTTTCTTTTGAAACGACCGTAAGCTATCATGCACTTACGCAGTCTTTGAACCCACTTCTTATTTTGCAGGTAGAACATCATTGCTTCTCTTTGTATTATGCTATTAAATTGTTTCTGAAGTGTCCCATTTACAAACATGTGACATTTATAAGTGAGGGACCACATACATATTGCTAGTTGTGTGAAGACAAGTGTACGCTTATTTGTGGTCACCTTTGTAAAGTTATCTTCATTATGTCAGCGGGTCTACGTGCAGATATTTTTTAGTTTTCTCCTTTCTCTGTTTTCCTTCTGCATAGGCCTGAAACTCTGCGCCTGCAGGTTACGAGTATCAGGCAGACAATGCCTAAAACTGGTCCCTCAGAGTCGAAGCTCGGGGAGCTTTTGCCTGCTAGCACAGGAAACTCGACTACCAGGTTACCGACCACCATGTCCAGTGAACTGGAAAAAACCGTACACTCCCTTGTTCTGTAGTGTACAAGGGGTTGAATGAAATGTTTAAGTTGAAATTAGACACACGCTCGGAGAGTTTTTCGGGGTAGAAACAGACACAACATGAATTTCCCGTGGTGGAGGTGTTTAGATGTTAGTCAGCACCTTCCGCTTCGACGATACTGATACAGACGGTATATTTTCCGCGGGTAACTCGAAATTTGGTTCAAATTTCCTCGCTGTCATTGTTCGTTCATATTTTTTTATATCTCGGTGCCCAGTGCATCAAAAAATTATACACGATCATTTCTATTCTTTGTCGAATAGCATAATTCATCGCGTATCATATTGTGCTCGATTTTGTCCGTATTATTCTCTAGCCTCGTGTTTCCTTGCTGTCATTGTCCATTCATATCTTTGCTATCTTGGTGCCCAGTGCATCAAAAAAATTTACACAATCATTGCTATTCTTTGTCGAATAGCATAATTCATTGCATATTGTGTTGTTTGTGTTCGATAGTGTCCGTACTATTTTTAGCCTCCTTGTATATTACTCATCTTTTTCGACAATGACCCGTGTCAGATCTAGCAGTACTAAAACTCAGCAAACACATTCTGTAGTAGCAAGCGCCTGCGGCCGGTATGGCTGTAAAATACCCGTACAAAACGGCATGCAGTGCGACCAGTGTCAGAAGTGGTATCACTTCAAGTGCACTGGTCTTAGTGAACACCGGTACAAACAGCTAGCTTCCTCATCTCTTATTTACATCTGTGTGAGTTGCAGGTTCAGCGAAAGCCAAGGCACCGCTCCGCAGCTGACTGGTCTCACACGCACCACGTCAAGTGGAGTGACGCAGAAAACCTGCAACTGTAAATGCGGGGCTCTTCTTAGCTCTGTATCTCCTTCCATTTCTTCCATGGAGAGTAAGATAGAGGAGTATCAACGGACTCTGTCCGAAATGAAATTAGAACTACATTCCCTGAATGAGTATATAGCGCTTGCTCTCCCCGGTGTTGCAATCACCAAGAAAGCAGTTGCCCTATCAACTGCCCACATAGAGGAGGCGGCAGTAAGAATGAAGGAAAAAGCTCTCAGGGAAAAGAGAGTTGTCTTATGGGGCCGCTTCCCTACAACCTCTTCTCCAACCGAGCTAGCTAAGACAGTCCTAGGAACTTCCTTCTCCCCGGATGCCACAAACATGGTACTTGCGAGTAGGCTGCGGGCCAAGACAACCAAAAAGTCACTTGGCCTTTTGGTAACCTTGCCAGCCATGCTCAGTCCCGAGGTAGTGGTAGGCAAAACAGAGGCTTTAAAGTCCGCCAACGCCCATTTGAAAGGCGTATCTTTCGACCGCTCCCGGCAAGAGAGAGCGAGACGCGAAGAGCGGACCAAGACTAAGTCACAAATCTTGGCAGACCAGAAGCTACAACTGGAGACTAAAGTCGTAGTTTCTGCTATCGACGTAGCCCCTCAGACCCCTGTGTCTGTTGTGGAAAGCGGAGGCACCGTCTGTATGGTCGTTCCAACGACCGGCGCCTCAGGCACAGGCACAAGCATTGAGGATACACACACCGCGCAAAAACCGTCTTCAGAGTTACCCACCCTGAAACCCACCAAACTGCCCAGCAGAAGACTCTTCCTCCCAAGAGTTCGGAACGGAAGCAGCCTGCTAGGACCGCCTCCTAAAGCTCAAAAAGCATCCATTTGGCCCACCCCTATAAATATCTCTTTCAGTGGCCCCATAACACAGCGCCCTTTGCTGTCTTCCAAACCCCGCTCCCAGCAAACGAGGAAGTCAAATTTTCCGTGGGTAAAAACTTCCAAACACCCTCCCAAGCAGCGGAATTTGACGGGGACGCAAAGTTCCCAGGTGGCGGCACCCAGAACGCTGATCGAACGCCCGTTAGGGTCGCTGACGTACGCACAGGCGGTGATGTCGCGCCCACATCCTCGAAGAAGGGTCGTCAGAACAACTCGGAAGAACAGACCGAGTCCAGCCCCACCACCCTCCTCATTTCTAGGCCTTCTTTCCCAGGCTCTTCCTCGCACCATCCTTTCTATTTTCTCGCGAAATCCAACGAGGAAGTAGCTTTCAGATGCATGTATACCAACTGTCTGAGTCTGTTTAATAAATTACCGGAAATCAGACAGTTAATTCATGACACCCAACCCCACATGTTCGCCTTCACGGAGACCTGGCTTACAGGTGATATCAGTGACAGTGAACTGAGTGTTCCGGGGTATTCTGTTTACCGGGCTGACTCTGCCCGAGGGAGAATGGGGGGTTCTGCGATTTTTCTTCAGCAGTGTCTCCCGACACCCACGGTTATTGGTGGCTTCCAGTCCTCTGATAAATGTGACGCTCTTTGGCTTCGACTACCACTGCGCGGCCAAGACTCACTCCTAGTGGGGGTTATTTATCGTTCTCCTTCATCAGACGTTCCCGACGACAACACCCTTCTGGTAAGCCTGGAAAACTTCCTAGGCCTACAACGCTTTACACATCTGCTTATTATGGGTGATTTTAACGCACCCAAGATAAACTGGGCATCAGTTTCTCACCAGGACTGTGAAAGCGGATTCTCGACTTCCTTATCAACGCTGATACGTCGGAAGGCGTGGACACAGCACGTCACCGCCCCGACGCGGCACCGTTTTGGTCAGATTCCCTCTTTGCTCGACTTAGTTATCACTAATGAGAGCCACCTGGTAGACAGAGTGATCATCAAGCCACCACTTGGACACAGTGACCACTCTCTGTTAGCCTTTGACCTTATCTGTTACTGGTTACAACAACCAGCAAAAAGATTCACCGTTCGAAACTTTAATCAAGCAGATTTTAACGGCCTGAGAACCTACCTAGGTTCACTTCTTCTTGACTTGGACTCCGTGGACCAGAACTACCACACGTTTCACAGCGCAATTCAAAAAGCAGACGACTTATTTATACCGCGCAAACTGTGCATTTTCTCTTATCGGCCACCCCTTCCACGCAGGATACGTCGTCTTCTCGATAACCGTTCCCAATTATTCGCGAAGCATAAGCTTACTGGAAACTCAGAGGACCTAAGCGCGTTCCACATTGTCCGAAACAGGTGTAGGCGGGAAATCCGCGAACACACCAAACTCGTACAAGAGAAGATCCTCATAAGAGCCCGCGGGAACAAAAACTTCTTATTCAAGCATATGCGGCGACTAAGAAAGAACAAACCTTCAGCTCTTTCTTTACGACTACCCAACGGGGAGACTTCATCTGACTCCCTAGTTGTGGCCGAGTTATTCAGGGAGTACTTCTCGGCAATCTATAACGTCGTATCCCCGAGCTGGCATCCTGTACTACCGTTGCAGAAGTTCAGGCAACCACTCGTGACCGCTGAGTTTTCTGTGCTAGATGTCGAAGACCTTTTACTCAAGGTTAATCCTTACGGTGCAATGGGTCCCGACATGATCCATCCCAGAATACTCAAGGAAGCAGCTGTTAGTTTGGCTGAACCCCTTTATAAGCTGTTCAAGCAAACACTCCAGACTAGCATCCTCCCTAGCGCATGGAAAGAGGCGATGGTCACACCCATATTTAAAGTGGGTGACCGGCACTCTCCGGCTAGTTATCGGCCAATCAGCCTCACTAGCATCCCGTGCAAAATAATGGAGCGCCTACTAAAGCGCGCCATACTCAATCACTTCTTATCAAATAATCTTTTTTCTTCCACACAGCATGGCTTCCTTCCTAATCGGTCATGCATAACAAACATGCTTATTTTCATGGATAGTCTGACGGAGGCCAAAGACAATGGCCTCATCTCTGATGCCATCTTCTTTGATTTTGCCAAGGCTTTTGACCGTGTCCCACACGGCCCCCTGAAACACAAACTGGAAGCCTACGGTATTCAAGGAGAGGTTCTTCGCTGGATTGCCTCGTTTCTTGATAATAGAACGTTTAGAGTCAAGACCGGAGCAGACCTTTCGTCTCCCTCTTTCATTTCTGCGGGAGTTCCCTAAGGGTCAGTTCTAGGTCCTTTGTCATTCCTCATTTACATCAACGACCTTCCGAACAATATTTCCAGCAGCGTCCTCTTATATGCAGATGACCTAAAAATCTGGAATGCCACTGATCTCAGTGCACTACAAATTGATCTTGACGCGATCAAGCGCTGGTCGGACGATTGAAGCCTCCCACTAACTGACAATAAATGTACTCACATATCACTCGGTGGAGATTCTGGCAATGCTTTCATGATTCATAGCGCATCTAGCAAAGTAGACATCATGAGAATCGATCTGAAGGAAGATCTGGGCATCTGGTTGTCGTCTAACTTGTCCTTCACGTATCACCATGAGATGGCGGCAGAAAAGGGATTTGCCGCTCTTAGGATGATCAGGCGCACTTTCCCCAGCATGGACAAGAAAGCTTTTCAAACGCTCTACGGGATTTATATAAGACCGCTCCTCGAGTATGCCAATCAGTTCGTGTATAGCGGCCTGAAGAGAGACATAATAGCTGTTGAGCGTGTCCACCGCGCGGCTACCAAGGTGGTCACGGGCCTGAGTAATGTTACTCACGAGTCTCGACTTGAAATTCTTGACCTTTATCCACTTGAATTTCGAAGACTCCGCGGTGATTTAATACTCACACACTTCATCTTTAGAGTAGGTCTTGTAGAACAGTTCTTCATTGTAGCGAATGGTGAAGGCCGGCGAGAACATGGTAGGAAGCTATTCAAGCTTCGTCCTCGGACCTTTCTTGGGCATCAGTTCTTTCCTTACAGGGTTATTAGCTATAGGAACAGCCTTCCTTCTGAGGTCGTCAGCAGCGCTTCTAGGGATCATTTTAAAGCCTTGCATGATGCTCATTTATCTAAAATTGTATTGTGCGAGTAATATTACTTTGCTCTTGGTAATCACTGTAATCTTCAAGAGCGGTTTTACACCCTGTCTTCAATGATTGCCTTTCAGATCAACAGAAGCCGGCTGACAGTGAGCAAGGAAAACCGACTGTATCCGGGAACCTTGAGCCGTTGCCGCCAACCCGTGTATCAATCGCTGAAGTCGCTGATATTTATCTGTTGAAGGTGTGCAATCCACTGCCGAAGAACCTTGGAACAGATGTATTGAGAAAAACTCGTTTGTTATCCCTCACTCGACAACTGAATGGGTGCATGGCTGATAAGCTAATATAATATAAAAAGTGCATGCATATAGTGGCGCGTGATGTGGTTTGCTGTGTCCTTGGGTTTTTTTCTCATTGGTTGCATTCTTCCGTCAGACGTTGATATAAAATTACGGGCCGCCAACTGAAGGTGGTATTGCCCTGGTTCCTTTAACAGATATAACTTGACGGCAGTCAATATGTGTGATTTCTGTGGAAATACCTCCCGTTTGATTTGTATGATGGTTCTTGTGGCAGCTTACTTTCTCGTTGAACTAATCGTCGGCTATGTTATCCATTCAATTGCTCTCGTTGCGGATGCTTTTCATATGTTATCGGATTTCCTCGCTCTTATTATCGGGTTGATTGCTGCACGCATTGCTAGATGGCCCAGGTCATCAAAAAATACATTTGGATGGCAGCGTGCCGAAGTAATGGGTGGCCTAATTAACACAGTTATGCTGATCACACTTTGTGGGACGATTTTACTTCAGGCTATTCAGCGGTTTATAGAGCCTTCTGATATAAAAAACCCAAGGCTGATGGTATACGTTGGAAGTGGCGGATTATTAGTCAATATTCTTGGGTTGATTGTTTTAGGTGTTCATTCACACGATGGTCCTGATGAGCCAATGGAAGTAACTGAAAACGTAAGTACTTGTAACTTCCTTGAACCATGCGGTATACCAAACTGAAAAAAGTTTATATCAGTTTATAAAAGTGGTTTTTCATCTAGCTAATTTGAAGCCATAGTTCATCAGAGACTTGTGTTGACGGCTCAACATACATGTGTATTGTAATACAAACCCAGTGGCTGCTTCTTTTGTTTACTGATTGGTGGTGTAGGCATAGGCTACATTTCGTACACTGAAAAAGACGAGCAAGGTGAGTACCCAATTACATGCTCGCCAGATAGTGGTCGAATACATACAGCCATTTAGTACGTATATCAGAATAAATTGTCGCAATAGAACTTGAAATACGTTTACGGAGGTAATATGCAGATATGTACGATTGAGGACGCGTGATCTTTGATTGACACAGATCGTGTTAAATGCCTGTGAATATTGCGTTCTCATCTGTAGACACACTCCGTTGGTACCAGTGAGTAGGACTTTGTAACTCCAGGCCACATCTTGACTTTTTGTTTTGTGTCAACCTTCATAGAATGACCCTGACTCCCACACTGCTGTTTACTACTGCATTGTTCTTTACACAGCTATCTTTTGTAATCGCTTCGTGCCTGAGATACTTCACTGGCTCACTGGTTTCCTACAGGTCAGAAAGTGTAGTATTCGTGAAGATCTCGCATTTAAATTTGTTTCGGTATGGGTCTATGTTTTTTCTCCGGCAATCTCAGCTTCTGGGCGGACTTTGGGTGGTTACCGATCCTGCGTGGTCGTGTGAACCGCTGAATGGGTGAGTGTGTGTTGCGTGGATGCGTGTCAAGTGTGGCAGTTAGCATTCGAGTATCGTCGCCAGGAAGCACCATGGTATTGTGTGGTAGGGTAATGTGGGGGTAAGTCCTCATCCACTTCCGATGGGGTTGGGAGAATAGGGTAGCAATAACAATAGAAGTAGATGTTAACAGTAATATGAAGAAATAACCCCAGGTGAGTACAGCGTCAACAGGTGGTTAGTGCGAAGTGACCGGGTTCGATGGGGTGGCTTCGGGTGAAATATGCGCATCCGGAGACAGTAAGATCGCTAACACACATACATACTGGGAATGACACATACATACGCGTTAAGAGTTGGGCGTTTCAATAGAAGCACATTGTCCTTAGTAGCCGTTTAAATACAACCCAGTCAGCAGGACGCTTCTTGAACGTCTCCAGTGTAGCAGCCCCCACGATTTCGGCCCGAAGGGCATTTGAATTCACCCAACTCAGGTATCAGAGCTGTGTTGGCTGCAAAGTAAGCGACTACGTGTTACGTCTAGCTTGAACTGGTGGCCTCTTAAGTTGGTGGTCTCCGCCACCTCAAAGAGGTTTTGATTGGAGTGATCCTTTATGGTCGTAATTTTAAAAGTGAAGATCATTTCTTCCTTCAGCCGTCTCGAAGCCAGTGGGAAGGGCTTCAGGAGCTCCAGTCGATCTGCATCTGAGAATGAGTAGAAACCTTCAGCTTTTTTCGCTGCAAGTCGTTGTACAGATTCAAGGTTGTATTCGTCTTCTTTCAGGTATGGTGCTTAGGCCTGTATGTTTACCTCCAAGAGAGGTCTTAATGCAAAACCGAAGATGCGTACAAGGTATTCTGCTGGAAATTCCCATAGTTTATTGAGCATTACCAACCTGTTGTCAGTCTTCTCTGACAGTGCTAACGTATTGGCGCTAGGATGGAGATTTATCGAGAATAGAGTCGCAACGTCATTTCCTTGGAGAGCAACGGTAAGCGGTTGCTCTCCCATCCAGCAGGTTATGGTGATCCTGTGTCATAAATGCAATATTTTTGACCTACTGGCGTTGAATGGGAGGCTGTTTTCTACCGACTGCTGGAGTACTTCGTCGAGATCTCGTTGTTGGAAAGCAATCTTTGGGAGAACACGAAGTACGCCATACTTTGGTATCGTCTGCATACATGAGCAAGGGGACTGACTAACAGCCGGCAATTCGTCCACAGATAATAGGAACAACAAATGGCCTAGTGTGGATCCTTGCTCCTTTGGGAGCTTCAAGAGTGGCACACTGCACGCCGTTGACACTCACGGAGTGCACTGTCCCTGATTAGTAATATCGGATACATTTACGTAGCTGGCTGTCGAGACTCATAGCTGCTAGCTTACTGAGTAGAACATTTTGAGTTACTCTATTGAAAGCCTCAGTAGAGTCCAGGAAAACATCTGGGTGACACCCTTCAGCACCCGTGGTCCAGCAAACCATTGCCATCAGCAAGTTAGTGGTGCACGAATATCCTCGTCGGAATTCGTGCTGATGGTTCGTAAGCAGTTTGATAAATTAGAGTCGCGCCCTTGTGCTATCGTCTACTGTACATTCTATTGCCTCGGACACAAATGGAATCAGTGCTACTAGACGATGGTTGCTTGCATCGGTTTTGTCGCCCTCTTTGTAGATAGGCGAGTTACTACCGTGCTCCCAGGTTTTGGGAACAGTACCTGAGATGTTATTGCCAAAACATCACCGAAAATGAAGCAGTCAGTGCCGCAATACACTCCTTATACAGGATGGGCGGCAAGCTATCGGTGTATAGTGCCTTATCAGATTTTAGCCTGAGGAGCTTATCCCTGACATTGGACTCCGATAAATCGGGGGATATTTCGACTGTATTGGTGTGACTCAGGCTAGCTGGTTATCCCGTGCCGTCTGGGTCGTCAAAGACTGTTACATATTGGGAGCAGAGTAACTTGGCGTTCTCCTGATCGCCAGCTGAAAAAATAAACGGACCCATAAGTGATGATGCGGCTGATTGAGATTCCGTAAGGGACACGATGCATCCACAAAACCGCTTGGGGCAGCTAACGATGGCTTCGGCGAGATTTAGCTGATGATCGCGACGGTCTGTTCTTACTGCTTTTATGCACCGAGCGTTTTCATAGGCCCTATGGGCGTCCTGTGTACCAGATAACAGAAAGCCACTCCACTGAGCTTTCCTCTCCTGTATGAGGCGTTTTGTTTAAGGTGAATTTTTGGGAAAAATAAAAGTGCCGTTTCCACGATCATTTCGTTTAACCTATCGGTGACATAACCGCGGTGTTCTTCGGGAGTGACGACTGTTTCAGTCGGGGGCCATGGCGTTTCTTATCAACGCTTTCAGACTAACTGGAAGTCGGCTCGGTGAAAGTTTCGACCAGTCGGTTTAGGGTGCCGATTAGTCACAAAGTCACATCAGATTGAAACGGATAACCGCATGATCACTGGCGCCCAGCGAGAGGAGCAAGTCTAGATCAAATGGGTCGTGTCCTTCTTTGTAGAGGGTGCATTGCTGTACATGTTCTGTTAGGTGAACCTCTAACATGAGATTGTAAAACTCCGCAGCCGCTGTGCCGGAAGTCATACCGCAGACGAAGTCAGTGTTTGGAGGGTTGAATTCCCCGGCTATTAATACTCTACTGTTTTTGAACGTTTATCTAGAGGGATTCAGACACCGACAGCATACGGAGGTCTTGTGGCGCTGAGACCCTGTCGTCATCCAAAACGTGAATCACCACTCTTCCCGTTTTGCTGAATCTGTCAGAACGCAAGATGTAACAACCTGGATTGTCGACTTTCTGATCTTAAAGTGTTTGGATTAACGATGTCTCAGTAATGCGGATGGTTTGGGTGTTTTAGACTGAAAAGAGTTCCCTTGGCTCTGACAGCTTGTTTCGCAGGGATAGTGCACTAGTGTATATGCATCACCAACTGGAGATACATACATGACTGTTGGTTTCTGTCTGCTGGGAGAAGATATTCGGGAGGTGATCGTTATCAATTTTAGTTTCATCTCAGTGGATTCGGTGTTTTCACGTCTTCTGAGACCAACGGGTTAATTAAACGGTGTTTACTGAGCGACAGTCTGTCGACCTGAACGTCAGCAGCTTTAACAGATACATTCACTTGGCCTGCAAGGCGTTGCGATATAGGACAATGTTGATTTATTCTGACGTTTTTTTGCCACAGCGCCTCTGCTTATTTTCCATGTCTAGAGAACCTTTGATGGTATCTCTCCGTTCAGTAGTGTGGCCAGCATTAGTTTGCGCATTGAGAGAATTATCGGATGCGCACTTCTTGGTAGTCGTCTGATGGACCAGACTGCACAATCTTTCACGTTTAGAGAAAGCTTTCTGTGCACAAATTTCCGTTGGCTAATATCGTGCTTACGCACCGCGAAGTTGCCGCTGGTAGGCAGATCGGGCATGCCATGAAGCATCATGCTACAGGCACGGTCGAACTCAGGCGTATCATGGTTGTGGTTGTTTAAACTTTGCTCCATTAATGCCCCACCGGAAGTCAGGCCTAGCTGTGACAGGGTCTTCTGGATGAGACCGAGGACAGGAAGACATCAAAAGTGCATCTTCAACACCCTGAAGGTTATGCAGTAATGTGGATAGGACGGAGCCGTTCATTGTGGTTGATTTTAAGCAACTTGCAAAGCGCAGGTTCTCTGCTTGGCTGAAGCTGGAGTGCTTCGCTAGTATTTCACGAGTGGTTGAGATCATTTTGTTCTCTGAGCACAGATGATCAATGTTCGCTTTTTGATGCGTTATACAAGAGATCATGCTGTATGGTTTGGGGGAAGACACGCCAACATAGAGTGTTCGTGCCTTGCTTCGTACTGTTTGTGAGAACTGGCTGGGAGTGTTAGGAGTCGTACCAGCGTCTATTGGTATCAGCAATTTGTCGTTATGTGCCTTTCTATTGAATTTCCGTGTAATGATTCGGAACTCTACCGCCTCGGTGAGATCGGCTAGCAGAATTCCTGTATTCGAATTAGCGGAATTAGCCTGTAGTGGTAACGGACATCATATAGTAGTGCATATACTTTCATGGGAAATAGTTATTATGAGTTTTCCAGAAGGTGCTGCATCAGCCTCACTGTTGAAGCTTTTGCTGGTCGGTTGTTCGACGTCGACCACCTGTTCACTAAGTTGCTTATTCGGGCCACCCTTGTCTGTTTCTAACTTCGATCACATCCCATTCACCCCACATGTGATCTTATGTCTTATGACAACAAACACCTGACAATGTTGAATATGGAAATTTTGTAGTACTTGCTATTCCTGGCAAGAGTTTCGTGGTAGAGTCCTCGTCTGTCGCTATTTGGGTATGTCGTTTGTCGCTATCAGAGTGTTTGTGAGTTGAGCTCTTGGTTAGGGCTGTTTTGTCCATTGCTTCACGATGTCTCCTATTATTTTCTCCTCTCGAGTTTTTGTTAGCGCAGCGCAAAGAAATTTATTATGGACTGGACCATCTTTGTGGTGAAGTTACGGAGTTTTGACAAGTTGAGCCTCTGATGCTCTTTCCTAACTCAATGTGGTACGCAGAATTTCCAGCCGAACTAAATGCATTCAACTTTTTACTGATGTAATCTTTAGGCGCCATCGTCAAGTGGATAGGTTCGTTATCGATGACTGTAAGCTAGAAGACCGCTGTTGTATTTGTCTGAGTTAGTGCAAGACGAAAACGGTAATGGTACATATGTTGTAATCTTCTGTTAAGGTTGTACGAGGGACTACTTTGTCTGGGTAAGATCGTTCTGCTTGAATTATCGTTTTCGTGTTCAACTGCTTAATTAGCTTCAACTTTATGCGTTTCCGTGCTTGCTGTCTCCTGCATTGCAATGGACACAGCTAGTCCAGTATCAGGCGGATTCATTCTGGTTGAGTTAAGTGGGTTGACTGCGCTTCTCTAAAACATTGTATTGTTTTCGCTTTCCTTGCTACTTCTGAGGCTTTCTATCCGTCTCCTCCAAAGATTAGGTCTACAGATCTGCAAATCTCACAGTGACTGACGGCTGGCCTGCGGACTGATCAATAGCGTAGTTGACATTATTTTCTGAACCTTGTGGCGTGAACGTATATGACTGCTCTTGTTGATAAGGTTGTGACCTAGTCATGAAAACACACAAAGAACACACGAAGAACAATGGTATCAATTACCAGAGGTACGATTGTCGAGTTTAGTCTTGAAGCAATAGCTGGAAAATTCCAAAGGCAGTTAACATCAATTTATATGAAGAAGAATGAGGCCAACCAGAAATAGATGTGCACCAAATCTGTAGGTGATCTGGAAAGCACATTATTATTGACCGATGGTGAACGCCATGAATTAGTAAGAGTTATACCCAATATTATGCCATTTCCTCTTAATCCAAAGTACGGTG
This sequence comes from Paragonimus westermani, assembly GCA_008508345.1. Lineage (NCBI taxonomy): Eukaryota > Metazoa > Platyhelminthes > Trematoda > Plagiorchiida > Troglotrematidae > Paragonimus > Paragonimus westermani. Next base: position 140,947 of record QNGE01000607.1, read on the forward strand.
GGACGTATGGCGAACTCTGACTACTTCACCTACTCTTGTAACCGTTTTTTTAACTTCATCACTAGCATGCACATTGCGAAACGCCCGCTTTCACATAAGGTAGAAGGTTTCTGGGAGCTGTCACTTTTCCTCAAAACGAAACACGAATGGCTGAGATAACCTGGGTTTAAATAAGTGGCCGTGGTGTCAAAAGTCGTCATCGGTGGTATCGATGAGCCATCTCGAACCGTATATATTACTTCAGTCTTAGGTTATTCTGCCGTATTTGCTCATCTGCGACCCAATACTCTGCGCTGTGTACTGAATAATTTGATTTCGATAATCACAACTACATAGACACTCACCACACTGGTCGCGTATGCTGGTCTTTATGTTGCGCAGTGCCGAATTTTAACCGCAGCTATAATAAAGTCTTTTCGTATTAATCCATTTCCATTGATTTCTACCTTACTTTTTGCTTCTTATGTTTGTACTCCCTTACACTGGATTGCGACATGGGAACTTCATGTAGCATATAAATTCCTGACTTTGGTAATGAAAATTTCCATTTTTCTATCGTGTAAACTGAACCAGGTGCAGGGAATCAGCCTTCCATGCATCAAATCCTTCCAAGAGCTTCAAGTTATTAAGAAAACCGTAAAGAACACGGAAACGGGTAGATGCATGCATTTCCCATTGACCGATCAGTGCTAAATTTACGTTAACATGCGTCGGTTGTTAAATCGAACAATTAAGGATTGGAGTGGATAGTCAGTCGGTGGGTTAGGTAAAGTCACTAAGTCCAGGGTAGGGTCAGGGCGGGCTTCAGTCAGTTGGAATGACTTAACAGGATTATAAACGTGAATGCTGGGCCGAAAGCGTGACCAGTGGTTAGGACGTTTTACGACTACTGACACTGGTTACTTGCTCGTTTTAACGAACTTGCCGTTTTCAATATTTCAATGTTCTACACTCATTTTGACAGGTGTCCGTTCACTCTAGAGATCAAACGACTCCCGGTCAAGTCTGTGTAATTTTCTTAACAGTTACATATAGATTGGTTGACGCAGTGTGATTTTGCACCGACAGGATGATCTTTGATTGGAGCTACAGGTAGCCTCTGGGTCCTGTCTAATACACGTAGTTCGGCTGAGTTCGGACGGCGGTTTTTGTCTACTGACATCCTGGTAACCTTTTTTGATAACCATTAGATTGTAGTACACAAATGTGATCTAATCTAATTTCTCCACAAAGCTGTCATGACTAGCGTAATCACTAGTGCACATTTGTAATTGATCGGTGTGAAACTACCAGACCACGTAGATTTCCTATAGACAGTTCTTTTAATAGAGCCGCATTCCTGGCGGATTATTAGTATGTCTATAAACGGCAAACAATTGTACTTCTCAAGTTCACGCGTTATCTTCAGGTTGGGATGACGATTATTCGGGGAGCGCACTGGGGTATCTATTGTCTGCTTTGGAACGACTGAATATTAGTATATCATTGACGTAACATAGGATGACAGCCTTGCTCTGTCTGTGGCTAACTGTCGCTCAATCCTTAACACGAAAACGGGTGTCAAGATGGACTTAATGGACTTCCAATGGCTGTCCCATCTACTTGGTGATTGCACCAATCGGTACATAACAGTGCATAATAGTAAAGTTAACCTCAGAACATCACTAGGTAAAGGCACAGTGATGTAGCTCGTTTCAGTCAGGTCACAAATATAAACAGTCGTCTCGTGTAGTGGGGTACTCGTTAAGAGTGACTGAATATCTGCGGGGATTGTTGTTGCATTAACCACTGATCAATTCAAAAGAATGTTGCATGTTTTGAAACAGTTCTTCGTGAACTTGATCCTACACTGGACTTAGTGACTTTTCCTAACCCACCGACTGACTATCCATTCCAACCCCTAATTGTTCGAAATAGCGTTTAGCATTACTTGTGCCGATTGAAAGTTGTCAAACAGCAACACCTCGTCGTCAGCATAATCAAGGTCGGTCAGTCTTTCACCAGGGAGGAGGTCCACGCCGGCATCTTGTCAGTGCCGGAGACAATCCTCCATTATTTCGTCTATGACGAAATTAAACAAAAAAGGCTGCACTCACCAAGCTTATTCAGCGGAACGATCAAGACTTTCATAGTTCATAACCACGACATCAATCGGCCACCTTGCGGTTTCCTCCAATCATCAACAGCCACACCGAACAATACACAGTACGGCAGACTCGCCGTCGACATACAGATTACGTGGCTCAACCGGCAGGGACTATGCATCTTTACCACTTAGGCCATTGGGCGCTAACTTGCACACTTCTCAAATTTATGTCGACAGACTGTTGCGTTGCTCACTCAGTCAGCCAGTTTTAACGCTGACTAACCGGCAGAGACAACGGTGATTAAAGGTGGGGTGTATGTGTGCATATTTCACACAAATTGGTTAGGTCTCTGATCCATATAGCAAAAATGAACGCACAGGTTTGTGACAAACTCTACTTTTGGTCGACAAATGGTTGCCTTTGCGACGTCGCAGACTAAAGGGATTGGCAAGCACACTGAGTGCCTTTGCTGTTTTCGTACACACCTCGTCAGCAATATCCCGGTCTGACGAGATGATTGACGGGCCCCAACGGCCTTCCTGCTATAAGCCGAACAGAATCAATGTCGTTTGGGTCTTGTACCATCACCTTGTTAATGCAAATTACATACCGCATACACCAACCATATTGCTCAACGGATTCAGCACGGTCTGTACTGTGTAGAGGAACCGATTAGAGCTCCGTCGTCCATATTCTCCCCATCAGTCAGCGTAAAATTTGGTAGAGACTCCACTGCAAGATACTCGAAACCTCCGAGCTGTCTTTGAAATGCCATCCGTCACAAAGTTGAAGAGGAAAGAATAGATCGGACGCTCTCGTCGAACACCACTTAGCATCGAGAACGTTCGAGATAAATGCCCATAAGTACACACTACGTTCAGAGCGGGCATGGACGGTTTCAAAAAATTGGCATACTTCGCTGGAACTCCTTTGCAATGGAGATAGCTCCAGAATGCGTGTCAGACAACGAAGTCAAAATCAGCCTGTGAGTTCAAACACGCTGTTTACCTGAGTAAACGAGTGCCTGTGCTTTTGTGTCTGTCGCTAGGTGTAGGTATGACCAATACACCCGCGATCAGGCTGGACATCTGCCTGCTCTTCTTCAAGGCTGTCTGTGTTTCAGAAACCGTCGTAGTATGTAACGCGTGAGCAGCTTATGGGCGATAGAGACATGCTGAATACCTTAATGGCTGTTAGATGATAGCCTGGCACATTCGTTGAAGTGGGAACGACTGCTGATATGTGCTAGCCATCAGGCACCCTTCGGTCTTCCCTATGGAACAGAGGGATGTGGTCAGTTCAGACGGCAATCGTTTATTGTCATCTTTGAAAAGCGCTGGAGAAGAAAGTCCGAATATAGTGCCTTATTAGGTTTTGATGTTTCAAGCTCCAACTCTCCTTTATTTTCTGACTGAGGGTCCTCTAGAATGTCATAACTAGCCACATATTCTCAATCAACTCAGCCATCTTATTGCTGGCTCAGGCGGGTTAAAATTTTCCTCCGAGTGTTCAGCCCATCTAGCAAATTTCCCCGACAAGTTGTAAATTCGTACATATGGTCCCACTAATAACTTGTGAACGAACAGTTCAGCCAGGGATCAGGGAACAGCACCCAGCTATTTCCTGATAAGAATGTCTTCTTGGTCTCCTCGGCTTTCTCTGTGGAGTATGTTTCATGGTGCTTACGTAAACTTCTGGTAAGTTTGCGTTTCTGTTCACCGCGATCTTTGTTGTGATTGAAGCCAGCCGGGATCAGCCGACGCCTCTTCGTATGTCCTGCCGAATCAGCGAAAATTCACTTCCACCATGTCTGCGGTGTATCTTTGGAATAGGTCTCTTCACAACAGGTCTGCACAGCTGCTCATTTGGGCTACTTCACTGTTGTGACCCGGGCAGTTCTGATGTCGGTACTGTTTAATAGGTGTTTTGTGTACTTTCGTCGGCCAGGTTCCAACTGAGTACTTTACGTTTGCGAGCAGTTGACCTCTGATTAATCGGTGAAACAAAGCGGGCCCGAAAAACGGCTTGGTCTGAGTTGAGGTGATCATTTCAGAGTGGACGGCA
>QNGE01000607.1:145734-252765 GCA_008508345.1 Paragonimus westermani
AAATGGCTTTTGAATTCGGGGGTCGGTTGCGCCGTCAGTGCCATTACAAAACACCTTTTACAGACCGGCCACTCAGTGGACCCTAGAACGGCTTTCAGAGTGTTCTTTAGACCCAAGCTAAAGCAAGCTCTCAATATTGCTGAAGCCGTCGCAATACATCGACTGAATCCCTCTTTATGCGCTCAGAAACAGTTGGTGACTAACCTTTCACTTTGTTGGTAATAATGCAACTGGTACTTTTTACAGTATTTCAGCTCTTGTTTGTTTTTTCTGTAGATTTTTTCTAACCATATCTGACATTCACCACTCAATATGTATGTATCTTTTACCACCCATTTATTGCATCAAAATTATCAGTCAGTTGCATTTTACTGCTTCCGTTTTGGTCACCTGACTGACTGTTTCAAATATTTCTAGATTGTTTTCGCCCAGCTGCTTGCCCCTTAACTATATAAAGTGTATGCTAATTTCGCAAAAGTAACCGATGAGATGCGAACGAAACGTCATTGCGCAAGACATCTTACATGCTACTATTGGCTTTTTTCAATTTGTATATCCATGGTTGAGTTGCACAGGATGGTATCCACGTGATGCCTTGCTGTCGGTTGTGACGGACTGCGCTACCCCATATGTAGAGTTCGTGAGATGCGCATAATTGTGATGACCGATTGGGATTGTCAGTGTGTTGCACACAAAGAGTTCTGTAGAATCCTCTTTTCAGTTTGTCCGTCCGATTCTTCCTCGCCATCACCAACGAACTAACCGTCGGCACTTGTTTCTTTAGAAGAACGTCATATTGTTGCTGAAAATGGAAACGTATGCTGTCTGTTTTGTAACTCGGTGATGTGAACTTTTCGTGAGGATGTGAATAGATGTTCTGTTTTTTAACATCGTTGTTTCCGTAGGTTAACGTAACTTCAAAAGACCCTAAATACGCATTCTTTCGAACGATTAAAAACGCATGCTCCGCTTTGATTGAACTACGTGCTCCGCTTACCAGTAATTTTACGCGTCGGGTGCATTGTGCTGTGATCGCCAAGAGTCTGATGAAATCACAAGGTGACAGAGTGATAATGTACGACGGCATTGGTTGTCCCACTGAGTGTTGTCGATACTTGTCACCTGGCTGACTGAGGACTTTGTAATAAATGAATTTGCAGATTGGAAACGCTGTCCGACATCACAACTTATCAAAATCACATCACTGTTGTCGGCTTCTACGACCATGGTTATGCGTTTAATGTTTTGGTTTTCTTTTGTTAGTTTTCGGTTATTTCTTGTCACGGCTGCGTTAACCGGTGGCTCCAGGTTCGGTTTCTTCTGACTATGGTCGCCATCGTTTGTTTGCGTTTGTACTGCGTTCTTCATAATGTCCTCCTCGTAGCACAACAATCAGCTACTCATATAGGTATTGTTATCATAATTCTTTGCCAGGAACAATGAAGGTATGTTACAGTTATATGAATCTCCAGTGACGGATGATTCGAACCATGCTCCTCTCAGATTGGCTTTGAATTATTCTCGGTGAACAGCCGGGCTGCATTTCTGTGACATTTACGTCACTGTTGTTCGCATGTTATCACTTCGCCTACTGTGGTTTGCGTTTCCTTCTTCACTCTCCTTATCCATGGATGTCATTGTTTACCAAATTTCATGCAACTGAAACCGTACGTGTGGGTGACTTAACCGTCCTATCCCTCCAGTTTGTTTCACCGCGTCTGAAACTGATCTATGACAATGTGATTGACATGGTTTTGCGTGTTGTCTGGTGGAGTTCTGTAAAACATTCTTGAACCCACACAAGTTTCTGTTGTCTATCACTGAATAACTTCTGTTTCCGAATAATCTGAAACCATTGTTCTTGTCAAATGCCCTCTTTTTTACATAGTAACTTGCACTGTTTGAGTATAAAATAACCTTTCGGCGGCCTGAATAATATCCTCTTTTTCGTTTCTCCAGGATGTCCTTCAACCTGCACCCTTGGACGCTCCACTCAGACCGGAATCAGATGGTAGATTTAGCCCGATCAGTCGAGGCCTGGATAAAACGCTGACATTAGATAGAAAAGTGGCTCCGTTGTATACAGATGGGAAACAAATGTTTTCAAATGATTCCACTGATCACTTAAACCCGGTGACTGCATACACAAACCTACAAAGTGGAAAATCTAGAAAGGGTAAACGAATGATTTCGTTGTATTCTTTCAAACGCAAGGAGTTTGGTTACGTAATTTAGCTGAGATATAAGCCCATTTCGCCGGGTCTCAACGATTGAGCATCTTTTTTTAATCCTGTTTGCTTTTTCTTAGCTAAGCTTTGGTAAACTGACAAACACTTACGATCTACCTATCATTTTGTCACACTCAGCGTCATCATCATCGAAGACAGCAATACGTCAGTCATTCGTGCCTTTGCCTAATTGCCATACGACCATGGAGAAAAGAGCAAGCCCTAGACAATTACTAGAAAGACGTTCCAGTGATTACGTTCCGTTGCTTGTTTATATATACGTATTGTTTATAAGGTGCGCGCATATTAATGCCATCTTTTTAACACACCTACAGCGATTTTGTATATTAAGCCATCCTTCCATCCCCTCTCCTACGATTGAAAGTTTGCATCACTTTGTTTTCGATCCCAGTGTGTTCACACACTTTTTATCTGGTTGTGTGATCTCTGTTATTACCGATACAGTGTCTGAGGCTAGAAAGTGCACGTGCTGTATCCGCCTCAAAAGTGCTTGATCGTCCATTGAAGATTGTATTTACAATGTCTTTATACGTCACATCTTGGGTTAAGGCTTGTAACCATGCTGTCGCACACAAGCCGTCGATTTCATACTGTTGTCGCCTCCACCAATTAGGTTTCAGCAGGCAGACTGTTTACATGAACAGCGTCACAATCGGCCTATGTGTATGCGAAGAAGCTTTGCATTCGCGGTGGACTCTCAGGGTAGCAGAAAGGTACTGTCTGACCTGGTCGGTCCACCACATTTAGTGCCTATGCTGCGGCTGTTGTTTGTTTGGAAGAGGTGTAAGCAGTGACAATATAAAGATTTAAGAAAACTTTGCGGATTCTGTCCAGTGGAGTTTAGAGGTTTGGCCTATCGCTGTGTTGACGACGCAACCATCCACAGTGTTTATCGGGGGCACTTACAGACAGCCAAGAGTGTATCTGCGTTCGTAATACTGCAGATTCTTCCCTGTGATATGTTTAACCCGGAATGACCACATGAATTAACGAACGTACTTTATAAGTCGTCTTTTTTCTTTTTAGGTTTGTCTATCAGATTGTTTGTCGTAATGAAGATTCACGGCGGCCCGCTGTTAGAGTTGTTAGCATGCACCGAATACTCAACCTTCAAGGGGTGTTGCCATGCTGTATTGAAGCGTAGTTACGTTTGCTATCCGTTGCTAATATTGTAAATATTGTAAATAAAAAACAAACAAACCATAACCCTAATGCTTTTTTCCTTAATGCTACCAGCGGTTTTAGGAAACATTGTTGAATTTTAAATTTTTAAGCATAATCATTTGTCTTCTACAGCTAAACACGCAAAATCAATGAACATGCGAGCCGTCTTCCTACATGTACTCGCCGACTTCTTCGGTTCTATCATAGTGGTTGTTAGTGCGGTCATTTTGGAGTGGGCCCCGGGGGATAAAGATGCTGAGGGATCCTGGAAACTTTATGTGGATCCTGCAATGAGGTATGTACCGTCTATTCAGGAACTTAGTCAGTTTTTGTTCGTTAAATGTACTAAACTGTTTTATATTGGAGTTTGATAACTTTATAACCTATTGCACTACGAATGTGTTAGTCCGGTTTTAACTTCGTTTCAACGTCGCAAGCTGTTTGACTGTCACTTACTCAATTGCGCTCAATCTAGTTTTGACTTGGTCAACTTGTTGAGGCTTAACTACGCGTGTGCCAGTCCCTGTTGATAAAATTCTACTTGCCCATACTACCTTGTCTTGGTGATTAGTTCCGAATGCAAGGATGATTCTCTCTGTTATGCTGTGTCGAACTCCGATCCCATTGAACCCAACCATGCTTGATAAACCAGTGAACTTGAGAACTGTGCGGTGGACCACTTCCTGGTAGCCAGCCATGTTACGGTGCTGTATTTGAAGTCAAACAATTTCGAGAAGAGAAGTGGACAATGCTTGCGGGTGCAGCACAGATTACTTGAGACTCCCAGGTTCCTGTTTTGAATCTTCTGTCACATTTAAGGCAACTGCTGTGTGATGCCCACCCACCCGGTTATTTTCCGACTTAAGGACACCATGACCATTGGCTACAGAGCTGTACTGTTTATTTCAGAAAGATCCATCTCCCTCTGTTCTTACGGCTGATGAGGAATCAGAGCTTGCTGTTTGAATTCAATTTTACATCGCAACTTAAACGGTTAGGGATTGGCGGACGTTGTCTTCTAATGGTAAGACACGATGCAGTATGTTGATTATCCTGTTTGCTGTCCATATTGGTTAATGTGCTTTCGTGTTGACGGCTGTACCTCCTGGAGCCTGATTTACGCACTCGGTACAATTCCCCGTTATTGGTTTGTATGTTTATACTTACTGAGGGCACATTTATGACTTAGTTTGTCTCGAGAGTTGACCCAGCAGTTACCCTGGTAGCTCCTGTTGTTAGTCTCACGATCAGGTTTACTGGGTCACATTAAAACACCCAACTTTATTGAATCGACTGACTCAAATTTTGCACACTGAGGAACATCGGGGAGCTTCGGTTGTTGCAAAATCGGGCAGACTACACATCACCCGTACATTTTGACTAGGTTTTATTGTGGCGCCTTGACACTGTCTGTAATACGTGGTCAGTGGGTTAGTGAGCAACGCATGCTCACCTCACGAGCCCTACTGGCGTAGGTTGGCTCACGGTCTATGCGAAGATCTACGCTTTTGGTGGGTTTTACTTAGTACATCATCCCGAAGTAGTTCCCTCGCAGAGTTACTCCGGATGCTGCTTCTGAGTTGTTTCCAACTTGTGGCCGTTATAATCCCAAGCCTCGAATAGGCGAATCTAGATTTATTTTGATCTGTTTTTTGACATAAGGAAACAAGTGTCAATAGCCAATTGTAGTGATAACTCAGTGCATAGGTCAATCATTCATGCAAGCCGGATGTGAGTAGACAGTGATATAACAGTGATATATATATTGGTGACACAAACTGGTTAACAAAATGACCATTTATATGTTCAACGAAAAAAACAGTTAAAGTGAAATGACTAAATGCTGGCTTACAAATACACTGTGTATAAAAATACAGGATTGTTTCTTAGAGTTGTCTCTGGTTGCGGCAAACGTTGAGGTTTAGTGGGGTTTCTGTTTGCACAACCCCGCATTTTAAAGCCGAACACCAATTGCTTCAGCCGTAGATAAGAGAGCTTTTCTAAAGCTGTTTGGTTATATCGGTCTAATTAAATGTCACTTGGGATTGCTCTCCGTTGGATGTTCTCAAATTCCACCATTGCCGGATCTAGCAGTTTCGTGTGGTATTTCGGAGAGCGTATTCCTGTAATTCTCCATCAGATGCAGGTGAACTGATATGGAATAAAGGACTTAGACTAATGAATTTGTTTGTGTTGCGTGTGCAGAACTGTGGCAGGCGAACTCTAAAGAGTAGACTTGAAGGCGCCACTTGATCTTTTTTTCTTATACATTTTGGTAGGCTTTACTTCAGTAATTCCAGTTCTTCATTTGTAAGATGAAGATTTTTTGGGAAAACACCGAGCCGTGATATGCTCTCTCGTGTCTTCTTTCTTTCCGCGCTAAATTTGGGATCGCCGCTTTCTGGCAACATTGTAAGTCAGTTTCAGTTGTCCTTTGAGTTTGTTCGATATACCTGTCGATCACGCTGTGTACGCCATGAAATTTACTGGATTTCTTATGCGCTTAAGAGTGAAACAGCTTGTGATTTGCACATACTTCCGATTTCAGATGAATATGTCCTGCACGCATAAATGTTCTCACAAGCCGAAACTGATGTCGACTTATAAATGTCAAACTAAAGACAAGCATCACCACTGCCCACAGACTATTTTGGCGCTAACTGTGCCGGGCTAGTCGTATCAAAGGTCACACAAGTCGGTCACTACTTTTCGCCATTCATTCCTTAACTGTGGCCATGAGCCTGCTTAGAGGGTATCATGGCTGGATCCGCTGTTCACCGCACTGTTGGCGTGAATTATACTAGGGGAATAAAAATATTTAAGGCGAAGGTGAATAGAGGAACCTGAGATGTTGTGGATGCAGACACACTGTTGACTGCACGAAATTGTCATCTTGGGTAAGGCTTCTAATCAGCGACTTGAGTGATCACGTAGACCGTAACCGGGTAGGTCCAATTACCCACTCTACCCAACGGAACATCCAGGGCTTTCATTGTTCGTGAGCAATTGATTGCTTGACTGCTGTGCGGTCTCCGTACATAATGTCCGGAGGGGAAAACGATCATCTGGCATGCGATTATCTCACTTGATATGGACTAATTGACGGAACCAGCGGTGGTCAAACAAAACAAGTCTCTCCGTATCTTTGTCGCTAACAGACCGCGTTTTCATACCGTAGAACGAAACAGAACACACGCCTTTCCTTTCAACAGCAACTTCACGTCATTTTGGTGTCAGAGATGGCGCAGCTTAGCAAGAACAAGCTGTTTTCTCTATTCTCGCTGATATATCATCAACAATACCAGTCGTTGATGGGTTGTTCCTCGTTTGTGAACTAATCTGCATTTTGGGATGGATTGCTTGTAATAAAGAACCAATATGTGGGAGTACATCGTTGCTGAAGCAGCCGTTTGCACTTTTATGGTGCGAAGCCCATTCTGTGCAGATGAGCTTTGTCACTCGACTTTCTTAGCATGTTCTACATGCCTGTGGAATGTTGTTAGTCAACCTATGACCAAGAAATATGTAAGCACCAGACTTACCGGATTCCTCAAGTACACCTTCCGGAATGTCTTCCATAACGAAGTTTAAAAGGAAAAGGAGGTCGAGCACTTTTGACGAATACCATTAGAAGTGATTGATGCACGAGGCGGCATATCTAATTTGCCGAGGTTGCTTTGCACTGGTTGCGAAACGTTGCAAGCTGAGGCTAGTGTCACTTACGCCGGAAGTTTTGTACTGGGGAACACTTCCACATCTCTGTCCCAGTGATCATCCGAAACGTTCTGTATGACATTACCAGCCAGTATTACAGCTTGCTTGTAACGTTGTATTATCCTCAATCTATTTATCGATAACATGTTAAACACGACGCCCAGATTGTTTGACTTCATTCGTGCTAAATTTGGTGCAGATGTCTCACAACGTTCTCTTTGGTCCTGTGAGGCATCTAGTTGCACGAAGTGCGAAGGACCGGGAAACTTTGCCGTTTTTCACTTGACGTAATTGAGGTAGACTAAATGTCCTACCCTGACCCGGTATCTTACAGTGGAACACTTAAAGTATCTTGTCATGCTTCTCTGGCCCACCCTTTGCAACTGAACAGTTTAGAAGCACAACCCTGTCAACTCACTCAAAATCCCTCTTCATGCTTAACGAGACAAAGTTGTCGGCGTTTTCATTCGAGTCTGGCTCAGCGGGAACATGTGACAGTTGCAGCGACGATTAGAGGGAATTGCAGTCTGTTTTTCACACATGTGTTGTTCTCGCTTTTAGCTGAGTTTACGAAACATACTAACGATGAGTAACATTAATGTTGTAAGGACCAACATGATTTGTTGATGGTCTACATAAGAAGTGTAGAAGGTCCTTTGAGGTGAAGACAGTGTTAGGTAAATTCCAGCTGTTCAGAGCTACTTCGGCAATCCAACGTACACGTTGCTGTTGACCCAGTGGGTTTGCTTGTGCCGGTGTTAGCTAGAACTATGTATACACTTTTACATATTGCTTGCCAAGAGTGAGTGCATTTCGAACTCATGCTTGCGCATATTCACGCATTCAGCCAGCATTCTGGGTTCTTCTTGGAGCATTATTCCAAACTATTTATTCCCCGTCATCGCAACAGAATTCAATACTTCAGTGGTTCTCATCGATGTTTGACTGCTGGAAACCGTGAATTGGAAGGCAAGTCCTGATCAGGAAGAGAAAGCAGAAGGGGAGGGAACCGAATTAACAAAAATAGCTGAGTCCATATTCAAGGTGCCTATGCCTTTCGCAAACGAAACCGAACCGCAAGTGAAAGTAATGTACGCCCATATCTGCTCGATGTTAAGTTGGTTTGGGTAATGTGCCGTTTGTGTACAAAAGCTGGCTCCAAATACAGTGCCTCAGTTTATTTCTGAGCCGGAATATTTTTGTCGTTCTAAGCAGATTCAGCGTGCCACCTGTCGATTCTAATACATCCCTCAACTGATTGTTTCCTGAATTGACAAGCCCCTTGTTTGACGAGTCACTCAGCGCTTCATAATCCGGCCACAATACACTTGTATGCTTGTGATTATCAGAAAATACTTTCCTAAACATATATAGAACCACGATCGAATATTTTGCCACCAACGAAAATGACAAATACGAGGAGGTCCAACCCTTATCAAACATAAAATTGTACCATTTAACAAAACCGTTTGTCTCTTGTTGGAGACAACGAGAGTTGATCAAGTATTCTGTGATGAAATCGTTGTTACTTTGGTGTGTTACTGTTTTATCGTCGAGACGTTCACCATCGAAGGTTCACTTCAACAGGGTATATAACCGCCATCTATGTTTCTCTTTCACTCGTTCTGTGATTTGAGAATTTGGTCTCGTTTCACAGAACACCAATTCTCACATGGTATGTTTCTGTGGAAAGAAGAACTCCCAGAAACAGGTGGATGTCAATTGTTCATCCTTACTCGACAGATTTGTCGAACAGGAATTCGTTATTTGAGCTCCGTTTGTGTCCTCTCCATGTGTTCAAATTTTTATCTTCAAGCAAACTTCTTATACTTTCACTATCCTCTGTCACACAACCCTGTTTCTAGTATGCTGTCAGCTCTACCCACTTCATCTTTGTACTCTTTTTAAAGATGAATCGTCGCCACTTTCCCCCTTATGGTTGTTTTGCGGTCCCCCCTTTTATACGTATTTCCGGTAGTCGTCTCTCATTTTGCCGGATATTTCACTAAGTTATTTTCCAACCTAGGAAACATAAGCTCTTATACAGATCAAGAGACGTCTGTTGAAGTTTAATTGTGACGGGCGCATAATATTCATTGCCGTTGCACCACGTTGAGATGGGTGCGTCACTCGCAACGAAGTGCTGGAGAGTTTCAACATGGAGACATGGTGTTCTTGGTTTGACAGACGTTGCATAAATCGGTTGCTGCGTTATCGGGGAAGGAGTGTCAGTTCTTTTCGCAGAAACTGTATGACGGCACATTTTAAGTTGTTAAAGGTCAACCAGAGCTGGATGAATTTGTTGGACATGTCGGCATGCATATGACCATTCTCCATGTGTTCCTGAGCTACGTCCACTATACCGAAGAAAACAAGCTTGTAAATATCCTTGTGGTCTGATATAAACATCTTAATAACCTCTGTGGCAGACACCGTCCTATTTATTTACGTATTTGCTCTTACCATCGAACCACGTGTGCAGTCAAAATAACCTTGGGCCTGTTTTTCATATTTGCCGTTCTGTCCTTAATTGTGTTCGTGAACACGCATGGATCATGATCAAGTGGTAGCCTAATACATTATTTGATGAATGTAGTACTCAGAATTACGGGCTTCAAATAATCCCGGAAATCGTACTGGTTGCAGTAAGTCGCTGTTCTTCGTGAGACAAGAACCCGCATTAATGGACGTACATCAGTATTAAATAAACCACAGTCTGTCACTGGATGATTATGATGTCACATACAAAGTCACAAGCTGTAAATTGATTGATGCAATATAGACCAAAAACCTGGTGAGTAGCGGAAGATGTAACATAGAAGCTGTTCGTCCAACCTTGTCGTGGTGTCTTGCTGCGACATTTAGACTGGTTCCTTGCTGGATCGTCCATTGTGTCGGGATTCGGATAAGCAGCGAATCGAGAAGATTTTCACCACAACAGTGTAGTTAGCGTCAGCTAGCTTACTATAGCCTTACATTATGATGTAAACGGCCGCCGTCCTCTTTTCGCCACACGCTTACACACAAAATCTTGGACTGATCTATCTGCCTAGGTGTTAATGCTTAACTCATCCCACTCTGTTCATGGCCTTATGACGAAATTCGTTAGAATTGAAACGGTGGGATTAGGTGAAAAAACCTGCTGAAGTTTCAAGGTAGAAAGGTTAGGGCGGCAACTTGATTATTTTACGTAGAGAAAGAGGTGCTCAACAGCTGGTCACTAAATAGGTTGGCTATGGAGCGGACGGTAATAAGACGATTACATCTCGTACGCTAATGCCGAATCAGGCCTCCGGTCGAAATTGCCCAAAGCGAATAACATCGGGTTATTACCTCCGTACTTTCGGGAGGAGCTCCACCTGTCAGGTTGGGGTTGCGCGACCATCATTAAAGTTAGCTGACCATCATCCAAAATGCGTCAGTGGGCCACCGCTAACAGTTCTTCTGCATCTGTGAGATTATTTAATATTCCTGATGAGTAGTCGGGATTTGGTTTATTTTCAAGTTGACCATCACTCACATTTCATCGCAGCCTTCGCATTCAGATAGACTTTCCAGCTAGCCTCTTTCGAAATAAAGCGCTAGACTCGAGTTTCGCTCTCATAAGAGCTCATCAGTAGTGCATATCCTTGCCACGGCCAGGATTTGAACTCCGGCCATTCGAATCATGAGGCAACCGTGTTGACCACTGCGCCATTGACCTCACATTAGGCACGGCCGAATTATCAAATCTGAACGCTCAACCACTCTCGCTTGTGAGCAATGATCAGGTTGCCCGATCGTCTCGAGAGGAGACACATACTGCCTGTTAACCCCAGTCGATAACCCCGCGATTAGGACTTCCAAGACAGGTCGAAATCTCCGATCTCATTAAACCTGCAAGGCGATATTCTTTAGATTACTGATGAGTAGTCGGGGATTTGGTTTATTTTCAAGTTAACCATCACTCACATTTGATCGCAGCCTTCGTATTCAGATAGACCTTCCAGCTAGCCTCTTTCGAAAAAAGCACTAGACTCGAGTTTCGCTCTCATTAGAGCTCATCGGTAGTGCATATCCTTGCCATGGCCAGGATTCCAACTCCGGCCATTCGAATCATGAGGCAACCGTGTTGACCACTGGGCCATTGACCTCATGACTTGAATGGCCGGAGTTCAAATTCTGGTCGTGGCAAGGATATGCACTACCGATGAGCTCTAATGAGAGCGAAACTCGAGTCTGGTGCTTTTTTTCGAAAGAGGCTAGCTGGAAGGTCTATCTGAATGCGAAGGCTGCGATCAAATGTGAGTGATGGTCAACTTGAAAATATTTAATATTCGTTGTAGTTCATTGTTTTGGTTTGCATTTTTCTCGCTCACCTTTGCATCAGATCATTCTGTATTGTTGTCGGGGTCAAATGGTACTAATCTCAAAGTTCCTCATATTCACGCTTGCGTGCTATTTCGATGCCGGTTGTATTGATCAAATCACGTCTAGTTACTTGCATACCATCTGGGCTGACACATACGTACAAACATCCCTTGGATTTGCATGACCTGCGACGCTGCAATGCTTCTCCTTACGTAGTACACTCACAGGGAATACGGGGAACGTTCCTACGTATCTATCCAAAAGTACATTGGTGACTTGCAACCACTTATTTGATTTTCACGATTATTCTGAAAATCCGAACCAAGACTTGCCTTGCAACCGTGTTTACTACGGAGAACTCTTGGTCTTGAAATCAGGTAGTATTCATTGCAAACTGTTCCCATTCGTATAGGAATGATAGTTCAGTGTGATCTATTTCAGCTGTTGTTTCCTTGCAGCTTCTAGTAATTCCTGTCGAACCATGACTTTCACAAGCCCTTTTGGGTTGCTGTTCAAGAAGAGCGAGTAGATCTTCATTTATCATTTTCAACGCTTCATAAACATTCACTTTCTCTTCGGAGATTTTCAGTCTGTTTCAATGTTTTCTTCCCCTAGGTAGTCGGCTGTACAAGTTAAATCGTTGTCTGCAGTTTTTCGTTCGATCAGTTAATCGAATTTATAACTAATTTCAAACACTGAAACAACGTGCCACTGTGCGGGAATCAGGGTTCGAAGTTGGACAAATGAATATGGTTAAAAAAGTAGAGTATTTCGCAATCGAAAATGGCAAAATTGAATAGAGCAAACAAAAGACTGAAATGACATTATTTATGCTCGTGCAGATTTTGCTGCATCTCTACTGGTGTTTACTGCAGACGAAAATGGTAAAGCATGATAGGCCCAGTAATCAAACATTGCAATATTAAACAGGGGATTCGGGGTCAGGCCAACGAATATTCTGGTTTGACGGGGAGGTTTTTGCAGAAAGAATTTAGACGCTTGAGGCAAAGATGTCTGTTCCTCACCACAAATCCGCAATGGAAATCGCTCCATTTCTGTGAAAAACCTTCCTTGTAGGAGGTCACTGTAGAGAGTTCTACTGTCTACGACAAAAAACTACGCAGTTGTGGCATTTTTCTTGTTTGTTTATCTTATTTGTCTCCCTTTTTCTGAAGTCTCTATGCAGCGAATTATATTACGTCCTACGTCCTGTTCGTTTCTCCCCACCTCATCCCACTTGCCTTATATGTAATTACTTGCTACTGAAAAGCCGTTACCTGTCCACATAAGATTTGGGGGCAATATCAAGAACTGACAGGTACGGCACAATCTCTGCACAACTAGTAGCTGTGCTTATTGACAAGGTTCCGTTTTCCACCGGACAATCGACGGTGACTGCAATCGTTTAAGCGCATAGTAACCAATATTAACTCACTCGCATTGATGAATATCGGTGGCTGGATGAGCTGACCACCCAAAAGTCCAGCCAGCTTTTATCGCATGCTTGATATCTCAGTTCACTCTATCCCTTCGATATGAATGAGCGTTTTTACTCAATTATATGCTTATTCGTGTTGTTTCGGTTTCTGTATCCATCTCCACGCGCCCATTTTACCGGAATCATTGACTCAGTCGTAGTCTTAACCTCTCGGATAGTTCCTCTGACCTACAGTCTATTACTTCGTGACTAGTGTACTGATTACTATCTTGCCCATCGTGAATAGTTCTAATTTGTAGTTGATTCACTTCTAAAGGCGTCCCGGAGTCAGAATTGAAACGGCCCCAATAAATGTGATTACCGGCTGCTTACTAGTTCCCGAATTTGCTACTCCTGGATGACCTCGTGCACATTTAAAATAACCATAAGATGTCGAATACTTGGCTGTTCATTCGACCATGGTGATTGAATCAAGACTGACGCTGTAGTTAAAAGGCTGTTATTACTGTGTTTTAAGTACAAATCAAGGCCACGAAAATTAATGGAATTTCCGTGATTCTGTATGCCGTCCGATGGCGAATGGCTTGTGGTGTAAGAGGGCCAAACTCAGTTCATTGCCGTACTATTCTTCAAGATGTCCTTTGATTTATCTTTTTCGTGTTTACCTTATCTGCACTGTTACGCACATAGCCGTGTGCGTTCACGACGATTGTGGCTTACTAACTTCTTGTTGTTTTCCAGTGTTCTAATGGTCCTCATAATTCTGGCTTCCGCGGTGCCATTAAGTAAGTAGTAGAGTGCCTTTACGCGATTTTTTTCTCCAACATTGTGCCTCTGTATTTTTCCCACTCCTCACTAATCTCACGATGTTGCCAACCACTCGGTCATACAGAATCACTTATTCGGCTAGTAACTATCGCTTTGTTGTGCATACGCATTTGCGCTTCTTGGTTATATACCCATCCATCGACATACCATACCGTCTGGTTTATCTGGTATGCGTCCGTTCTGTTTTCACGGTCACAAAGTCAGTTCTGATGGGCGGCACGTTTGAACGCAGAGACAAACAATTATACATGTAAGGTCAAACTGAACCTTTGCTAGATGTTGTTTGTATTTGGTATGTTAGTGGACACTAGACTCCAAACATCAGACGTTGGTGTACCCACATAACCTCGAGGAAATTCACAACTTCCAGATAGATTGGCGTTCACTTTGTCTATCATGCAATTGGAAAAAAACAAAACCAACCCTTGTTTGTTATCTCAGACCTGCTAGTTTAAACATTTCAGTTGTCCGTCATTATCGGAGCAGTTATATCCGTTTGTTAACCGTCGGTCCTGTTACAAGCATTTCCGATTTTCATTTAGCTTGAATCTCTTGTTTGTATGCCAGAAATATATTCATTGTCTCGTGGTCAAATCTGTCAACGTTTACCGGACTGAAATGTACTATCACGCCTGGGTGTGTGCACACTTAGTGGTTCTGTGGTTGCCTATCCTCTGTTGCCCTATTGCTCTCACAATTTTCACATCAGTTTAACCAAAGTAAACGGCCACCAATGCACTCAGTGCATCGTGAGATTCAGACACTATTGCGAGTGGTTTAGTAAACAGATGGCTGGCTGAAGAGGCGAAACACAGCGAACGAAGTGTATCGGATTGCAGTCGACTCAGTGTCTCATTGAGAGATACGACCAGTGATCTGGGCACGTGGTTATCGAAACAGTCCTAGCGTTGATGTCTGTGTGATCGACCGAACTGGGGATTGGTCATCTTTGAATGAAAATGGCGATCGCCCTTGAGGTCGAGGAACCAATGCGGGATACGATTTGAGAACACATTGTCGATCAAAAAACTTGTCATCGTATTTAATAGATATTTTTCTCGTGGATTTCTGTCCAACAATACCTGTTTTATTTTTTCATATTCAGTGTACAAGGCAGCCCTCATTTTGCTACAGTCCGTCCCCAATGAAATATGCCTGAAAAACTTGAAAGCACGATTGGAAAATGTGAGTTTTTCATCAAATCAAAACCATAGACGTATTTTACCACTGCACCACAACTGTCGGCAATCCCAACTGTTTCTTATCTCGCCTGGTCGCATTTTGGCCTTAGTCCTACGTTTGAGATCACTGTTTTTTATATATGTCCATTGGGTATATTTCTAGCCTCAACAGATAATGTGTTGGGTCGATGACCGTCTAAACGATCGTGACTGTTACACCTATCATTGATTACTTGTGAGCAGCCATGCGCTGCCTTCAAAATGCATTCTTGTTTACAACCCCTTGTTCAACTGCATTCCACTCTATCAAATGACCTGCTCTTCCCTCCCTTTGACATGCATTATCGACCCTGTCTACTTCTTTCCTTCGTGTTATAGCAAACGCCGACACGTATTGTCTCACCTGTGATCCTGACTTGCAGTGTTTATTGGCTGGTCTCACTCATATCACCATGTTTGTTAATTTGATTTGTGGACTACGAAATGCACTTACTTGTTGTAGGATGCTGGCCCACTAGCTGCAATCGGTTTGTTCGTAGATATCCTGGATGTATGTCAGTGTACGTTAAACCAGAAGGACAGTAGGTCGTATAGATGGAACCAAGTTTCCCGAGGTTTCATTGCGTCTGTAACTGTCACGCAGGAGTGAATTGAACTGAGACTTATTCGATTGAGCTTTTTGCAGCTGATATTCCTCCTTAGTTTGATATCACTGCTGACAATGGACAATCGACACAGATCTAGCCAATATAGTTTCCGTTTAGCAGTTTTTTACGCACCTTGAATCTGCTCAACGTTTTCGGTCTGTCTTCCTGGAACAGCGGCAGCAGCGCGAAATGTTTCATTATCAGATGATTCATACTGCCGAAAGTATTATCTAATCTTATTTGAGATTAACCCACTGGCTCGCACTTAATCTGTTTACTGCTGGATTGGATATTTGACTTTAAAAAGAAAACAGTTGGAACAGGAACAAAGCTTTCGGTTTCTCGAGCAACCCTATCGTCGAATAGGTGGAGTAACTGTATCACTCTTCCTTCTTTAACCGTTTTTTGAGAGCCGTCTGCCATGCGATACGTAATTATGTCCGTTGAGCTCGTTGTCTTTCGAAATGGCTGTGATAATGCCGCAGGCTGTCAACCACATAACCGTGCATCCAAGTCTAGCTATCGCGTTTGTTTCTGTTTAGGTGTATGCCAGCCCACGTTTGCCTTAAATGTGTAGCAGGGCAACACTTTTTCGGGGGAAGTTAAAACGACTTATGGGTTTATTGATTTTTGTAAATTGTAGTTTAGTGGGAGCACCATGCGACCAATACATTATTTGCATTTGTGTGCGATCTGCTAACACTTCCACTGATTCATTGTTCTGTGTGATTGCACGGTCTGCTGTGTACCTCATCTAGTGTTTGTGTTAACGTTCTGAGTACCAGCTGTTTCCCCAGTTCACCTAACTCACGTTGTTTGCTCTCTCCTTATCTTTGTTTAGCAGTTTGCTGTTCGGATCATCATTGTTAACTACTGTACTGTATTTCGCGCTTGTTTACCTGAACGCAACCTCTGTTCGAATGTTATGGTTGTGATGTGGTCATTAAGCTGGTATTCAATGAAAGAGAACCCGTTGATATGTTGTTATTGTTGTGTGCCTTCATGAACTGTGTGTGTGCATGTGTGTATTTGCGCGCGTATGTCAACGGTGCTGTGCTTAAGCCACCGATTGTTTCTGTTACCCTCGCCAAATTTGAACACAAATTTAAACACCATGAACCAGGTTAGACCAAAGTCGTTGATGATCGTAGATAAAATTCCACAAGTGCGTGTTGGTGCTACACCTCTCATAATTCCGAACGTGTTCTGCAGTACGGTTAGCCATCCATACTTTTAATATCCCCATATGGTTCCAAGCACATCCATCCCCTAACCCTGCTACGCGGCTTGAAAAGGTTTCCAGAAAGCGTCTATCCGTGCCTTAATGCCTTCTAATGTCATCGAATCTTAATGTATGTGCCCAGCTCGCGTGTCTGAACTCTCCTTTTTTGCAAGCAGAAAGGTAAATGAGCTCATAACGTGGACGTTGCAAGTTCGATTGTGATCTTCTTTTGAGAGTAATTATTTAAGTTTTGAATGGAACTTCATTGTCATAATCAGCTATCTCGTTTACGGTGTGCATCCAGTCAGATGGGTAACTGAAAGGTCTACTTCCCGTTTTAGGAGGAAGGTGCAATCTGGCGGTTCAACTCTTGCAAGACCATCTTAAAAGTACTGTAGTCATTGGCTACTGTAATCGTAACATGGAGAATTTGCCCCGAGTTTTGGTTTAGGAGTGTACCTTGTTGTCATATAGGCGGGCATCCGGCAAATCATTATTTTGATCCGGTGGTATGCGGAATATCGTTAAGCCCAACGCTGTGTACGTGACCACGGCAACTACTCATTGACTTCATTCATCTGCAACAAACCATGTAGGACACGATTCCCCATTTAAAAATGCTAAGTCTTACTCAACGTTGCGCCCCCACTGCCTCGGTTATGCAGCCTTTTCGGATTGTTTTCCTCTTGGTTTTAATGCCCGCTGTCGACTGACCTTTGGACTCATTACATATCAATTTTGCTTATCATCGAGGTTTTTGATACGACTACCAATAGTGCGTTGGCGTATGACTGGTTTTCGTATAATACCTAATTCGTCGAGCAGTAGTTATTTGTTTAAGGGTGTCACGTGAACATCTTGGTGCATCTGGTTCGTCCAGCTTGGATTTCATCTTGTCACCCACTCGGTTTCCACTGATGGCCTTATCAGACGGCTCACGCGCTACTCCGAATATCATTAGCAGTGATGTCACTCCTCCGTTCGAGCAACCAAGTGGTTGTTCGCATGACCTTGCTGGAAGCGTTTCATTCAGGCATCGGCTGAAATTCCATGTGATTCGTCCACCCACGAACACAAAACGCCGCCTGCGTGTGTTTAAAAAGGGACACGACGAAACATTTTGCAACTACAGTTGCAAGTTTTTTTTAGCCATTATCGATACACCTCAGCACTCTGTTATGGTCTGTGTTCAGTCCGGCCAGTGCAGGTTTTGTGGGTCACCTACCAATGCGCGTTTTGGCATGATCATACGTCGTTAGCGCTTTTGACCTTCGCAGTCGTTCTCTGTTTGAACTGCTAATGAGACGGAATGTGCGATATAACGAGAACTCTTGGATTCCATAGACCCGATAACGTATAAGGGTTGATTTCTCAATCGAAACTTTCTTCCGCGTCCCCATACGTTTGAAATAAACCAGTTGCCTACAACTGACCTGATCGGATACCCGTAGCCGAACTTTCGAGTTTCAGTCTGTTGATTCATAAATTGTATGCTTGAGTTTCTCATTTGTTCTCTTAAGGAATTACGACCATTACAATTTAAATTTTGGTGATCTATCCAACTTGAAATTCCCAGATTGGGTTTACTGTCATTAGAAAGCGTGTTACCTGTTTCAAATGAAGTTAACTTACACCACCCATTCAAATATACTGAATTGTTTATCCTCACTCGGTTATCCTATCTCTGCCGCTTTTGCCTAACACCTAAATTTGCTATTTTTTTCATTCTGATTGTCCATTCTATATTTTCCCCCCACGATTCATCACTCAATTTCATCGGCTTCCCAAAACCCAGATTGATGGCATTCACAAAATCCATGATCTGCATGTCTGGCGTCTACAGAGCAATTGCATCATCGGCACTGTTCACATACGCTGTGCAAGCTTACGTAAGTCATCCGTAGGAATACCCCATGCTGTTGATTGACGTTCACATTGCCTTACGTTACGAATATAAATATGTATAAACGACGTTTGAATATATATATATATATATATATATATATATATATATAATGTATAAACGACGTTTGAATATATATATATATATATATATATATATATATGTACGTGTACATAGGCTTACTCGCGCTTATTTGGTTTACAGTGTTCCCTTCTGTGTTCATCTGTGTTCCACTCATATCTACTTGTCATCCGTTTGGTTAGATAGAAACAATGAGTAAGTAAGGGGATTGCGCAACGACAAGCGTCTTCTGCCCTCTCCTCGAGCACGATTGGAATCGATCTCATTAGTTTTTTATCAGACAATTTCCTGATTGTAATTTGCATGGCCAACCAAAAGTGGGTTATCGCTGTGGTGCAATCCTTAACGGGAGCTGTTTTTTTGTTATCGACGCATATCTTAACCGCTACGTTTCCAAGGATTAGTCATTTTGTAATTATGATCATGAGCGGCTCCCGATCACGATTTCTTAGGTTTCAATCCAATCGTGCATGCGAATGAATGCGTGTGACCATTTATATTTCACCATTCGTACTTTGTGGCTACCTCCACTCATTTTGCTCAATGGGCTTTACACTGTTTTACAGATGATTGTGTTATCGTGAATGTTTCTTTAGCGAACGGATTTGACCTTAAACGAAACCGATAAAAAAGCATCACAACACTTTTCGTTCGCTGATCACTTCTGCTGTCTAGAAATGTCGGAACATGTTTTGTGAACGATTTTCGTAATTGCTTTCGACCACTATTTCCGATGACAGTGCAGTGTGAGGTTCCGTCAAAATGTGAGAAATAACGGAATATTTGTGAACTGATTCCTGACAGTACGAGTGGAAATTACGTCATCGGTTAGTGTTAGGTGGGACTTTGACTGAAAACTACGTCTCATTGCCATAGTGAAGTGTTCGTGTGGGATTTTAGTGGACACGGCTTTTCTGGTTGATATCTGGCAACCGAAGTTGTACAGTTTTACGGTATCATTGTGGACTACATAATCATATCTTGACGGATTCAGCGGTCACCACCTTTACTGACAGTCTATCTTATGTTGGGTAATTGCACTCATGTGCAAGACCTTTCGCCAGTTCCCTGCGTTTCTAAAATTTTCCTACATTCGGATAACGGCATACTGCATTTTCGCACACCCAGCTTTGCACGAGCATCACATTGGGACTTGTATTTGTGACCTTGTTGCTGCCTTATCCGATGCCACAGACGGTGGTTTGATCCATATATTTTCTAAAGCGCAGGTGACTGTCGTAATCCGCTGTTGATAGTAACTTGGGCAACCTCGATGTTACCAAGCCAATGGCAGATGTAGGCAAGACCTGGTACAATTGAACTTGTGTGTAGCTTTAGACAATTCCAAGTCTGCGTCACATTCCTTTGTCCTATTTATCTGTCATTTAGTCGTGTGACCAGCATATTAATCTATTCAGCGAGACCACTAGTTGCTTAGATACCGGTGACTTTTCCCTCAGTCTTAACGCGCACATCATCGTAAACCAGCCTCGCAAAGTTGTTCGAATTCCAAACCTAAGGTTTTGATGGAGAAATTGTTTCACTGAATTGTCTCCCTTAGTTTGTTCATCCTCTCAGGAATGGCGATCAGTCTGACCAAGTAGTACTGTAGTTCAAATCGCCGTTCATTGCAAGGTGACGAAGGATATTGTAAAAGATTTCTGTAAAAAGAAAAAGGGAACGGATACATTTGATTGAATATTGTGGATACAAGCACTCCACCGATTGCCATATCCGGTAACCTACCTAGCTAGTGAGTTTGGTATGTTCTGCTCAGCTGACGACGTATGCCGACTTCACTGAATGAACCAATCAGTTAGTGCACTTCATGATCACGTCATTGCATCACCATCTGGTGTTTTTACCTCGGTGACCAATGCCTAATACAGTAAACGCTGGGGTAGAATGCGGTGCAGGGGACCAAACCACCGTAGACTGTGCATTTTTTAATTATTTGATGAGATACTGAGATATCCGGAGATTTTGGGACGCACTGACGAATGCCTGAGGTGCTGATCTGATCATCCCACTTACTGTGGACGGATTGATGGAGGCGATGGCAGCCTAACCAAAGCCTGTTAAACACTTTGCTTCCTTCCAATCCTCGGCGTTATCTGACTAAAGAATTTGATAAAGGTCGCCATAGTGACTAACTGTTCCGGAAAAATAGATTCAATCAATAGGCCTTTTTTTCGCTTCCAACTTCTCTTCCAACCGTGACGTTTGAGCTGACTTATCTTACTCTGGTTGTCAGGCTTTCACCCATAGTGGTTAATGCGTGCAGCCTTAATTAGCCTGGTCTACGGGGTGTGTACCGTATTGTACACTGTCATTGTGCCTTCACGATCTCTTGTCATATCTCAAAAACGAGGTGTGTTATTTGGTCGCCACCAATGCGGCGTTAAAAACCTGAAACATATTTATCTGATCCTCCGCCGCCTCTATAATGGCAAATGGTTCTTCAGTACATCAGCGGTGCCTCTCATAAATCGGTATAGTTACCTGAAGTTGGGATTCTGGTCTACCCATGTGGATATCCGTCAGTTAGTGACTGTTCACAGCCATTTGGGGTTCTTGTTGACTCCGTACCTGACATTGGTTTCAGCTTTTGCATTTCTGTGGCTTGTTTTTGTTAGCAAACACTCAACTCTTGCTCTGATGCGTGCGAAATGCAAAACCGGTGATTCTTTTCGGAAGGGACTAAGGTAGAATTCGCTTGGATGTGAAAGCCGCAATCACTTATAAGTGCTATTCAATTTACATCAGTCGTTACTACTCATCATGAGACCAAGTGCCCTGAGAAGTGCTGCTTAAGATCGAGGTGCATTTCTCAGCACCGGTTGCCTTATCCATTTTCATTTGAGTCGATTGGACTGCCTATCATCACGATTGTAAGTACGACTTAAGATCCCAACTATCTCACCAATAAAAGCGACGAAATGCAAGGCGTCTGTGGGATTGTCCATGAATCTCTGCATTTACTCCATTTTGAGATTCTTTAGTCGATTAACAAACACCTTCTGTTGACGTTCATATTTTTCAGAGGTGTGCTATAGCTAGTCTGTCGACTGGTCAACATTATTGTTACTACAACCACTTTCACACAAACGAACAGCCTTAGCAGAGCATAATTGCTTGTTCAATCTACATTTGAGGGACGTCTTCCATACCGTTTTCTATCACTTCTTGTTAACAACTATTCGGGTAGATTTTAGTTCTGCAAGCCTTTTCTCACTTGATATCGGATAATTGAGCGTGAACATAAATGTATTTTTCCGCTTATTTTACTCCGCCATTGAAGTTGTGTCCGTGATGTAGCAAACAATCGACTTTCCAGTCTGATCGCACACACGGTTTGGATCTTGGTATACTCTATATTTTAACCTTTTGTGTTACACTTATTATTCCCACGAATTCTGGTCATTTCCGTATGTTCAGTCCTGCAGGATACTAATTGTTAAGACCACTCTGTTTGGCGTACCACCTACGTTTCTCGTGTGGCTGTTTTCCGTCCATGTCAGTGCCCGTTAAAAGCTCTTCCTGTTTGCACGTTTAATTCCTTGATTTTTATCAGTTTCTTATGAAATAATCACGAGTTGCTCACATGAAGTCGCCTAGTTGCTTTTACAAATAGTGCCTTGCTGATCTTGTGCTTTGCTTTTTGATCGCATGTCCTCTACATCGATATCCACTTTGCAGCAGCTCGCTAGAATTTACTGCGCTTTTTCTTCTCTGTCGGCGTCAGTACGTAAATGGTTGACGTTGTTACATAACTGACGTTCAGCCGTGTTAAGATCGTATCTTAGTTTAAAGCTAACGGAAGATGAAAGAACAAACCATGTTTTCTGAAACCTCTGTGTTTAATCTCAGTGGTCAGTGGTCACCACGATGCTTACGTCCGGCAGGCAAATGACCGAATTACAGGTGAGAGTAAGACGACACGCACGGTAGATTCTTTCCGCTTTTTGTGTCCGTTTTGGTTAACTATCATTACAGTGACCTGGTCAGGTAGCAACAACATTCAGGTCATTGGATCCAGTTGTTCGGGACATTCTCCAGTGTTTCTTACTGGAGACCAAGTAAATCATAAGAACATCTCTCCGAGAGGTGATCATGACCTATTGTTCTTAACTTACTGGTGGCTACTGATACTTTCCTTTGGTAGACCACTGGTTGACTGCCTCACACCGTGCGTGGGCTATGCATATAGTACGTTGCATGGCAAGCAGTGGGTTGATATTCCTAACACATGGCCTAACCATTCCACTCTACGTATTTTCATGTTTGGGGTGAGCGATTCTAATCGACTCTGATGGCACAAAACCCGTCTTTTGACTTTGTAATTGTGATTGAACGCGAGCAGCAGTGGTTAAAGATCCTAATGTGCACCATTTTCTCAGTATTCGGCGGCCATTTCTCTCAGCCATAAAGTACGGTTCTAACGGTGACCCAACAAATGCTGCAGTCGACTTTCATTGAGACACCTTTTCAGGCACTAACTGTGCTTCATGTTCTATCAGAAGTGTTATTAGTAATGGTGCACCTCTCTAGCCCCAGAAAGGTGAACTCCGATTTTATTTCTCACACTCTTGCCCTTCGAGTTTCAGCTTTGTATGCGCACACGTTGATCATCAACCTTCAGAACTTAATCGCCTAGTCTAAGATTGTCGTTACTCTCATAGTTCTTCGGTAACATACGATCTTAACACTGTAAAGCTAATCGTAAACGAAGGGGGCAGCACTCAAATGATTGTCTATCAAAGTTTGTGCTTCATCAGAGTTGCTGAACAACGGTAGCTTATCATCAGTACGGTCTAAACTTGTCAAGTTTTCACCGGGAAAGACATCACCGTCTGGATCCTAGTAGTGCCACAGATGGCCCTCAGTTACCTCAACTGCAGTGAACTTAAAAGAAAATGAGGAATTAGGCAGCCTTTATGGACACCACTTTGGGCGTAGAATGTGTGATGCTTTCTCTGGAATAGGACACGGGCAGTATAACTACATACTTTGTCGGCACAACCCTGTGTTTGAGTGTCTCTAATTTGCAAGTCGATCAACCTTGACGAACATGCCCGTGTCGGAAAATGCAGCAGTTGGTCAAGGGTGCTCACGATGCTGCTGTAGGATTAAACGGGAACTGAACGTATCATTCGCACACTTGCCCGGCTCGTTTCTCTCTGGCGTTTGCCAACTTCCGCAGCCCGTAGCATCGCAATCATTTCAGTCATATTGTACGGCTAAGAAACCTGGCCAGTCCGTGCATGTCCGTATTCGGTCATCTATATCTTTGCAGCATTTGCGGCTTGTAATGGGAACACCTGTTGAACAGAAACGAAGTTTGCTTATGTGCCTTCGAAACCAATAGACTTTGTCGACCCGCGGGTATACTGATCTCGTCTCACGGGCCTCGCTGGCATGGACACACTTTACGAACAACAGCTCACCACCTACCACACCGTACCTTGCTTGTGGGTAATGTTTTAGGCTGGAAGTGGCGACCTGGTGGCCAGTATATGACTTGGGTTGCAGGTCTGAAGGCACTCACATTGCATTTGGCTGCAGTAGGACGTTCTTAGTTTCCTGGCTGCGGCACAAACGACACTTGACACCCTTGGTTGGAAACGCTATCTGATGTGACAAGGAATAGAACTTAGTGGCGCTCGTGTTGTAAATCTCTATGTGCATCGGTTTATTTTTGTACCCCGTACATATTTCTCCTATACCTTTTGCAATATCTCCCCAGTTTTTCTTCTGGTACATTGTGAGACTGTTATTACTTCATGTGATCATATCCATTTATATATGTGCTCATTATTGCATGTATTACTATACTATATCGTATACTCTTTCGCGGTTTTTTGGTTTGGGTGGAATAGATAGCCTACCACTTCGTCGACCCCTCGCTATCTTATTTGAACACCAGCAGTGTGAATTTAGTCTAGTCTGCGGCTCCTGTACGTTTCAAGGCTATTGTGGCATTAGTTTTGGCGCTTGGTTCAAAGATAACAGATCAGGATAGAATCTCAAAAGAATATGAAAAGAAAAAGCGGTGGGTCAACTGAACTGCTGCTTGGAGCGTTCTGGTCAACGGGCTAGCCTTCACGATTTATTACAAATAGAGGTACCTCCTTACCAGTTTTATTCACGAGTGTCTAATCAGAAATAACGAGTTAGTGCTTCTCAGTGCGCTAGCAGCTTCCTTTTTTTCAGCTCTGTCGATTAACTAGGCTTTCCGGGCTACTCCAAGAATCTTTTGACATCGTTTGTCAAATCGTTATATGAACTGTCAACCAAGCTGTTTCACTTAACATCCAGTGGCGTCTAGCTGTTTGAGGCCCAGTCTTTATCATGTCCACGATTCATTCTGTGGCAAGCAACGCCTTTTTCTGCTATTCTAATGAAGTTCGAGCTCAGTAGTAGTCAGTAGCTGGAGAAGCTGAGTGATTTAGTCGGCATGCTGAGGGCATCTGGTAGGTTGGCTCTGGTTAGTTGAGACCGACAATCAGTTATCAAAACAAAGACCCCTACTTTCAAACCTCACCTGTGATCATGTGACGGGTGCAGGGCGTGGTTACCACCCAATTACACCGTGATTCGATGTGGATTTGGGAAGACGAATTCTGAGTCTTGTGGACAACGTATACGGAAGTAATCACTGCAGTGGAATTGCGTGCTGGGCGCACTAAGTGTAGATGTCTAAACACGGTGTTTCATCCGCGAATTTACATAATCAATCTTTTTAAATTTTAGTACTTTTCTTAAGGATGGTTTGTCCTATATGTACTTCGGTCTCCATAGTATGAACTTGCGCTGTTCGCCATACGAATGCATTTCCTTACATTTCGGTGCTTTGACCAGAATGAATTCTACTTGGCTTTTTGGAGGATGGTTCAATTAAGGCTTGCTTTTTCTGAAATTTTGCCGTCAGTTAACGTTCAGGCTGATTTCTGGACCATTTTCAAGGTTCGTTGAAGCTCTCAACTTGCACCACTTGATTTAATCCTGAAGGTGAATCAGTGACGTCACCAACGCTACTGGGTTAGTTATATCGTCCTAATGGCGAACAGTACACCACATTGTATTAAGTTCACAACTACCTCGAAGTCAACCTGATGGATGATAAGAAGAATCTAAATTAATGCGCTATTTTAATGCGGACAGCGGCAGACTTTAGTCACAAGAGACTCGCTGAGATTGGAAACCTCAGCTAATTGTGTTCTTCCTGGCGGACGCTCACTGGAAACGTTCGATAGTCATGAGGTTAGTTCAGTTTGACTAGGAAAGATTTCTGTTTATTTGAGTTTTATTCGCATGCCGGGCTAGGCTGTTCATTTGTGTTCCTCCATTATTCCACCGTCACTCAACCTCCGTTGGTCGTGGCCCGTTATTCTGTTCGGTAACAGAGCTAAACGCAGCCATTTGGAAAGAATGATACAGCTTTGCATAAAACCTGATCAGAGACTACTGTTTAGTGTGCAGTGAGCTGTGGATTCAGTGATAGAAATGAAGACATAATTCAACGAGATACCGACCGATAATCTATGTGAAAAGTTTCACCTGTGAAATTCTTCAACACACAATGCGGGATTGTATTGCCTAGTTGTGTGTAAACCGAGTTTATCGTCAATCAGGGATTCCGTAAAGCTTGGTTTGTTTACACTGGTTCTCATCGTTACCAGGTATGTCGAGTAACCGTCTGTTTTAGAAAATACTGCTTCGTTGGCTGACACCTACCAATGTGAACAGCATGCCAACTTGGTTGAATAGCATAAAAAGGATATGTAATGTCAGCTATTGTGGTTGATGTAAAATTGCACTGTCACATCTTGAGAACTGTGTATTGTTGACGCAATGACCGAAATGGCCGATACCCCAGCCGCAGTTGGAAACGAACTGGAACCAGATGACGTGGATTATAATGTTACAACTTGATGTGCTTATAACGGGTTGACAGGAAACCGTCACAGCGAGACTGGACCTTGGCGTGGTGTGACGGCTTGCGCATCTCGATGACCTATTGGGTTAAACTTGACGGTGTGCCAACAGACAAGCCAATAGGCAGAGGTCTGACCAACCACAGTCTCTTGGTCCTCCTGGGTGGGGTTGGAAGAAGATTGACGTCTTCTTCCGGAAAAAGTACCAGTTCTGGTACCTTGCCACTCATCCGCCGCCTTGCGGTACAGGTTTTTCGGCTAAAGGCTTTGGTTAAGAACCCTAATCGTTCTATCAAAGTCTGTGCGTCCTAGCACTATCTCAGACCACATACAGCCGTGAATATTCAAAACAGAAACAATTCCATATTGGATCGGCCGTCTCGCAGCATAAACCAGGTCGCCCTATCTGCTGTACACAGCAGAGTGGATAGGCGAAAAAGTGCCACTGCTGACCCCTCCCCCACTGTCCTATCAAATTTACCTCTCAGGACACTGCCAACCTCCATTTCTGGTAATTACTCTGCATACCCCACTGCAGATATAACTAATCATGGTAACACTGTGCAGGTTAGTCTCATCTCTTACAATTTAGCCTCAGACCTCCCTTACCCCTTGTTTAGACCTAGAATGCGAATTAATATAGGTGCCTTCAACGTTCGCACTCTAAAACAGATAGGTCAGCAGGCCGCTCTCACACGACTCGTTGAATGTCGATTTCTGCTACATTTCGGAGACTATAATCTAGGACAGTGGTGAACGTATGGAACTAACAGCACCCACTTTGTCTACTCGACACTGGTTATGCACTTAGGGCGACTCCATGGACCCCTTTATCGGTCAGGCTAGCGTGGGTATGGTCCTCAATAAGACGGCCGCAGCTGCATTCTTAGATTGGATTTCTCTTAACAGGTTCTGGTAAGACCAGCTCTAGGCATAAAACTCTCAGGAATCTCTTCAATGTGTCTGCTCACACTCCAACTGACTGCAGTGACGCTGGTGTCAAGGACGCCTTTTATTCGGATCTGGCGGCTCTCCTCCAATCGACACATGCCTCTGATATGATCATTCTGGCCAGAGATATGAACTCTCAGGCTGGTTGCCTTGGCGAGGCCGAGTGTCGCCCAGATGGCAAGTTTAGGATAGCATCACCGGTGGGATAATGGCGGGCGACCGTTACAGCTGTGCGCTGAGCATAAGGTATTTTTAGCCAGCATTAGTTTTAGACGTCGTACGCATCGTTGCCAGATTTGGCGCCCTCTTTCTCTAAATCAGGCCTGGTCTCAAATAGATCACATTACTGTTAGTTATAGGTGACGGTGCTCCATTCAAGACTGTCGTTCTTATTGAAGCACGTGCTTGGATTCGGGTCATGCGTTGACACATTGCCGTTTCGTCCTTACTTTCGCTGGCAAACGACCCCACCGACAGTAACGACTGATTGTTACTAAACTGGTTATACTGCCAATAAAGCATAATTACCAAATCGGCTTAGAAACTGTCTTAGTAGTTCTCACTCTAAAGATCCCGATAGCTGCCGGACCCAAATCTCACAGGCAGTTTATGAAGCAGATACTGTAGCATGCGGCTTGGGGACAAATCGGTTGAACAAACACCGGATCTCGAAGAAATCTCCTAAGTTGTTAGAAGCCAGGCGGAACATCCCTCCTGGCGGTTCATATAACAAGCTAAGTAAAGGTATCCGTAGGGAGCTGGAACGTAGCCTAACGGGTAATCGTGAGGCTTAGTTAATGGAGAAAGTTAGGGAAACGAATACCGCTTTTGCTTTAGGAAGCATCGGTAGATTCTTCAAATTTACCCGTGCTACTGGTCCCAGGCGACCGTCTCTCAGTGAAGCTATCAGCGAGACAGATGGCACGCTAATCTGCAATAAGTCCAGAAGGTTAGATTGACTGGCCTCCTGCTTCTACTGTGTTGCCGCCACAAACTTGTAATCTAGTACCCTGATCACATTTTTACTCTCCGTCAAGTTCTGGAGCAGCGTCATTTGTACCACCGGGCAACAATTGCTCCATTTCTCGACTATGAAGGTGCGTTCGATTCGATGGATCGATCTAAACTTTTAAAGTCGCTCGGACGCAGGGGTGTGCCGACCATGTATGTGAACCTACTGTCGGCGCTTTATTCCCATAATTCGGCTCAGGCTAGTGTTTACGGTGGGTTGTCTGACGGTTTCAGCACCATGAGCGGCGTATGTCGAGGCTATCCACTTTCACCAATTTTGTTTAACTTTGTGATAGACCAGTCAATCACAAGGTGCCGGCGTGGACCTCGCACCTGGCGGGAAACTGACTGATCTTGATTATGCTGACGAGATGTTGATTTTTGACACTTTCTGAGCAGCACAAACAATGCTGGACGCTATTTCACGTTTTTCTAAATACCTCGAAATGCGCTTTGCAGCCTCAAAATGCAAAGTGCTTCTGTAGGATTGTCGTGATCACGTAAATTTAATGTTCGATAATAAAGTCATGGAGGTTGTTCACCTGTTTGTATACCTGTTAAGCTGCATCAGCAGCTTCGGTGGTATT
This sequence comes from Paragonimus westermani, assembly GCA_008508345.1. Classification (NCBI taxonomy): domain Eukaryota; kingdom Metazoa; phylum Platyhelminthes; class Trematoda; order Plagiorchiida; family Troglotrematidae; genus Paragonimus; species Paragonimus westermani. The sequence continues at coordinate 174,998 of QNGE01000607.1, forward strand.
CGCCAACCTAGGATACCTCTGAAGACAGAGTGGTACCCATCTAAAACTTGTGGTTCGCGTATATAAGACAACAGTGAGAGGTGTATTACTTTATGGTAGCAAAACTTGGTCACTGAGAGTAGAAGACGTGAACCGTCTTCAGATTTTTGACCACGGATGTTTGCGTTCGATCACTCGTGTCGGGTAGCACCATCGAGTAAGCAATGAACAGGTTAGGAAGCGGGTATTTGATAGTGATTGCCAAACGCGTTCTTTCGTCCACTCCTTACATTCGCATAGACTTAGGTGGTTAGGTCATGTGCGAAAGATGCCAGCCGGTCGTCTGCCACAACGGGCACTCTTTGCCGACGTCGTGGCCGATTGGCGCAAGGGGCGAGGTGGACATATGATGATCTGGCGTGAAGAAGTGAAGTCGTTCATGAACGAGTTGGCCACTTGAGCTCGGGTTCGTCTTTTGGGCTGGGGCCCTCACGACTCACAGAGTCGATGGCTGGAGAGGTTAGGTGAGATGTCAGCTAGTCGAGCTTAGTGGCGTGAATGCTTTCATTTTTGTGAAGTGAATGTGTTTGATGGCGCCGGGAAGTGAAAGCTGTCTTACTGATGACGCCTTACTTTCATCTACAGGTTGTTGTTTGTCTGCATGATGTATACACCTTGATGCTGAATGTTCGAATGTAGACGTGGATATTTCTGGCGGTGAGGTCCCTTTCCATTCCTTTCTTTTTTCATTGTTTCGTCCTATGCAGGGTTTACTTTTTTTGTCTTCATGGCTGTGTGGCGGTGAAGCATTACTCTGAATCACTGATATGTTGCTGTCTCTGATGATGATGGTGATGACAGTTGACCACCGATCATCACTGCTCGGTCCATTTGTTTAAATGCCCTTGTTGACAGCCGCTTTACTTAGTTAATCAAACTTCGGCTGTTGGTTTACGTTGATGCGCCGAAATTCGCGCAAATTCCTGTCGTTGGTCAACGTGTGGTTCGTACGCTGTTTCGGCAATCTTAGGGGCCGTTATGTGGCATGATGTCTACGGAATTAACAACAAAGTAATCCTAGCATAGCGCGTGTGCTGTTGAACCCGAGAAAAGTCAGGTCGTGTTAACGAGTCTCTCAGCGTTGAACACTCACTTAAGTAGGACAGACTGACGCCAGCGAGTAGGCGGATGTAGTTGTTACTAGGGCGCGCACCATTTCATCCACTTTCACACATGGTCGTTGTTTTCACATCGTGATACACCCTCCGGTCAGATTACTTCGGAAAGAAGTAGTGGGCTTTTGTGGAAAATCATCTGTTCGGAAGATCATTCTCGTGGCCGTGTGTTGAACTCTCTACACGCTTCCGAGGTGCGCATTTGTTGATCACTGATTATCCCCAAATCATTTTCAGCTTTGAGCCGTACCGATGGGTACAATGACTTAGACTGCTATTGGTTCTGACTGGTCCATGAAGTCGCCGAATACTAGGTAGGTGTAAATGTACAGCGAGTAAAAAAGAGGAAGAGGACAAAAATGAAGACAACTGAGTTTCGTGAAAAGAAAGAGTGATCAAGTTTGCTGATATAGGCTCATCACTAGTTACGACAAACTGCCATAGCAAAAAGTGATTCCAACCAACAGTGTAGAGGTTCTCGACAGATAACTGAGACAATGAGACTACAAGCTACTCGCTGTTTGGGTCACGTACTGTCTGTGCTGACGGAACATCTGTCGCATCGCGCATTATTTAGTGTGTCCCAGCGCACACATGCGACGCCACAAGTAGCACACTTTGGCGAATGCACCACGTGTTTTTTTATGCTCACGCAAACCTCGTCAGCACTGTTGTAAGCTGACAAGATAATAACACATGGAATGGTGAGGCAATTGGCAGTCTGCAACGGCTTGCCAGCAGTAACAAAATCAGGGTTAGTGTCAGCCCAGTCTTGTAGCAGCCTTTTACACTTTCAAGATGCAAAGTGTACATCATACAGACCAAACCTCATTTAACCGATTCAGCACTTTCTGCTTGTTCTTTGTAGAAGAACTACGGCACTATCATCCGCATACTCCGTATCAATCAACCTCCTACCTGATTGAAGTTGCATTCCGTGGTCCCAGAACTTCTGAGTGATGCTTCCAGAATATAGTACATCACAAGGTCAGAAAGAAAGAAGGACATTGGACACCTATGTCTAACGCCACTTGACGTGCAGAACGCTCGTGATAACTTCCCATGAATGGGCGTTGTGTACTCAGAGCGGATGTATACCGACCTCAACAAATTGATATACTTCGCCGTGACTCTGTTACGGTGGAGACAGCTCCAGATAGCGTATCGGACAGCCGGGTTCGGAACAGTTGTTAGTTCCAACATTGTTCGACCGCTGTCTGAGAACACGAGTGCCTATGCCTTAGTGTCTGTCTCAAGGTGTAGTTATGATCGATACATCCCCATGAGTTAGGACGGTTGTCCAGTCTGCGACTGGTGTTCGAACGGATTGATATCACTGGATTTATATATATATATGCGGTTACAAGGCGGGTTGCTTCGCAATTGGACATAACCGTACCAATAAATGATAATCACCGCTCACGTTTGACCTCAAGGTTTGCATCCAGGTAGGTTTTTCAGTCGACCTTTCTAAAAGAATGTTGGATTCGACTTTTGCTCTCTTCAATCAGGTATTGCAAAGTTCTGCCTGGAATACTGGTGTTGCCAATTGTTCTCTTCAATTCACGGCATGTACCACAAGTTCTTTCCAAGTGTACAAAAGTCATCTGTCAGCCCTACAATGGGAGTTTGTCTTGAGTTGTTTCCATCAGGCTGGCTATGTGTTACTGGATGGCCATTTACATTTTGCAGATCCGGCTACTGAAAAAGTGTAGACCGATGAGTCGTCCTAATTTCTTTAACCTCTACCAGATTGCTATGCATTTAGCTTGTTACACCTATGACTGCACTTTAGTGCATCATTCGACTGACTGTGTACAATAATTTTGTCCTGATCGAAAGCTGTCCGGGTCGTTTCCAATTCTTTCAATTTCAAACTCGTGTCAATGTGAATCGTGTGCGATGTTCAGTAGAAAATTGTGTGTATGTATTTTTATTTGTCAAAAAGCGTGCAGAACTGACCTTGATCTCATCAGATATATTCTGTTCATGCAGTTGGCTAGTACTCATTTATCAGGTCGCGACACAAGGTCGATCCATTCCGATCACATTCACGTTATTTGTTGCACAACAAATTTATTCGAAGTTCGTCGACGTGTGCATATTGGAATCGGACCGGTACCTACACCCTTCGATAAATCTATGAGTTCACCGCATGTTTTGCGTGAATGTTACTACCGTATGCCTCAGAATACCCCTTTTCGTTCATGTCTAACTGAAGTGATTATTCACAGGAGTAGTGAAAAGTTGTGTAACGTTCGTTTATTCTTGTTAATTCAGCGCTTGAAGAAGGAAGTAGTCAATATTGGCAACGTTTGGTTTTCAATAGGACATAATCCTTTTCCCTTTGAATTTCTGGTTCCAACTTTTGTAGACTCTTCCTGAGGCGATGAGCACAGGAAGTAGTACACATTTAATGAAAATCCATTTGACCGTTACAGCGCTGTAATACATGTACAGTTCATGTCTCTGGATACCAATTAATTTAAGTGCTTTTTATGCTGTCTGTTTGATTGGCATTATGGTTTTCACATTCTCCTCTGCCTGGAACGTTGCTTTCTATCGAATATCCTCTTTTGATTGAAATCGGCACGATGCTTCCGTTTCCGTTTGTCTCCAGACGTATGTACTTTCTAAAACCAAGGCTGCCCGTGATTAACTTTGAATGTCAGACATGCCTCATGTGATACGCTGCTGTCTGATTTGCCGCTGAACTCTCCCCGTGACATTCAAATGTCCTTCACCTCACACTTGACCGCACATACGGCGAAAATATTTTATTGCAGATAAAATATTTTGGTCGAGCTTGTTACCTGAACGGATGGGAAGGTGCGGCGTTTAAGATAGGCTGCTGTGCCTGTTTGAGGGACAATTTCATTGGACGTTTGTGTAAGCTGCATATGATTTTGTGGTAAAAGGCATTTGGTGCGCTGTCACAGTTGGGCATCAAGTTCCCACGGGAAAGATGGTCCGTAGGTGGCATAGCTAGCTATCCGCCTGTTGAGGGCTTGCTGAACATGAGTGCAACATCGCTGCAGCTAGTGCTTCTCCAGTCTCCTGCGTTTCGGTCGTCATGAGGCACCATAGTGATTCCTTTTTTTAAATCAACAGAAAAGTGTTTTGTTACAACGAGTCGGCGAAGCAGTTTTCGGTTAAGTACAGAACGAAGAAAAACAAACCTGGGATCTTGTTATCAAGTAGAAGCGGTAGTCGTGTTATTTTCAGTATATCAGGGACAACAGGATGATGTTATACAGCATCCGACATACCATCAGAATAGACATGATGGTCGTTTGAAGCAGTGTGTCTAATGTTATTGAGCTATATATGTGGATTGCCACTGTGAAACTCCTGGCGCAAAAGTCGAAGAGAAAGAGTTTTTCATGCGATCAAGCAACGATTTGTCTAGTGTTAGTACGCAAAAGATGCATTTTACACCCTACCTACCAAAGGAATTAGGAGCCCAAATATGGCCGACGTAATCTGTTACATTTGTGAGAGCAAAATAAACGGTTCTTGCTATTCAGGACCTTTTTCCCAAATGAAGGTGTGCGCATACCAAAAATGATGAGTAGGTATAGGATAACCCAGCATCTTTTATTTCCGTATTTTTCTCGTTTTCAAAAAGTACTATATTATTTATTAAAGATACAGTTTATATTTGGTCACAAGCACCGCATTCCCTATCCTTCACATCTTCACCTAATTCGTTCATGGTCACTTATACATTGCATTACATGGAATCTCCCAATATGCTCATATTAAGCAGTCAGGACTTCAAACTTGCTTGGGGGTATGAATGTATGTGTTTCTTTTGCTAATCACGTGTTTATCACGATAATTAACTAGTGTTCAACATTCATGTCATTTTTTTCGTGGTTGTTACCTTTGCACACAATGTTGTATAAATTACTGTAGATTTATTACTTACTTTTTCAACAGGTGACCTGTACGAAACTGTTCATCGAACTCAGTTTACCTTAGTAAACCTGCTTCCTTTGGTTGTTCAAATGATAATTTCTCAGTTGTTAGCGCTTGCACAACCATCACAATTCGATTGCATTATTCGTGTTTCGGGTCCAACTTCGTTCGGGCTGCAAAACGACAATAAAAAATGGTTTAAAACATCGTATACTGCAGCCAAATAGTGAATTAATATCGACTACCATGTAGTATATGTACTGTTTTGACTGGAATGCCGGCGTGTATGCATGTGGTTTACAAACACATTTCTTACCTGTCTCATGTCATATATGTTCAATAGTTTCTTTTGGGTGATCAGTCCTGGTGTCTATTTCTGCCTTCATGTATGAGTTTAAGTCATTGAGTAAAGACTTTGGTGTGGCACAATATCTGCACACTGTAGTAGAAAATCCAGGTTTAGGAAGGTCTGTTTTCCATAACTGTGGGGGAGGCGGTAATTGCATTCCACTGTCCCGAAGGAATTAGACTACATACATAAAAGGGCTCACGATTGTAATTTTTGGATCTGATTTTCACTCTTCGCAGAAATCTCACTAGGACAGCAGTCACTGTTTGACCACTTCTTTGCGGTCCTTGAGAAAAATCGCTGTCCATAAGCTTGACGTTGAACCCGCATATAGTGTCCGTCATGATTACACCACTAATTGCACGAAGAAGAATTAACCCACCAGATTGTCCAGTTACCAAGGTGCTCACACGTTGGTACCCCAATCGTAGTTCACCAGCGTTTTCTGGTTCCGGTATGACTTTCGATTCAGGCCATGTTGTGCGCCACCACCAACGTGTGGTTTAACATAACCCGGATGTAGACAGGGATCGACCGTGCCATCCTCAGTTGGGCCGCAGCATTCTTGATCAAATCGGTGTCATTGGCTCTTTCACTGCCAACCTTACTATACCTACAAACCACTGTTAAGCGTACGCGCACACAAACGACCTGTTCATTGAGGTGCCTACAGGTCTGGCCTGTTCCCAATGAACTGAAAATGCCGATTCTCAGTCACTATCGGAAACACGCACCTTCTCTGTGAGCGTTCATTACGACATTATTTGGGGTACCAACACACACGTCAGGCTGGGAAAGTCCCTTTGGATAAACTCCAGAGAACAAACAGGAAACAGGGATGAAGAGCACAGACAGTCGGCAGTTGTGATCGTCCCCTATGTTTAATCGGATTGACATGGCCAGGTCATCATAAAAGCATAAAATTTTCCATCTCACACAAGTCTGCGTTATTGTTTCGCGGCTGTGCTCTGCGACCGGTTTGCATGTGAACTGCGTCGGAGCTGCTTGCGAAGCGAATCTCTATAATTCATTTAGATGATTTTGCTCTACATCAGACCGCATCACTATACATAACCTTACCATCTAATCCCTTCTTGCTTTGCTGTAACTCTTTATGCGAAGGGCTACATGTACGGACATCTGAATCAAGACCCAATCCTATCTTTGTGTTGTCGCATTGTATTTGCTATTACCTAAAGTCACCAACCCATCCAGGGCGTAATCATAGGTAGAGGATTTCTATTTGGTTGTACTCAGAAGGTGCCATCCTTCTCTGTTGATCTTTGATTTAGACAGACCATTTCTACGGGACACTTGGAAGTCGCGATGCCTCCAACGTCCAGTTTTGTGGTCGGTATTCAATATTTCTGTCTAATACTAACACTTATCGGCACACTATACAGTACCGGTTTACCAAAATTAAATTTGGTTCATCATTATGCAATTTCACAAAGTTAACTATACACCAAAACTCTTACGTGGTCTGATCTAGTCGAACGTAGGCTGCAAGGGTGCCACAGAATGTAACCGCACGTGTATGACAGGCCGTGTATTGAACATTGAGGGCAGACTCTGCAGTTGACCGTCCAAATGCTTTGTACGTGTTTACCGTTTGATCTGTGGATTTTGGGGGGAAGTTTTTGACTCTGCGTGTGTGTCCTGCTGGAAGTGTGCTACGTTTACAGCTTATCTCTTACTGCTCACTATATACGAGCATCGACGTCTCAAACCATAGTCACCTAATTAACATTCCGTTAGCGTGTATGGTGTGGGTGCGTCGTGTCAACCGAAACTCAACAGCCATCCCTTCGAGAAGATATCGTTTTTATGGGCATAACCTTTTTGTATCTCCCTTGTGGTGCATATCGTGGGACCTATGCTTACTGGTCCAGAAGAAGCTCATTTATACTTTCGTACTCAAGTTAGGGATTGTGTGCATCCGTGATTTCGTCCCCTTGACAGTCGTATTTTAAGTACGCAGACTAGATGCAATGATCATCCATCATTCCCGTAAGCTTATTGTAGATGGTGGATTTGAGAAGCTGCTCCTGTTAGGATAGATTCATGTTGATGGTTTGAACCGTGTTGCTCCCCGTACTGAATTCGGAAAACGTCATCCTAACAAAAGTGCTTGTAAGTTCCACGTCCTTGGGGCTAAATGATCACTTTTCAAAAATCGGGTGAATGATAGGTTGAAAGAATAAAACGCTAAGAATGGTCACGATCATAGTTATTTGATCAGTTTTCTGATACCGCAGAATAAATTCCAAACTTCACCTCACTATTGACGCTAAAATTCAATGGTAGTCAAACACCAATTATAAAAGTTCTGAAACAGCTGATATTCCACTTCCCTCAAGTTCAGTCACGGGACATTGTTGAATGATGTATGTTTCCCTCAAGTATCTACTTACTACAGTTGGCTTTCCCCTGACAAAATTATCTAACAACCGGTTTCTGAACATCACCCCCGTGGATTATAATAAGTTTTATTTCCATGGAAATAACATTGGGAAGAGTCCAATGTACCGGGCCCACAGGTTCAAACTAAGGTGTCCACGTCACCTTTAAACCGAGTGTAGTATTATGCACCTCGGAGAATACCATCTGTTTAATTCCTCGATTTACCAACCTGTTTTGGCATTCACGAAGAACCCGTAGTTATATGGTATTTTCTCACGTATTAGAATACCTGAAGTCAAGGGAAGCCGCCTTTTTGGCATGACGATTTATATCACTATATAATGGGTAAAACATTCAGTTCATTTGGGCGTCGATTTATAGAAATTCATCGGAAAGCAAGGCGGCTCAACTCCAATCGCGTTTCCAAATGGTAGGTCCACGTCACAAACGAAAACGTGATAGTTTATCTCTATCATGAAATTCGTTTGTCGTTAAACTGATTTCAACTGGAACGCCATGGCTCATAAAAGAGGCTACATTGCTGAGCAACGTAACACCCGATTTAGGCATTGGGTAACACCGTAGTGATGTACCAAAACTTGAGAACGGCGCATAACAGCTCAGTCCGTAGAAGGGAACTCGCAGATCACTACTGATCATGACTACCTATCTGTTAGTAAGAAAAACAGCCGTAATTATCCAGTTTGCCGGGGAGATATCCTGTTTCTGTCTTGTCCATTTAGATTCAGTGGTGTGTGCGGGTCCCAAAACTGCGCTGTCCCTCAGCTTCTGAGTTGCTCTCGGTTGCGGTCCGCGGTGGTTATAACAAAGAGAGAGAGATTTGCGGTGTGATGAAAACAGGTCGTACACTCCCCAATGTTGCCGAACCTATCTGTGATATAGTGGTGTGTAAGTACCATCCTCGAATCCAGCCTCGTTGGTGTAAACCGTCGGTCTTGAAATATTGTGAGATACCTTCGATCCTGCTGTTCGATGCTGAGGTCACACTTCTGGAACAATTTGTAGCACGTATGTTAAGCAGCTCTTTTCATTCCACCGAAACCACGTCGCACTTATGGGCCTTGGGATGAATAATTCAATCTGTGTGACTGACTGGCTGTTTGTGTTGAATTATGTTAGGTCGCATTCTTCTCAATTCAATTTGCCGGAGTACAGCAACGCACAGCTTGATCTGAGCGAGTTTATCTTTTGGAACGCAAGTAAGTGATTGACATACCGGTGATTGGACAAGTGGACAGCGTATTGAACTGACCTTTATTTATACAGCCTGTGGTGGAAGTATAGAAGAGACCACTAATTAGTTTAATGGAAGGTATGTGGGTAAGTGATCGGTTACCTGTAAATCAGTTTGAAGGATACTGAGAGGTTTGTTACAAAGAACGGTGTTCATGATCTGCAAAATGGTCGACCGCTCACATCAACAAATGACTGTTCTGCTAGTTATGTTCCGCGACCTTGAGCTTTCGCAAACACAGAATCCTCAAGGAATTTCGACAAACGCTGGAGGATCTCAGAATGACCATAATTTCGGAACGCAGTGCAATCTCCTAGACTGCTTTGCAACGCGTGCTGCGGTCGTGCAAGCAAAACCACAAATAACGTTTTCACCATCTCTTGTGTAATCATGTGCTAGTGCCCTCTTTTCATTTTATCGTTGCATAACGATGATTTCGGATTATCAATAAAACGGGACATCTCTAACGGCAATTTACAAATTCTTATACGTGATGCATACTATCGGTTCTGTGGTCCCTGCTGAATCAATTGAGAATTTTTAAATTAGTCAACCGGCACATGCCTGAGTGATAGTCGGCACTACAATTTTCCGAGCTCGATCTCACAGGTCATCAGCTGCGCATGTCTGAGTGAATGCTGTTTCAGTATGTTTGATTGTTTGTTGGTGAAATGATTTCAGACGGCAGCTTCATTGAATTTAGCTTTTATTTAATTTCATCCATCGACCAAGACAGAGACAGGAATGCACAGTCAAAGATCTTTCTCCCTCCTGTAACAACCTGTGAACCTGTAAACGGAACTGATAAAGCATGCTGCGGTTTACTGTCTCACTGAAGGAAGTTTCGCGTGCAGTGAAACACTATACAATGAGTGTTTTTGTGCGTGTCGCACCAATGCGCGTTAACGATATATTTATTGCACGAAATATACAGATAGTCTCTACAAGACAGTATACGCTATTGATAACCATACATCAGTGCGTTACAAGTGTACGATCTGGATCCAGCATAATCAACCCACTCAGATCAAGTTGTGCGCAGCTGCCCTTTGGCAAACCGAAATGAGAAGTATGATCCAGCATAACGCAACATAGATAATCAAACAGACACACACGTAGATCCAATTAATCTCCCCGGGGTCCGTATGTCCAATGTGCCATCGGTGACTTGGAAGTATCGATCCTAATCCGCTATCCGAAGCATTTACACTTGAAGTCTCTACATTCTTATAGAAGTCACTGCGAATAAACACGATACTTGTTGTAAAGGCTACGTTACGTCTTTTAACCCCCTCATTTCGGGCACTACCCACGTGTGTTATCCTAGTTCGTAATCACCTAACCGAAACCCGTACAATGTGGATGTTTGATGTCGACCCGAATTGAGCGGTTGTCATTTTTTAGGGCGAATTAGGTCTCCGGAAAGCAAAGCGCGTCCACCTGGACAAAGTTTTTGAACGAACTTTCCATGCCGATCTCGATAACGCAGCAGATTGCCTTCATCACAGATGAAGTGATCCATGAAGATTTGACGACAGGAGACGGAAGGGGACTGCTCAATGGAGAGGCCATAAGAATGACAGGTGTCAAGCGACGCTTGCTATTTTCGCAGCCTAGGTGTAATAAGTCACGTCAGAGTTCATAAATGGCGCGATAAAACTAAACACAACGGGACGTGCTCCAGATTCTACGGGGAAATCGCTAGGTTTTCGTCAGTCTTTTAGTGATTTGTAAATCTGTTTCCTTCACTAGTACAGGTTTTCATTGTTTATCGGTTGATGAATTAACTATCGTAATAGCGTAATCCGTTAGGATAATATCATACTTATTCTTCGTTCACTTACACCCATCGGAGCTTATTGGTTCCCTGTTCAGTGCTGTCCTTCACGAGTTGACGCGGTTACAGAGAAGTGTGTGAACAGTCAGGTGTTGTCGATAGTGGACCGTGGTGGTCACAGCAGGGAGACGATGGGACCGAGCGACTCGATTAGAAGTGCGCGTGCGCTCAACCGGGTTAGAGGGTATGACCGTTCGGTAATCCCTTTGCTCTGGACCCCGGACTTTGGAGCCGGTACGGAGTGCCGTGACAATCGATGCGTTGGAGTCCCAAAAAACCGCATGCACACACGCCGACCTAGGAGACTGTCCGCGCCTGAATGTGAGCATCATTTGAATTCATCGATAGTCCGGGAACAGTGATCAGCCACACTTATCAACCCGTGAATGTACTGTTCATAAATCGATTAACCAGTGGGAAATAACGAGTATCGAATGTGAAGAAAATCGTTTAGGTTTCATAAAAATTCGCTTTGTCGTATAAGACGTCGTCAAAAGGTGACAGAGTTCAACGCACGCTTTCCTGAGAATTGAACCTTTTAATGTAAACTACATTAAAGGCGACAACCTTCTGTACGATCTAACTGTGACAGACCCAATTCTCTCTCTGTTCTGGGACGTCAAAACCGTCTGACGGAATTGATATCAGCTCTTTTGTTCGACGTCTCAACAAGAACCACACAACGGGCGTTACAAAACTGGTCCTGACTTAATTGTTGAAAGCTGAGCGGTCGGTTGTCTTTTTCTTTTCTAATGCACCTATCATCGTCCAAAATAAGTTGAGCCGCATCCCAGGGTCATCGCAACTGTAACTTGAAACAATTTAATATCAGTGGTCGTGATGGGCAAATGCAGTGCTGATATGGATATCAGAGTAATGGGGTACTTTGGTAGAAAATCCAATGACGGACGATTAGTAATTGGTTCGAGGCCTATTTGGGAAAGTGGATGAACAAATTGACTGTTCCGGATGGTGCCCAAAATGTCACTTTTTAGGTAGGCACGTTAGATGGATCACCACCATTACCATTTATCTAGTGTGGTGTCTAAAGCAACGCTACCCTCCAGCCAAACTGCCCCAGTATACACCTCTCGTGTCACATGAGCATGAGTGTTGTTCAGAACACGTATGTTAGACTGGCCAACTAGCAGTCTTGATCTCAAACCGACCATCAGTCTTAGGAACATATTCCTGAGATGTAAAAGTGCGGGGACCCATTATTTGAAGCCCAACGAAGTGAGTGAAATTTTCCGGGTCTGACTGACCTTGACTTAAGTTTAAGGACTATGTGAATTCGACTCAGATAAACGGAAGAGTTGCATTCTGTTGCCCTGTTCCAGTAGATTGCATGCTGATGGCTCGTCACAGTTATTTTTTAAATGCTTCTCGTTAACTCACCAAAGGCTAGTGCGTATGAAATAAGTTCTGTCTTGTGATGACCTCACTTAGTTGTACGCAAAAATGAGCATCTCGCGATGGGCGGTAGCAGTGATCTGTAACAAGTACAAGACCGTTTTAGAATTTTTGTCACAGAGTATCGTTCTAATCACAGATCAGGTCTGCTTCCATGTCATCACGATTGATCCCCTCCTTGGAAAACTTCGATATTTTTCTTCTCATTCTGCTTGCTTGTATGACTACCCGTTTGCCTCGTGTGATTGCTTATACAGCAAACGGACAAGGTTTGTTCTTTCCAACAAATGTCTATCACCAACCCAACGGCACGGTTGTATAACAGGTCACATCAAACGGTGGACAAGTATTCTTTTATTCTGTTGCGTTTATCTGACTATATTGAATTGTATTGTGGTGTTCCTCCTTATTTTCAGACTACCTAACAAGGTGTTGTTAAGGTCGCCTAATCAGTATTTTGATAACACACATCCTCTTGTCACCATATCATAACAGGCCCCTATATATTTGTTCACCCATATGTTCTCGTGTTTTCGTTCCCATAGCAAACTTCCTTAAGTAACGAATTAAAAACTGTGTTTGATCAACCACTATTTCCGAATGCCACAAACTGTCGGACGTGATCACCTCTCAGTTGAGACCAATTGATATTGAAACTTGGCTTTGGATTGTTTTTAGGTGCTCTTCAATTCTGCATTTGTGCTAGTAGTGCATTGTTTTAACCGATGAGAGAATATTGGCCATGCATTTCACTTTATCACACGTTTCTCTTGCTCATTCGTTTTCTAATGCATCTTTGAATGGATATACAACCACAGCAATATGTGTTTACACAAAGGTTGCACGTTCATCTGTCACCGATGAATGTGTAGGATAGGGTGCTCCTGAAGTTTTATTCTATGAGGTGTTGCAAGAGTGAAAATGGTTTGAGACGGTCAAGAAATAACAGCATGGACAGAGTCAGAGCTGTCTTTCCCGTCTGATGTCTCAGCCACTGAGACACTCGGAGAAATAAAGTTTGATTGAGATCTTACGGGGAACGTCACCACATGTGGAAACACGTTCGACCAATCAACGCACGGTACAACCACCGCACGAAATCTTGCGTTCACAATATGTCCATTAGAGGAATAGACGACAGCTAAGGTTTTGGTGTACATAGCACGGAAACGTAGTTGCCATATGAAGATTGTAGGATCTAATAACTTCCGAATAGTTCAGAAGAGGCTGGAGAATTATTCCATGTTTAACAAAGAGAGGGCTGCATTCAGCCAAACTAAATTTTTATCTTTCAGATATCACCTTATTATCAACCTAATGGGGCCGGTCGCTTAGTTCCTTTCAGTCGAATGATCGAATTATCGGTGGTTGATACTGTTGCTTACTTATCGTAAAACTGTAAAACAAAATGCAACCCAACTTCGAGTTAAAGTGAGGTGGAAGTATATAAGTGATGGTGGTGGCTGGTAAGCAACCATCCATAGTTAGAATGGTTTACAGAAGGCAAAGTTGGCGTGATAATGAACGTCATCTTCTCATTGCCTAGAATTCGATGATGGACATGCTTTCGAATGCCAGCGTATCACTTACATTGCTTTGTACATTTCATACCTTGGTGGAGGTGTACATAACAGCCAAATGATCAACACGTCATGGTTTTGAGGGATAAGATCATTGAGGTTAAGGTTCGCTTTTCTAGAATGCGATCTTTCTCTCAGATGAGACCTTATGGACGCTGCCCGCCTTTTCTTTAAGCAAGTTATCAAAGGTGGTGTAGAATTGAAGTCAATATGTTCTTTCTAACAACGTTTTAATTGCGATCGCGGGCTGTAGTGCTTGAACCTAAAATACTTTGCTAGATTTTGCCTAAATTGTGTATCAATGTTTGTAAAATGCATTGTGCATAGACTTATGTACGTGATTTTCAAGGTCGTTAGAGGCGTTTAATGAATTGTGTGACTGAGGAAGCTAGTCAGTTACGGATTTGAAACCTGAATTGAAATGGTCTACCCCATGAAAACACCTGTAGTACAAGTAAGTGCAAGTAATTGCCAATCCAGCGAACTTTATAAACCACTGTCCATTGATTTACACAGATTCTGAGCAGAATAATAACTGTCAGATAATGGGTTATTTACCTAGGAAGGTTTGTGGAAGTAACATGAAGGTTAGTTTATTGAGTGAGCCAAAATGTTAGACACTCTTTTGCCAGGGTATTTCGATACTACTTTCTTTTATCGGTGGGGGTATTAGCCTCATAGGAGGCGTTAATGCAACCTAGTGTCCATCTCCTGAATGACTTGTTGGACACCGTGTGCAGAGCGGGTTTGTTGGATAATGGTGTCCGGACACGAAGTTTCCAGGCTTGTGGCGTGACTTCAGAGTTCATCTGATAGATCACATGCACGTGGAGACGTGCGGTTCTTGAATTCTATTGGAACCCGGCCGAAACCTCAGTTTTTCACGAATGGATCGTTTCATAACTGACAAATTTGCCAAACTTATTGGAACGATTTGATCAGTGAGTGAACCGTCTAAAAAGTGTGAGTTGCCTCAACCGGCTATAGACAGTAAAACCGGTGTTTGGTTGCAACATTCCTGGCGGTGTTCCAAAAAAACGGCTAAAGTTGTTTTGCGACTCACTTTGTTCACACACCGATCAAGTTTTCACGATAACGATTAGTCATAATCTCACCACTTCCATTGCGAGTTCACGGCCCTCTTGGGATGGTCTAAGAGAATTGTGCGACCTGTCGGAGGTCATGTTCTCACTACGACTGTAAAGTGAAAAGTTTCGAGAACACGTCACGCACTAATTTCGTTGTTTTCTATGTTCGTTGACTTACGTTACTCGTATTGGTTTGTTGTGTGCACCAATAAGGTCTGTTATCCGGTATGTTGACAGGCTACTGCTGTACATTTGCGATGAGTTATTATACAGCTTGGGTACCCCAAGGCGTGTGCTGCCATACGAATATACTACGCCGAATATGGTGTTTGCATACTGTAAGGTCGCCCAACTTCAGACATCAAGAGGAAACGGGGGCATCGGAACCCAAACCAACAAGCATGTTTTTTACGCCATTGGTTTTGTTAACGCTGAAGTTCCCCAGGTTCACCTGCTGGACGTGTTAGTTAAGTGAAGCTCACAACTTTCACATGTTGATCGACATGCCTGATATGTCGGTGAAGTGTCGACCATAGTTGATGGCTGTTAGAAGAACTCGCGTGCCTTCCGGGTCATGACATAATCGCGGGTTACGAATCCCTCGAATGCTTTGTCAGGTGAAATACAAGAACATCGTCTGTCAGATTCGACACCGCGTTATTAGTATTGTCGATTCTGTTTTCCAATACCTTATGCAGAGTTTTGTGAACATTCTCAGGGGTGCTTCCACTTCTTGTTCCTTTGATTTACATTGTTTTATTTTTGTGCCTCATATATCGTCGCCAGGTTCGAGGATAATCCGCGTTGTTGAGACACATCTATAGCTGATATGTATATATGACGTCCAAATGTTACATTTATATTCACATGGTATTTGTATTTATTTTTTCACAAGTACTATGTATGCATTTATGTTACATATATTATTTGTTTGTGTGTCGAGTATCCTTCCCAGGGAGACCACTGTTAGGACCGACTCAAATTAGCTTGTCTTCAAGCAGGACAACCTTAACCATACATCAACTGTACAGGTTGCGCAAACAGAACACAGTCTACTAGCATGAAAGTTCGTTACGACCCTTTGTGCAGAACGCATATCTCTTTGAATACCATGCTACTGATACAGCACTTCATGTTGCTCGTAAGACGTTTATGCTGTTGTTCCCTACAAGTCAACACAATTTCTCGGCGTACTGCGTTGCATATTGATTCGCGGGAGCATCCTTGTCTGTAATCTGCTCCGCATCCGGCACTTACGACTACTGAAATTACGAACCGCACTGGGTGTATGAAATGAATTCAAGGTTTCGTGTATCTATAGCAGACGTGTAAATTGCTAGGATAATGGTCAAGTGCTCTCCGTAGCCCACCACTGGTCTGCGGTTTGAAATGTAACGATGTGAGATCGTCGGCGTTTGTTCGTATTCATTAGACGCGATAATTGCATCGATGTTGTGACCGAATCTGCAGTCTCTCGTATATTGGGTCCCACGTTTCAAGTGATAAATCTATGCTGGTCTCGTCTCGAGGAATAAAATTGAACCAAATTTGGACCAGAACTGAAACTTGTCGTCATATGGGGAGTGAGATTATCATTGATCAGGTTCTTGGTATCACATTTGGAAATCATGGTTGCTCCTTCAATCGTTGATGTGCTCCGTAATTACATCCCGGTTTCTTCCCGGTATCTAGTGAAACAACGGGTATTCCTCTCTAAGTGTTCGATACTTCCCCACAGTCTCTTCATCCTCACTGTCTACGGAGATGACTCCTAACACGGTTATGCATTATTGAAACCTCATTACTTCTGCTATATCGTTGAAATTGCCACATATTCTTCTCGTCTTCTTTTGGTCACTCATTTTGATTTGCTAACCATGATAGTGGACTTGAATTTACTCTAACCATCGAATCTCTATAGCTTCCTACTGTAATCGGTGCAGTATAATCGATTGTTTCGTGGTGTCAGTGTGTTATCGCAGTGGTGCCTGTTTGGTCAGGGATGTGAGTTCCTTATTCTGATTTCCTTGTCTGTCCATTTTCTTTTTTCAGCTGACTACCTGATTATTGCTCGCAAAGTCAAGCAACTATTTCATGACTTCGACATTCATTGCACCACGATACAACCGGAATTTGAAGAAGTAAGTTTTTTTGCTGTTAATGAATCTCGGCCACGGATTGTTGTTGCCCCTGTACCTCCTGGCTTCAATCTCATTTGTGTGCTGCTCACATTTTCAAATTATCATCTCCGATGGAACCCACCGAACGTTAGTTTCACCCCATCAGAGCCCATCACCAGTTTGTTTAAGCCGCCATTTCGATCTCTCGCTCGTCATGTTGTTACATCCAAGCTTGTTTGGGACGCATATGAGAATGGTTTTTTTTATTCAGAAGTGTCACTTTTCAGTTCTTCTGTCTGTGCACTTGGAGGAGCAACGTGCCCTACCGAATTCGCATTAAAAGCATAAAGCGCAAGTGATCGATAGCCGAGGTTGTCCCTAACCCTCAGTCAAACTGACATGGTCAACGTGCTAAGCATGCACACACATCACACAACACCAAACCACCGTATTGCGGCTGCACTGCACTACTGATGCGTGTGTATGAACTACTCCGCAAATGCTTAGCCGCATATACCAATCACGGCGTATCGTCAAATAACACTTCAAGGGGATAGACACGATGATTTGAATATTATCAACATACTAGGAAGTATACACGAGCACTTACGCAGTTATATAAGCCAATGAGAAGACGCAGATCATGTGGTTTTTTTGAGTCACGTTTCGTACATTCTGATCACATATGGTCACGTAACAAATTTTAAACATGAAGTGACAACGGAAAACTCAAACTGCCAGACGTTTACTTTCCGGCAAATAGAGAGTTGCAATGGGCAATCCCATGGGTCCACTCCTAGCTGAGTTCATGGCTAAGATAGAGTGTACATTGTGTGAAAGATTGTCAAAACCAGTGCTGCACAAACGTTATGTGGACGACATCCCGGCTATTTTTTAAAAATCACAAGATTCGGGCGCGTTATTCTTGCAATTGAACCAAGCACATCCACACATCAGAACTCCGGTTTCTAGGTGACAGATAGTCAATAATGACAAGAACGTGTCTAACAGCTGCTGTATCGAGATCTTATAACGCTGTAAAACTATTCATAACAGTGAACCAGAGCCTTACCAGCCTCCTCGGCCACGAACAAACAGCCTACGTTTATCACGTCTTATTGCTATTGCAAATATCCGTGTGGTTGCGTTATAAACTACATAGGGAGAAAAAACCGTCAGCCAGCTTCTCGTATCAAAGAGCATGTTCCCAACAGGTGGGAAGCACAACTAGAAACTGATGAGTAGTTGGGGATTTGGTTTATTTTCAAGTTGACCATCACTCACATTTGATCGCAGCCTTCGCATTCATATAGACTTTCCAGCCAGCCTCTTTCGAAAAGAAGCACTAGACTCGAGTTTCGCTCTTATTAGAGCTCGTCAGTAGTGCATATCCTTGCCACGGCCGGGATTTGAACTCCGGCCATTCGAATCATGAGGCAGCCATGTTAACCACTGTGCCATTGACCTCACATTAGGCAGGACCGAATTATCAAATGTGAACGATCAACCACTCTCGCTTGTGAGCAATGATCAGGTTGCCCGATCGTCTCGAGAGGAGACACAGTAAATGTCCTAATAACTTCAATCGATATCGTCTTGCAGGTTTAATGAGATCTGTGATCTCGACCTGTCTCGGAAGTCCTAATCGCGGGGTTATCGAAAGTCGAACGTAAAATGAGAGATTTCTGACTTTGATAGCGTTACCAGTAACGTGAAGTGACCATGCCATGTTATTACTCAAAGTTTAACAGTAAGAATTCAGTGTAGGTAATCTTTGTGCACATGAAGCTTTGAGCCAATATTCAAGAGTTCCTCATATTGATTCCCATTCATGAACGAAAACAATGTTGGCCCTTCTGGATATGTTAAAAGAAAGACTGCTGGGCTGTAACCAGTTTGACAGTTCGAATAAATTGTTCATCAGGGCGAGCATAAAATTTCGAACATCTCGTCATCTACATATTTGATTACAAAAGTGCGATCATGAACTGGTATGGTTACCATCCAAAGTCAGAATAAGAACGAGAAGAGGAGTGTTTTCTGTTGAACACCACAGGGTAGTGAGTTGCGATGAGGCTTGGTTATCAGGATGAGATGGTTCGTAAATCAATCGCGTAAAAGTTCGACAGGTGAGCTTTCACTGCCAGATTCGCGGCGGATTTGAAGTACCATACGTCTGTCAAAAATTATCGACGAACTGTATGAAACATCTGCGGGTTGCTCTACATTTTTCATCCAGCGACGACAGAATGGAGTGAAGTAACCAAGCGAAACCATTAAGGGTTGATCGTGAGTGACAGCAGGAAAATTGGTTTTGAATCATGATGTTTTTTGCGTTTTCATTCGATTGGTAATTGGTTTTTCGAAAACTTGCGGTGTTATGAATGTGCATGTGGTTGGACGGAACTTTTGTGTTTATTTTTTAGGGACTGTTGTGATATGTATCATCTACCAACAGCTAACAATGTTTTCATTACGTGGAACACAGAATAGCTAGAGGTTGGCATAAAATGTCGACGTGTTTCTGAAGAACACCTGTTAATAGGTCGTTAGGCAGGTTTATTTCAACCCGCATACACAGTGTGAAATATTGGGTATTTCAGGTACTCTGTCGTTTACAGCACAGTTTACTAGCTCTCGTAACTTGTTTTCACAGTCTACTTCCGCCAAGGCGATTCATACGGTCGGTCAGTCGTCCATATCGCCTTCAACTTTAGCTGACATGGTCACTCCGACAAGGCTAGGTGATTGATTTTACAGCAACCGAGCTCCTGCTCTCAAGTGCTCTCTCTGTACGAGGCTACGTAACAGAATGGACCACCTGGGACCAAAGATGTGTCGGTTGTTTTCGCTGGGGTAGTTTTTCCGGACCCTGATAACTCCCAACTAGTCCAAGTGGTATTGACAACGGTTAGTCGCAGTGTTGTGTTGGAGGAAACCATAAACATTACAAGATATAATGACTAGTTAAAGCGGGTTGTTTGTTTTGCTGAGGACCCTGGGTGTTAATAGGAGGAACAAATTGGTCTGCTTTAGTGGTTTTGGATTTCCAAATGAATGAAAGACGTTTTTCTGACCTCAACTTTTATCGATCCATCCTGCCCCAGTATACATAAAAAACGCTCATATTTTCTGGAAATCTGATTCACCGCTTCGGTACTGTAACGAGGAAAACATGTATACCTCTTGGAAGGATTTGCCACTTTTCCGAAAGCTAGGCGGTTAAAGTTACTTAGATGGACTAAGTGATGCATTCGTGCCAGCGATGGTCTACGTTGCCGCGTTTCGCCACAAGAAACAATATCAAGTTACCTCACATGTTGTCAATGGGAGCGACGGTCGTAATGACCAATTCGACCGTGTATGGCTGTGTACTTATGTGGACAATCGACTAGCCAGATAAGAAGATTAGCAGTCATGAGCGTACACTCTGAAGCTAGTCGCCAGTGACAGGTGAACTGACTTGTTTAATTACGCGAAGGCAAGTTTTAGGATTCAAAACCGTGTAAGAACGTATGTAAACCACATTCCTACCACAACAGTCAATTTCTTGTTGTGGTCTTTACATTGAACATGTAGTACTACAATAGACGCACATATCCTTTAACGTTTCGGTGATTAGAGACCAGAAGAAGGTTAGCGAGCATCAATAAGTAGATGCATGGTGCGGAGACCAATAGTTGTGTTTCTCATCTCTGTTCTGTACCATCTAAACACCAGCTGAGCTGCTGGTAGGCCCGTTTGTTCTTTTACCGATGCAGACCGTCACGCTTAGTCCTAGCAACATCCTCGGTTTTACCGGGGCCTAAATCATCTTGTTGTTCTTCTCCTCGAGCATCGGTTACAGTATCTTGCAGTGTTTATTCTAACTCAACGAGACAAATGAACTTGATACGTGTTTTGCTCAGATATGCTTCCATTTACCTTGTGTCCTCAAACAAAAGTTGCATATTAATTTATATTACTGCTGCTCTCCGACTGGGCGCATCACATGTAATTTTTATTTCAGTTCCGTAGAACTTTTCTTTACAGTGCGAAGTTGAAGCTTACCAAACTTGTCAAATCTGTTTTACAGCATTCTGTTGTGGTTTCACTTGAGCCTTACTGTTTCGTTACTCATCTCAACAGTCATTTGGCTGTATACGATGTTGGTTTTTCCAGTATCGGGATAATTAAACTTTATGCAAGCATATTTTTGTTGCTTGTTGACAAATTGACTACGTTCACCATTCCCTGGTATACAGTTTGTCGTTCTCCTATTGTTCTACGTTATCGCGATGTGTTTAAGCATGCGGAAGGGTCACTAGACTCACTAAGGTCATGTCCCTGATTCACAGGGATTCCCTCTTGCTGTCCTTACAGAGAACCTGTCCTCTTCGCTGTCAGTCATTTTAAGTCAACCGCTTTTAGGTAGATATCCGAAACCATTATTCCTCTTGATATCCACGGAAGTGCCGTTTTTTGTCATCGTTGAGTGTGTTTTATTCCGTTGTGATTCTGTTACATGCCTGATGCCAACCGCTTGCTGAACCTGATCATCATCGTCATCACTGGAAGAAGTTAAAATCGCACTGTAATGCAGGTATGAGAGTCTCTGCTGAACCCGATGTGAGTCGTCAGTTCATTTGTGCATGATGGGCTAACCGTGATGGCCTGACTGGAAGTTGAGAACAATCTTGGTAACCGATCTTTTAATTTTCTCAGCCATGATTCCTGTTTCGTCCGTCGGTTCTAGGGACGTTTGTGATCCCGCATATTGATGGCCGAACTTCCACACATGTGAATTCGTAAGTGTAGTGCGATTTGGCCTGTACGCAGACTGATCTCCTAACCGATGGAGTCAACATTCGGGTGGTGGAAGACACTTGGTTTGGTTGCGTTCTACTGTACGTGAGTGCAACCGTTTTCGTCGAGCTTACTGTTAAGAAACCGCTGACTTAGTTACTTTTGACTGGCGACTGGCAGAAGACGCGTTTATCTGTGAAACCCTTCACCTTTACTATGATTTGTTACGCGTTCTTTGGCATACCTTTCTTCAGACGAACTCGTGGGATTCTGTAGAAAAGTGTTCCAACCAGTTCTATTTTCTGTGTGGTCGGCACTTTTAAGCTGTTAACCAGACTATTGTGTTCTCGACTAACGGCAGTCTTAGGTGATCTGTCGTACATCTAGAAGCGCAAACGACTAATCCACCCTATGCCTGATTGCCAATCTAGGATGCTGCTTTTGGTCGACGCTCAAAAGCTTTATAAACCGTATAGCATTTGTGTACAATCAGCATCGTATTGTTATCCCTCAGACACTAAATGGCGCTCAGCCAGTTCAGGTTCTAAGGTCGAGTAGGCTAATACCCTACCATTATCAGTGCAGTAAATTAAACGATGCAAACGATAAGACTCGGTTATTCACTCCAACATAGCACACGGCAATCATGAGGGAGCAAGAATACAATCATTAACGAACCGTCAGGTGAGACTGTCCGTCCACATCGAAGCCGACTGGCTAGTTTATGAACTAGGTGCTCACGGCCCATTCAACATGGAAACCAGCTGTCATTGACGGGATCAACTAACTCTGCAACTGGCTGAGGAAACAGGGGATTGGCAAGTGACTGTTGACTAAAAGAATAACGAGAGTAGGGCTGCCCAATTACATTGAGTGTGACCTAACCGGTTAGCCGGGTTCAAGCTGAGTACACACGGATTTTGGGGTGCAAAACAGAAATCGAGTGTCTAGTAAATTTTCTATGAGGATCTAGGAATCTACAACAATTCGGGCCGTTTCATTTTGATCCATGTGATTTTATATTTGAGAAAGAACGACCGAACAAAGTGCCATAATGTGTGTACATTAAAGGAGAAAAATGTAGATCTGAAAAATTAAAACCAATGCACACAGATTCGCAACACAAGCGTCATTCACTTCTGTTCTTCGTTCTATCAGTGTTCTCAGCCAACTGTGTTTATTGTCTTTCAGCCTCCAACCGGGAATCTAGGAACCATAAGAATTGCAATAAAGCAAGCTTCGGTGTGAGTTCTTTCGTATCCCCAACCTAAATCATGTCCCGGCCATCAGGGTACCGCTTCCAGTCCAACCCACTACTCGCGGTCAAGACGCCGTGTAGCAAGCGGTGACTTCCTATTCGCAGGGTATAGTCAAATCAAGCCAACGAAGCCTGTGAGATAAGATCATTAAGCTCAGCGATCAACAGAGTCTGTCCGTCCCGGAGACGTTGATGAACCCCGTCATTGCTGATGCGGTGTTTCCACTATACGCCACTGATACCTCACAGACACCGACGGACACTCTGTTCACATTGTTCGTATGATTGGAGCTGTACAGTGAGATCCCTCTCAAACCGAGTGAAATTATATGCTCAGCCTTTCACAGAAGCACTGAGATCATTCCAGCAGCATGGATTGAGCAATTTGGAAAACGTCACCCAAGCCTCAATCGTGCGATTTGCAGTGACACCTGAGGTACATGAACTTTCCGAATGCATACGATGGCTCACCACTAAGGTTGGGAACAGGCACAAAGTCCTGTTAGCCTGACAACAATACCTTGGGTTTCGTTGGTGCAAGCTCCATGTCTAACTGGTGAACTGGAGCCCGTAGCCTGTTTGTGATATTCTTGGTTCCAAGTGATCACTTGCGCACTAGAGCAATACCGTCTGCTTACTCCTTATCTCGAAGTCGAGCGTCTGAAAATAGTTCCACATCATTCGCAACCTGCCAAGAAACACTCTGGGACCTCATCAACCCCACGATTGAATAGGAAGGCTGAGGATGGACAACCTTATCACACCCACTTGAGGTGCAGAAGGTCGATAGCGATCTGCAACAAATCTGAACCCAGCCCGCGGTCTGACAGTAAATAGCCTTCAGTATACCAGCATACTTCTCGGGCACACCCTTCGTCGATAAACAGTCCGAGAGTGCAGCTCTGCCAAATAAATCAAATGCCCCTTTAATTTCAAAGACGACAGCACCCGTTTGTCTTCTGTAGAATGACAGTATTCAAGCATCTGGTGGAGTGTGAACATGTTATCAGTACAACCAAGATTCGAGAGATTTTGCTTTTCGTGCGTTCCACTCAGACTGCGAAGTACAGTGGCTGCAAACAGCTTCGACGCAATGGGAATCAAGCTATTTCCTCGGCGAGCCATTTCTGAAAATGAGGATGTTTTTAAATGAACTCCGAGCATTTGGAACAATCACACTGATTGGGAGCTACGGAAGCAGAGCCCTCGGTTCTTCTATAAAGATTATTCCCCCATCTATACCAATGACAGAAGGAAGTTCTGCGTCGAGTGTATTGTGACTTTTTAATAACTTGTTTTGTGGTGAGAATTTCGTTTCTGAAGGCTGTGTCACGTCCACAGACCAGATGGCATAAATGGATCCTAAAGGCATAGTCAACAGCACAGGTGGCCTGTGGAACCGGTGTTGGACATGTTCATCCCAGTGTCCTCCGCGTCGCTGCTGTTTATAGGTATGCTCCACACTGGTCTCCGATTGCTTCGTTTACACCTGACTGTCACTACATTGAGACGAAAAAGCCTTTGAAATTTCCCGATAGCAGCGGCTTTCTCCATCTCGATAGGGCATTGTGTCCACCAGGCTTCACGGTCCTCCTGTTGGTGGTTTCGGTATTCCTTACGAACCGAATTATACCCACTGCTGGGTAGACTGCTCAGGTGAGCATCAAGCACTTTGACTGATTGTATAGAAACCCAGCGGTTGGCAACTGAACGAGCAGTGGTATCATACAAGTCGACGTCACGCTTATGCGTTGCATGTCGTATACGTGCTCCAATGTCGCTCGGTGTGTACGAACCCAGACTAGAGATAAGTGCCCTCTAGTAGTTGTGAAACCCTTGCCATTGTTAGTTGGAATGCGTCCGTTTGTATTTGACGATGTAGCTTCCACCGAAGTGCAGAACGAGCTTGGCGCTTACTAGTATATGGTCAGAATTCACACAGGTGATCCACAGTGGGAACTGAAGGTTATGTGCCAACCCGTGTCTACGATTCACTTGGGGAGGGAAGTCGCCAGGTGATGCATTAATGTGCAGAACACCGGAAAGTAGTGCTCGATAAAAACAAGCCGCTATCAACACATAACTGCAACAAGCGTTCACCGCCGTCTGTCCGTTAAGTACCGTAAGAATGTAGACCACTTACATCTCACTCATCAGCACCCAGCGTGCCTATTTGAGGATCCAAATCTACAGCCAGTACTGCAGTGTTCGTGCGCCGCATTGTGTGCAGAAGTTTAGTGAGCTGATGGTGGAACTCATCTTTATTTGCGTTTGGACTTTAGTCTGTAGGGACGTATTCCGCGACAACACACGCACTGCATTTGTGATAGTGCCTTCAGGTCCGGTGGCTCGAGGGTCGCTGGTGTTGGGTAACCAGTGAAGCAGCGCCTTCTCTCTATTTGTTGTTGGAGAAATACTAACGCAAGCCTGACTTGTCCCGCTTGGTCTCCGTACGAACGTACGTTGTACGTTCATGGTGGAGCGGTCGACGGAGACTGAAGCACAGACACTACGCTAGAATCCCGAGGTCGCGTTTCAGCTAAAAAGCAGGTGTCGATTGGCAATGGTCTCAAAGGTATGTGCAAGAACTGTCCATTGATCTGTCTATTAGTGTTCAAACATTGAAGTTTGTAGCCACTCATGAGTTTCTGTTTGTTAGGCCAGGACACCAACTTGGTGTTTGGTATATTATCATTCTAGCTGTGACTCACGCTCTGAGCAGCAAACTAGGCAAATCTCTGATGTGTTCGTAAACAAGGCTAGAGGTCACTAGACGAAGATATATTCTACAAATAGAGGTAACGAGACAGGCTGATTTGGCGCGGCAAATTGTAACGTGGAAACAAAACCGGCCGCCGACACCTCGTTCAAAGAGTTACAGCATGAAGACGAGAAACTATTCACACTCAACATTGTTTCCTAAGTCCATAATTGTTGGAGACTGGATACTTCTCGGTTACCCAGGTCAAATAGGCCGGTTGACTCAGGGGCCTTACCCAGAACTTTTAGTTCCAAAGAAGCCTAGCCCACGAATCAGCAGGACGAGACAGATTTCACACCCTATTGGGAGCCGGTGAGCAATGGTGGTTAGGTTCATACGTTTGTGGGATACACTCGATTCATTCAGGATGCCCAATACACCCTGCATGAGAGTGTGACTAAAGAAGCGCAGTAGTTCGAAGATTCACCAAGGAAGGCGCATCTGGTGTAATGAACTGCTTAACCAGTGAGTCTAAGACTAACAGAATTGTTGCGACGTCTATCTCCTGTTGCCGGGATTCAGTGATCAAGTTGGTTCATACGCTCTTCAAATAGGATCTAGTTATTCAATGTATCCGGCACTTCTTTCACACCCATCGGAGTCACTGATTGGTAAATATTCCTCTGAATTTGTCCGTGGTTGCCAGAGGTTGGAGGTATGTGTTCGCCATGCAGGCACCATGCCGGACATACAGCATGCCATCCGTTGGAGCACCTGAAACTGTTTCATGGAATAGTAACGTGCTTTATATCGTTGTACCGCAGAAGTACCTATGTGACATTGTACAGGAGATCAGACTGCCAGTGGTGAATTCATTAAAACGTGATAGCACTGCTGCTCATTCTTCGTAACTGCTTATTTGCCGAGAGAACCCTGCTTGTTTCGCAGTTGGCCTTCATGTGAGAGCTCCCTCACTTGTCCGTAGCCTGAGGATGAGCCCGGTAGTGCGAGGCTAGTCCACCTGTACACCTGGGTATCGGGTTTTTCTTATATCTTCCTTTCGTCAAGTTAGCGGCGACAGATGTCCGTGCTGTTTTTGCTCCCAAGATGTGCAATTGACAGTGACTTGAAATGCGTTTGTCTTTCATGTTCGTATGGACGTTTGCGCATTTGCTCCCGAACATTGCCCAACAGTAGCCTTTCTTTTGCGGTCATATCTAGTGCAAGGCCAGTACACACTTTCAGTATACACAAGCATCAGATCCGGAATTCAAACCCCCACTGATACAATAATATACCATACATTTGAACTATGTTAAGAGTCCCACTCGAGGTAGAAGATTACCAATATCCTGCATACTCATGCTGAAACGAGCAATGGAAGTCGAAACTGTCAGATTGAACGCATTATGTACTGTGTGAGGACGTTTGTTGCACAGTTTATTGCTGCGAAGTGTTAGAGCTGGATAAACTGGAGTGAATTAGGGTGTTCCTCTTTGGAGAGACAATCAGCCATCCAGAAAAATGGTAAGACGATGCAATATCGTTGGAGAAGTCCACAACATTGGACAAATTAAGTGTGAGAATGCGCGGTTTGGTTTAAAACATCCGGTAAGTCATGCAAATTATCCGGAAACTGTGTTGACCTGAATCAATCAGTTTTGATTTGAAGAAGCCTTAATGCATTCGTAGCTTCTCGTCAGGTCCTCTGGCATTGGTTGGAAACCAAAATTTTACAGGGACTAATAGTTCAGTACTTTAACTTGGAGTGTGTCACTAATAGGTTTTCATATTTTTTCCCGGTACTTTATGGAGGGCAGTAAACGCGTCAATTGCCAAATTAGAAACATTTCGTTAACGTACCTTGGTAACGCAATAACTTCGACTGTACAAAGGAAGCAAAATAAGACATATCTCTATGGTCGACACAGCAATCGACTACCAGCAGGGATACACATGCGCGTTGTTGTTCGAGGTAATTGTAGTTTTAGTCTTACAAGCTGACTTGTAAGAGTCAGTTTTGGTCGAGCAGGACAAATGCAGTGATGTCACAGCTACAGAAACAAACAATTTCACAGTAGTTTGTGGAAGGTTGATGAGACAATTGAATCAGAGAAGCTAAAGCGCGCAATAGGTCGAATTGCTAATTGTATCTTTTCATCCTTCTCTTAAGCCTTTCGTCTTTGTGATTTTATCTATTCTATCTACTAGTGGTATTCAAAAGCCTAATCGGCTGACTCTGTTTTGCCTTTTGCGGTGCAGTTACAGCAGTCTTTAACTGATGGTTTGCCCTTTAGTGGTACGTAGTATCTTTGTCCAACAAAATGAACACGGTTTTTTGGGCTTCGATTTAAGTGAAAAAGTTCAGTAATTCCTGCAGTTTGATAACTATTGCCACGTTATCAGTGCTCATTATGATGATTGACAGTCGAATATCCGTTGGTGGTTGGGCTCTCGTTTATCTGCAATCGTAATTTTACCACCTGGGCACCACTGTGCTCTCTGTTTCACGAAGTCCGTACATTGAAAGCTTTATGAAATGTGCGAACGCGTTAGAACAGTGTGTTTGATTCTCAAATTTGTCGCCCTTTCACAGCACAGGTGGTCTTTCACAACCCATATCTTTTTCCCTTTATGTCTTCCGATTATATTGATGCTTGCTGGCTGAAACCTGTGCATATCACACCTCCGAACCCCAGATTGGTTATGACGGTACTCATTCGTAAGGGTTACCCGTGATTGTGGTGATTATATATATACATATATCTTTGACGAGATGGAGTACAACGGGAAGAAGCGCGTGTATGAAAAAATCCATCACATGATGAATTTGCGCACTAATTCATGCGGTATTCAGCGGTTCTATTTATACTTCTCTGTACGCACAGTCTGTCAACCATGAACTAATCTATACGGTTTTGTAGTTATTAATCATATTCTTTATCTACCTAATTAAGTCCTAATCTCTCAAATGTACTTGCGGGGCGTGGATCTGTCTGGACCCTGAACATCACTGTTGAAATTGCCTAGAGCGGAAACCAGACGGCTCACTTCCCCTTTGATTTCTCAACGGATAAGTAAATTAACTGACAGTTACTGCATAAGGGCTGTCCATTTGAGTCAGTTTCTAGAACACTTCGCCTTATACTCTCTTTGAGCAACTACATCAGTGCAATAATTGACAAAGTGTAGTGTAAGTATGCGGTTTCTCTTGATGGAAGCATAGAATTACGCACACACCAATTGTGTCGGTAATTGTTACTATGATGATTTTGTCCATCTCGTTAAGAGACTTACCTGCTATTGGTTTTTATTATGTGTGTAAGTTCGCCAAAATATGGCTAAGTTACTCTGTCCAAAGAACCACGTGAATTTAAACATAAATATTTTCAGACTTGGCTGTTGAGACTCTGTTGGACGCCGCAATGACCTATCTCGAATTGATCTGTGCTTTCTTTTTCCCACTGTTATCTGCGGTCAACCGTCTCTCTTGAGTCAGTGATATCTACCCTTGTCACGTTTCATGCGTGTTACTAAACAGCAAACGATTGAAGTGAGCTAAATGAACGACCGCCCAAAACTGTCCACTTATTCACGACGGTTGACTTATACCGTCAACCAATCATGACCCCAGTCAGTCCCCAATGTTTTCAAAATTCTTCGACGAAGTGGTTAAGGTGAATATCAATAATCCTAAGCTGAACTCATTTGTGACAGATGGGATCATGAAGAAACGAAAACTTACTGTTGGATTGTGAAATATATTTCGTATTTATACCAGATTATACGGCCTGCAGTTAAGCGTGATCCATATTCTGTAATCTGTTAAAAAGTGTTGCAAGTCGTGTGAGTATTTCACTTTGAACTTATTTGGATTGTGAAGTCTACTGTGATTAACAACACAGACGTAAAGAATGTAATCATCAAGTTGTGTTTTGGCCTATTTCTTTGTATCACCTTTTCCTCATTTGTAAACAGTCTTTGAGTGCGACCATATCATATATATATATATATATATATATATATATATATCAGTCGTATCTGGATGTTTGTTCAGCAATAGACCGTCGCAAAGTTTTTCACACACTTAACCCTCAGTTTTTTTTTCTGGTCTCAGAAACAAAGATTTCCGATTGCACAGAGTGAAGTGTGGACAGATAATTGAGGTTCTTCAATAGAGAGCTAACCGCTGTAGACCCGTTTCGTTTCACGGGCTGGTGACCCCGCTAATCAGAGTGTAGGTGAGATGGCGGTCGATCGGGAAGTGTGTGGTGAATATCGCCGCTTTTCTGCCGAGTTGTCTGTGGACTTGGTGCAACTAACGGCACCGAGCAACGACATCTTCCTTGTTGCTGACGGCTTCCACATACTATTCGGTTGTTTGTTTGCAAGGAGTAGGCACTTTGATGTTGATTGTTTGAGTGTAAGCATAATTGTTTTTTGGTAGTTAAGTCCCCTTCTCTCCTTCCTTCCTTCGTTCTCTCTTCATCTTCGTGGTTTTGTGACATTTAATCATTAATACAAAGCACTGATATGTGGATGTCTGGTAGTGGTGATGATGGTGATTGCGTTTTGAAACCTTCGGGTCGTGGCTAGTCACCAAATATATTGCGGAATTTCTTATGAGCCTTGATTTATGGTCCGTTCAGGAATATCTCTATTTAATTTAAATATTCCAAGATTACGCCGTGTATGGCATGCTGAAAACCACGTACGTCAGTAGCCTTTTTTCTAATCTTGCTGGTTAGTAGGTATGACGTAAACCCGTCACGCAGATACTTTTTAGTAAGTTGAATTCACGTAGCCTTATTATCATTCCGAATGACGTGGTCGCATCAGACTTGTGCAAGTGAGAGTTAGCCTCTGCCTGTGCTAGTTGATGTCACCAAAAATCGTCATGTTCACATTTTCTGCCTAAACACTAGGTTCCATGAGCGCCTCTCACTGTCGTTTAAGCAACGCGCTTGTGTCGTCAGCCACTTAACGTGGTAAGCACGTTCGTATGTTCTGAATAAGTGATAGCGTCTCTTTTTATGCAGTTCACATGAAGTTATTTACCAGAGACGAATAATCTGGTCTACAGCTTCACTGTAGCTCAACGGTGTACAGAAACAGCAATTAAGTACCGTAATCAAAGATACGTTAATCGAAGACCACAAGCTTCATGAACTGTGATGCGATTTGTCATAGAAGTCAACCAGTGAACTCCGCAATCGACCGCAGGTGTAACTATACTTCTGAATTGCTGGAAAATATCAAAACCTCTTAGGGAGCGCATTAAAGTTCTTACCCAGGAGTAAAACTTACCAAACCATCTGTTCGGAGCATCCGTTTTAATTGTTAGCCGACGGGTTGAAGCGCAGAGTTGAAGTACACATGCTGGGAACCACATTGACTCTTCAGATAGCTCAGTCATCAAAGTCAGTTGGCTAGAGTGAAGCGACGCTCTACCTTTCATTATAGGTTTTAGCCAGCTGTTGTTTTTTGCGTACCGAATTCTGCCTACTTTTTTGGCTGATTGTCGTTGGTCTTATGCTTTGATTGGGTGTGC
The DNA here is from genome assembly GCA_008508345.1 of Paragonimus westermani. Lineage (NCBI taxonomy): Eukaryota > Metazoa > Platyhelminthes > Trematoda > Plagiorchiida > Troglotrematidae > Paragonimus > Paragonimus westermani. The sequence continues at coordinate 206,413 of QNGE01000607.1, forward strand.
GGTCTTCAATCAGAGGATCGCCTCATTGCAATCCGATTACACCATCCAGCTATTCCAAACTTTCATGTTGAAAACAGTGCGTTTTCTCTCTGTCATCCTTTCTGCTTCTCTCAGCATATAATCAAGTGTATGTCCGCACTTGTAGTCCTTTCTATCCGGTTACCTTATTACTAGTCTTGTGAATTATATTCACTTTGGTCTTTCTAGCTAACTTCAAGCTCAATTTTTTAAACAGGCAATAATTTTCTTTTGTTTACTAAGATAATAGTTCTATTGTGTTTTCTCGTGTTACACACATGCCGTTGAAAAATCACATAAAATTGACACATCTCGCAAACTTCGTGTTCCGTTCACGTATCCACTTAATTAGTTTTTTCTGTAGCAATCAAGAGGTTAAGGTACACTCTCGGTTTATGACTCTGGAATAACGGAGTGAACATTTTTGACTCCCCTACAGCTTTCGAGTCGTGGAATTGTTTCATTTCGATATAAAGGAAGTGCATTCGTAGTTTTTCATGATACATTCAGGTTGAGGAAACTGATGTTTCACTTGGGCAGTTAACGAGACTTATTGAGATGAGTAGGAAAAGTCTGTAACCTAGAACAGGCAAGCGTTCAGAATTTACTCTTAACGAAATCGGGGCCATTCGAGATAATGGTACACAGCTTGCTGTGTATTTGGTCTGTGCTTATCGTATAGTTGATCAAAGTATCTGTCGATCGCTCCTACAGTTCTTCACTGTCATTTGTATGTCAGCTACGTGAAAATGAACATCCTTATTCTCGCCGAACTGATGGACACACGTGACTCAATGAACAAGTGACAGATTTATTGGTTAAATGACGGTGAAAGACAGTTAAAAAAATTAGCTCCTATACAAAAGGCTTGGCCCTACCCATTGTTGGTTCCTGTCTTCCACACCGTCAAACAGAGGCCAGTCTTCACCCGAATTAGCGCGATGCTGTTGTATCATTTGAGGTGCTAATCTACCTACAGTACATTGCCCCGACGTAGTTGTTTGTCTCAATGACTCATGTCGCACCCGCTTCCCTATTTGGCTAGATAAGGTCGTCGATTCGTTCGAGAGTATGTTTGCGGGCACATTGCTGTATAATTTTTTTTGTGTGTAGCAGCATGGCTTATTTACTTTGTCTGTATACCGAGAATAGTCGCTTGGAGTTTGCCGTGCAATGGCCATTGTTTTCATGTGACCTCTGTGCTGTCAAACAAACTACTGTTCATTGATACGTGATTTCACTTTGCATTTAATTTTGCCAGTTTGAACAGTTTTACCATACCTTTGACAAACCCCCATTCTGTGAGTGACTGCTCTTGTAAGTACCTCATAACCACAATTTGTGAGCAGTTTATCCACTCACGTCCACTAAAATAGCAAATCCCTTCAAGGCCTACTTGTTGCATTTTTCCTCTCGTTGGTGTTGCCTTACTTTTTCACCTAACATTTTCAGTGGGCTAGGCAAGCGATTTTCGTTCGATGGAAATAACGTAGAAGGGAACCTCGACCATGTACTGTTCTCTTTTGTTTTCCTATCTTTCTAGTACACTGAAGAGGAGTCATCCAGGGAAGTTGATTACCAGGCTTGCGTACTAGACTGCGGTCCGAACAAAAATTGTCAATCGGACACCTGCTGCCCAGCTCCTTTAGGCGCTTCTAATTCGTCGACATCTGGGACGGCAAGCAATTGCCAGCCGACCGTAGTGAATAAGCTCACGTCCATCAACTCGTCTGCAGCCGTCCTTGAGTTCATTCCGACCTCAAGCAATGGACCGACCATCAGACCTGTTCCTCCATCGGCTCAATCTGGAAACAGTGGTGAAGTTCGTCTGCTTATGAATTCCGTGACCCATTCGGATGATCCGTCTTCCAAGCACGTGTGATTTCGCCAACGTGTGTGCGTTTGTGCAACCTAACTGCACAGAACTCAGTTTGATCTCACCGAATACCTAGAGTAAACAGTTTATATTCTACATTTATCGCACATTGTCTGTGGTGTTTTCACATACCGTTTGAAGCAGATAGATACACACGCACGCAAACCCAAAACGCTCAACGATTTCCCTTTTTTAACGTGTTTTCGAGTCTCCGTCTCCCAAAGGTTGGCGCAATCGTACGACCGCCTGGGTACACTGCAATTTCTTTTCTCATCCAGCCTCTTGCACACAGACGTACAACTGTCGTGATCTATTCAACAATCATTTTATATTCAATTTTTCTGCCGTCTACTTCAATCGGTTTATTGACTGTATTTTTGACTGTGGTCCTCTGTGGATATGACGATCCAATCCCGTTCATTCATTCAACTGACCTCGAAGAGCACGCGCGCTCTTTGCGGTTGTCGGGGGTTGCACAACCAGGGTCATACACAGTGTACTTGCCGACAAACGCTCTGATGACATTTTTATTACACGTTTTTATTTTCTCCAATGCGCTCCGTAAATATAGGAAAAACCGTAAAATTTATTTGTTCTGAAAATCTTCTTGTCCGCTCCTCGCCTTCTTCGTTCCTGTTCCTTCCACACGTATCAGCGTTTTTTGTGTGAATCGAAATACTTATTGCCCACTCCAGATTGACTTTTAATCCCTTTGTGAGGATTATAGTTTGATGTGTGGGGCCCTTAAGGTTTTTCATCTTTGTTAGTTGCATATGGACCTAATTTTAAGCACAACTGTTGCACACTGTAAGTTTTGAAAAGTAGGAAATCACTATCCTGTAGTAGTCCAAGATTAGAACGTTGCCCTTAATGCAATTACGACTGTTTGTTTCGCAGCTTGTTGGTTGCAACGGGACGAGAAGCAGCTAGGTAATCAATTGACCTTCACAAGAACTATGACCAATCCTATTTTTGTTTAATAGCACACGTTGACCCCTACCTGAGTCGAGCCAGTGTTATTGCATCACTCGGGATGATAATTCGTGTAATTAACGCCAGTTTGAGGTATTTGTTATTTTTAATGATTCACTTCATATCTACCCACCAGTGTGGTAAAAAATCGGGTCGTTATCTCGATCCTAAATGCACTACGGATTTAGATGTTCGTGTACGTCATTGTATACTTGAAGACTAACTACACAAAGTCAGCCTTCTCTGTTTAGATCATTTAGCAGTGGTAAGTAAAAATCTCGAGTTCAACGATGCAACATGGAAGCTTATTTTACTTTGGTGGTGCCCGCTTGACTAAATTTATAAACACTCCGTGACAAAACCTTACGACTGCTTATCTTTTATCTCTGTTTAACGTGTTTCCATGTCAACAGTATTCCATTTTGTCAACGAACAAGCAAACCGCTGGAATTAATGGTAAAATTCGTGTGGACACAACTAGTAGCGCACTAAAATGATGTGATCACACCATGCATCACGCTTTTGCATAAAGGTGATAGGTTGTAGCACTTCCGATACTATCTAAACGTTGGACGGCACACCTCTTCATGCTCGTTTTAAGGGAAATTGCCAGTTGCGTAGGCAGGCTGCACAAGTTCTCATCTCTGTACTTCTAATAGGCTGACTGATCCTGTAGATTTCTTATGATCTAGGAATTGCTACTGCCTTCCTGTCAATCTAGACCTTAATCCCTGACAGAAGTAGTCCAGACTTGACGATACGCGACCTATGAACTGAAGCGTTATTTCATTGCGAAGTTTCATTTTTCTTGCCAGTGCGACGGAACGAATGGCGAGGGAAACAATTCTAGCATTTCAATATAAGACTAGATGTCTCGATTATCATCGCACAACGTAAAACTGGTTTGCTTACGTACAACGAACGCCTATCGCTAGTACATCGATTTAAGTACACTTCAACTTTCAAACGACCATAACACATATCTCCACATAGCTGCCACATGCAGATCGAGTTTTATATCATTACTGAAACAAGCGAAGTGTTTTCGATGAGCTCTGGAAATTTCAGTATCAGTGGTTGAGCGGCGATGTGTCAGTAACTGACTCGGGGAACAAATTTCACTCCCTTTCCGTGTACTTCGAACGTTGACTGTCTGTCTATCCTCCGTTGCACACACTTTACAAATGCGTTGATCTTAAGAGTCCAGTTGAGCTCTGTGACACCTCTTGTTGCATCTTAATAGTCGTCATCTCTCTTGCTTTGTTATCACTGTTCCTCATCGCCTTCGTCTTTCTCTGTACGTGAACCTTCGACCTTCCTAAAGCAGCAAACTCCACAGAATTTTCACAATCTCATAAGTTTAACTGCCTGTGTTAGACGGTTAAACTCTCCTGTCGTCTCATATCTGTCATGTGACCTGTTGGTAGCAAGGCATGGGCAGAGCAGTTACAAAATCAGTCGCTCGTCACATGGAGCCTACTCACATTACGGTGAGTCGACGGTATGCTGACCGGCAACTGCAGTACCGACCGGGCGTTCGTGTGTAGCCGGTATTCAAAAGATTTGCAGTTTACATGCCTGACTAACTTTTAACCAGAGATCCAATATAGGAGCACCATACCAACGTGGAACGGCCATTTGGTTTTGTTACGACTATTTTTGTATGTTTTTTCCGCCATTATAAAGTAAAACACATTTAAGCATACTGCTCTCTGATTAGGTTTGTTCGTTCGTTCCTAACAATCACTACTACGGACTTGACAAAGACGATATTGCTAAAATGGTTTGACAGTTTGCTGCCGTCGCGGTGGGCTTCTCTGTACGTGCATGAGCGTATATTTGGCAATAAGAAAAGTGTACACCAAATGATCAACGTACCTTGCACACTTGGAGATACAAACGATTAGTTGCGGCAATATGCATCGATCAGGTACCATTACCGAAGATTTGTTTGTGTCGTTTTATATCCACACAGACACGTAAGAATCTGAGGAGTTTCGAATTGTCGTTTATTGTCTGTTGGACTATATGCATTGGTCTTCCGTTTTAGTTTCGACAATCCTCATGTACTGGTTGCCTGTTTGCTTGTTGGTTACCCGAATTCTATGAGCAGACAATCTCCTCAGTAGTCGGGGATTTGGTTTATTTTCAAGTTGACCATCACTCACATTTGATTGCAGCGTTCGCATTCAGATAGACTTTCCAGCCAGCCTCTTTCGAAAACAAGCACCAGACTCGAGTTTCGCTCTCATTAGAGCTCGTCAGTAGTGCATATCCTTGCCACGGCCGGGATTTGAACTCCGGCCATTCCAATCATGAGGCAACCGTGTTGACCACTGCGCCATTGACCTCACATTAGGCAGGACCGAATCATCACATCTGAACGCTCAACCACTCTCGCTTGTGAGCAATGATAAGGTTGCCCGATCGTCTCGAGAGGAGACAGTTAAAGCCTGTTAACTCCAATCCCGGCCGTGCCAAGGATATGTACTATTGATGAGCTCTAATGAGAGGGTAACTCGAGTCTAGTGCTTCTTTTCGAAACAGGCTGGCTGGAAAGTCTATCTGAATGCGAAGGCTGCGATCAAATATGAGTGATGGTCAACTTGAAGACAAACTCCTGTTTGAATTGTGTCTCTCTCATCCCGACACAAATCACTTCTTCATGGTGAATGTTGACTTCATGACCTGCATTTTTTCGGCTAGAATTTGAACATAGATTTCGCATGCCTGTTTCAGTCTGTATTCAGGTGTACAATGGGGTCACCTGAGTGGCATAAATGATGGAGTAGTATCCCAACCTATTAGTGTCTTGAAAAATCAGTCCGCTTATGTTCATCCTATTTATTTCTCCCGCTACCAGTTTTCATTTCTCAAACTATGACGACTGGTTAACTAGTTAGCTCTGTGAGTGTTCGCAAACCTCACTGAACACAGTAACAATTCGATCCGAGTTTGATGTTGAAAGTGTTGAGTCATTAAAACACATTTACGAGACCAGCTGCGCTATTCAATTACATTTGCTCCGAGATAATTTTGCAGCCCAGCGGTTCTTTCTCAAAATGTCCAGTGTCCACAACTTTGAATATTGTGATCAAGCTGGAGCGAAAACCACACTGCGCTCCTGTGCAGAAAAAGGCCTATCCGATTTGATCCCGATGAAAAGTCTAGTGTGCATCGTCACATATAGTGCGTCGGTCGAAGTCTTTCGACACATACTAAAGAGACTTCGTCCATTTGTCAAATTCACATGTTTATCCGACATCCAGTAACTCAGATGTTTACAAGAACACTTTCTATGATATCATTTTTGATTTCAGAGACAGATCGTACCTTCACATACTGTTGTGCTTGCGCGTAAACTGTACGAACACACATTTTGGCGAACTTCCTTGTGGTGATAGCTGACGGTGTGATGGGTCTGACTCGAGGTACTGACTCTAACAGTCATGTTCCAGTTGTTCTTCTTTCATTGAATTTACACATCAACTTTCACATTTTAGCACAAATGTAGGTAGTTCATCATAAGGAGGCTGCCATGTGCAACCGAATCATGGACACAGATTGGTTCTATCGTTGTCAGCTACCGCAGTTTCACGTTAGAGTGACTATACGGGTTCATTGTATACCGGAATATATTTTCGTATTACTTCCTCCTTGTCAACAAATGCAAAAGGATCAGGTGAAAATTGCCTGGTCACAATACACGTCCGTCAAATGGTACAGGTAACAACAGTGTTGTGGTCTAAACGAACATCAACCTCAAAAGCTGTGCGGTCTTGTCACAAGGAGAGGTCTGCACAGAGGGAACACCGCAAATGTGGCACAGCCGGATTTCTTTCCATTCCGTCGAGGTCAAGAACAGACATCAGCTTGCCCCATCAGACCAAATATGATAATAACCGTCGACAACCGAACATACAAATATGCTGTTTTCATATGGATCGTAAATGCCAATTGATGTGGTGGGTTGCCAACATATCTGCAAGAATCGTTTATCGAGTGATATGCTGGCTGTTATCGAGCATGTAAACAGCATCGGTCATTTTGGCGAACAACATGCTGTTTATGTTCGGCTGTCTGATCGCCGGAGTTGATCTACATGGATTAACCTCGAAAATGCGAAGTGTTGTTACAAATTTGTGTCAGTTTCCACGTTGTTTTTACCGTAGCAGACAATCCGATTGCTTGCAGCTAACTTCACCCACCTGGGTCGTGGCATTGTATCAGTTTGTTTGTTTGATAGCATAAAAAACTTGTTGCATTTACAGAGCCTTGTCAGTTGTGGCGTTACAAAGGCGCCCGGTTGGTTGTCAAAGAGGTTATTTGTAGCGTGTGTGTTTGTTTGATCTTGACTAACGAATCCCAGAGCCGACCCAGGCGGGCTGGAATTTCCTGTGAGCTTACAATAGTTAACCGTTCGTGTGTCAGCTGTTTCGCTCGTAATGTGGGTTCAGTGCCACCATTCGTAGCTGTTCGTCAACCGACAACTGAGATGACAGCAGCTTTTACACTGGCGAACGTACGCCGTCTCTGTACTTATGAGTCATCTTCACTAAAGTTAGCCGTTCATTGCTACTGCGGACTTTTGAAACACTGAATACCTTTTAATCACTTCATCAGAGCGGAAGGACAGCATATATTGCGATGTTAACATTTCATCTACTCTCATTAACCGCAAACATATAACATACCCGTTATATACATCATATAGATGAGGACAAACAGGGTCTAGACACGTCTACAACCACATCGAGTCTTATGTAACCTCGACCACGGTAATCCGATAGGTTGCCTCAACCTTTATTGTGCACATAACGTCTTCTGATACGTTCGAGTGAATATCGCTTCGCATAAAGTCAATAACTTTGGGTTTCTATTGTGCAACAGTATTTTGAATAATGGTGACCTGTTGTCATAACCTATTCAGCAATTGACGACGTTGGATTTCGAGCCCTCATCAATTGTTTCAATCACTTCGGGATGTGTTTGGCGCCTCGTTGTGGTAGTTGTCGATCTACTCTGCTTATGTAAATGTCACTACAACTGCAGCTAAATTGGCACACAACACGGGAGAGAAGAGTTTGGCAATCTGCCTCCGCGATTGTGGAGAACTGGTCCCCTGGTGGTTTGAAATGAGCGCAACTGCACAGATGCATTCGTTCGAGCCAGAGCGGTCTTTAATCTGTGCTTCATGTCGTTCGCTAGGTGGTTGCCCTTGAATGGCAAGAACAGGAAAATATCCTTCTTTTGGTTCAGTGCTCTTCTTCACCCTACTGTGTGCCTCGATGAATTTATCGGGTATCCATTTGCCAGTAAAGTTGATCTCAGTAACTCCTGTTCTATGTGCGATGTGTCAGGCCTACAAATGCGCCCGGATTTACGGAGCAGTGTATTAACCAAACCTCGTTTATGTGCAATAGGAACGAAGTTGGAAAACTGAAGTTATTGACAACCCCTTGTCAATTGGTAGTCAACTGGGCGCTGAAACTTGCAGTCCGCACATCTGGTAATGAGTACATCCGAAAAAGTCTTGTTCAATTCAACTTCGTGATACAAAGATAAGTTGGAGTGAATACTGTTAAGGAAGCTGAGAAACGAGTCATAATGAGCGATATCAGTAAAAATCGAAATATGATAAACATGTCGTGTGTACGGTGGAAATTCAGCTATTTAATCCTGGACTTGCCGCTCAAGATATCGGCTGATGTTGGGCCTAAATGACTGCCCATATAAACACCGTCAATCTGTTCGTAAACAAGTCCCTCAAACTCGAAACAAATGTTTCTTGTGTACAACAAAATAAAATCTTTGAGGTGTTCATGTGGAACATCCATATCACACCCTTGACTCGGGATAAAGTCACATAAAATATCAACGATCTCATGAAGAGGAACATTTGCAAGAATGGAATCAACATTTATGGAATACGTTACTTGGGTACTCACTGAAATGTTCTCTAAGATTTCTGCTAATTCGAGAAAGTCCTTCAAGCAGTGTGGGGCGTAGAGGTGTACCATCCTTGTGTACTTTTGCAACACCTTTCCATGCCAACTGGTTTCGACTGTCTATACTGAGCTTCAAACATATCAATGTAACAACATTATTTGAGGTTGCCTCGCAACTTACTGTTCCAATAATGTTTTTTGCCGTTTGGTCCACTTTGAACGTCCTCCAGTCTTCCAAAATGGCGTCCATCTTCCCTATATACTCGTCCTTGGTCATGACGACAACACCAGAGCTTTCATCCGGTTTAACGAATACAAGGTGTTGTATATCTCCTAGTACCTTCGTGGCTCGATAGTGTTCCTGCTTTAGACAGCACGGTTGGCGAACGGACGCCGACAAAAACTGGTTAGAGATATCCACCAATTTTCTACGAAGCGAGCCTGTGTGATCAGAGGATGTGGGTGACGGTTTCTTCAGTTGGTCGTACATGTATTCAAACTGAACTTGTGTATTAAACTTGTTAACATTCCAAGTGGGAGAATCTCCAGCTGCGTCTGGATGAACTGAGTAGACGAAAGGTTGTGCACATGTTTGAAACCATCACTAGGAAACAAGCTCATTTCGGCTAATTGTGAAATAAAGCACTGAAAAGAGCGACGAGTTCTACAACTAGTTGTTTCATGGGTGTCTCCAGAGAGGATCTCATACTTCCTTCGGCAAACCAATGACAAACTACTTAGAACTCCAGCGAAGCGATAATGGGTTTTCACGAATTTGTTCACGTTTTCCCGAATGGCATTGACATGCGAACATGTTGTTCTCACGTTGACCAGCTGGCCGCCCGTTGAAACCCACTTGGACTTGCCAATGCATCAGATTTAGTGGAATGCCCCCATCCGTTACCTTGAAGATTAACTAGGCCCCTTATTTGTGAGTGCAAATCAAAACTGGAATTGTCTGTGTATCTACCGATCATTCTAGGTTCTAATGGCAAGTCTTCCGTTTATAGTATCAAACATTCATGTATCTGATCAATAAACAGTTCATTGCAAGCTGCATCATGTCAGTTTGACGTCCAATGAACCGAAAGCCATGTTCGAGATTTTGCGTACTTTGGTCATCATGTACCGTACTGTCTACTTCCTCATTAGCCTGATCATAAGCGAACAGGCAGCAACATTGTTTAATCTAGGCAGGTGGGCTAGTCTAATTGGTTTTCTGTTGATCATATGTTCAATCGGTTACACCATCTGCGTATTCGCGGTAAGATGAAAACGGGATGGCGTCGTATGACACTCAAACTATCGGACCACCCAAACGCTCTGAACTAGTTATTCCGATTCGTCACCAAGATTTATAGAACTTCAGAGAGTAACCGACAAGCCCTTATTATCATACTGACACTGGGAGTAAAGTTCACTTTGACGTTTCAGTTTTAAACAACAGTAAATGCCATTCAAAATTATCAATCCACGGCGCTGTTGGTGAAAATACACCATCAATTATGTTATCAAGTGTGAAACGTATGCGCAACGAATGCCACATCTGCTGATCGGCAAGCCTATCAAACACGAAATTACATTTGATAATCTTTGTACGTCAGCACATCATCGGAACAGGTCACTTTGTTGACCCAGCCAACTGACTTCAGTTATTGTTGCGCAATCAAAATCCTGAACTTCTTGCTGTCTGCGAGGTAATGTTAACCGATCCTTGCCGTTCGTCCCTGTGTGTACATAAACTGTTGATTCATGTAGATTGTCTGCCGCGAAATCGATGACAGCCGTGGTTTCATTTAAACCTCATCGTTGATGGTTGCTATTGTTGTTGCAATCGGTATGTCCTATATATTCTAATGTTTTACGTTCGTGACTGAACAGAACAAACGAAATGTTAACATCTCGCGATGTATGTTTTTTATCGTTATTGCAGGAATTAAGTGTTGGGTTATTGGTAATCATGGCTCCCATCAGCCCTTGATCCGAAGAGACTGAAGTGACATGTCTAAACGAAGTTTCCAACTCTAACATTATCCTCTCAAGTGATTATGATGCTTGATAGCCAAACCTCCTCGATGCGACACATATTCCGCACAGATACTGTTTCCGTGAGTTGGAAAAATCCTTACGTACACCCCGATGCCCTTTTAGCCACTATTCCGAGAGCTCATTCACCTCTGTAAGGAGCAACTTTGCTCGCATGGCATCAAACGGATCCTTCAGCCGTAGTCTCAGAAATGTTTCACTCAATGACACTGTTCCGATATTGCTGGGTTAGCGTTTAGATAGTAGGCCATTAGGAGAACACTCGTTTTCTCTACTGTCCCTTCATCTCTAGTTTCACTAAGATCGTCCAAAAAATAAATATCTGCCCAACGGTCTGCTTCGTCATAAAACTGCAGACACTAGACGGGCCTGAGTACGTGATGAATGCTACTAACGATGCCAAATTCTCGAATATCCGCTAAACTGAACTGACGTTTATTGCTCGTCACAAAACTTTCTGGAGCACCAAAATAAAAGAATAATTAGCGAGGGTGAGAAAGGTTTGTCAATGTCCTGTCTATTTTCATGGGAACGTTTCTGGACACCCTATGTATGCATTATTTTTAAACGGATGTAACAGTCTTTTCGACTAGCCGTAGCTCATAAGTATGGGTCCGATTTAGCGGTCACTTCTGCCGCCATTGTACAGGTTTTGCAAGCTCAAACCATGTAGTTGCTCTGATTGTCGATTCACGGCCAAGCAATGGAAATGTGAATTATCGACTCTGTGCGATTACTACGAAGATAAATTGAGAGTTATTACCGTAGCGTGTGGTACTGTAAAAATACCGGATTCATTGCACGATCTGCTAGTATCAACCGTCTGTTAGTCGCCAAGCGAAAAATCGCTTCAATCCTATAGGAAGAGAAGCAGTTGGCCGACCATTCTGAAGGTATTTCATGACTCATGGTAATAGAGCATTCTTTTCTGCTGCCTCTCCCACAGTTTTGGCGTTTACTGGTAGGATATGGGCTGAATCTAAAGAGATTCTGCAAACGCTATGATTCATTAATATCGATTAAGTGGCAGGATTTGTGAGCGCTTGGCCCACTATGAGACCAGTTAAATCAACCGCATATTAAAAACCAAATGTTTCCCACAATTGGATTTTAAAACTTCACCCTACTAGCACCTTTGCCCATCAGTGGACCGGAATACTTTCCTTGCCTCAAAAATGGACGAAAACGGCTTATAATCTGTAAATAACACAATCCCCTCCATGCAGCACTCTATTGAGTAAATGACTCAGTGGTGTGGGAACATCATGCATATGAGATCTAAAGTTATTACGAGAGTTCAACACGCCTGCGAATGATTTGAAGGTGGTGTTATATGTCGAGGACACTTCTGTTACAGCTTTTATCTCCTCTGGATCCAGTCTACGATCAGTTTGGTCATTAGTGACAACTAAATACTAAATACTTAGTGTGCAGAATAATATTTGTCGGTTTACCGCAGAAACCACACTCTTCAACGAGTTTAAAAACAAAGAAAAATGCGACTGACGATCTATGACAGTCGTACTGAAACTGGTATCCAAATTAGCAATCACACATGTCGAACTACTTAACGGCTGGCGCATGATTTGCTAACCGATCGCTTGAATGCACTTCATACCAATTGGCAGACGGATATACGGATGTGGCCTTCCATATGTGTTGATATTCACTGATCATTTATAGTACGTGTCGAATTCTAACCGCAGATAGTTCTGTGATAGACATTCTTAGAGCGGACCTTGCCCCCGTTCAGCTTTGACTATGGGCCCTCGAAAACAGAGAACGAATATCAATGAGTCGCTAGTGCTTCATTTAGACCAGCTAACAAGTCACCGAGTAGCCGCAGCAAACTGTTTGCCTTCTCTATTACCACTATCGATACGCACCCAACTGAATATTTCACTGTACTGATAACTTCCATTTCTCAATCTGGTTCAGTTCATTCCTCAAGAACGCAAATGTTACGCATGAGACCGGTTTTTTCAGATATGAAACTCGTTTTTTACATGAATGAATGTGTAATGTAACCTTTACTTGTGTACGCTGTTCGATACCGTCGCAAAGGAAATGTGATTTTTTCCCTGCAATTCTGCGGGGATCGTTTACTTCATTAGAAGAAAGTAATTCTGACAACTGGATGGATTTAACTGTAGAGTGAATTCAGTAGCGCATCGGAAAAACCTGGTCCACCCATCCTGTCTATGTCTAATATATTCAATTGTAGATCATCTACAGTGTAACAAATACCAGCAGCACAGATTGCGAATTTGAAACTCACAGTTTGATTGTCTCACTGATGGAATGTGAGTGACTGAGATGATTCATACTGTATGGCTTTCTTGGAACTATGTTGGTATGTGGAAACAATCCTATTTCTTCTGAAGTGAGTGTGATACCCGAGACAACGCCCACTTTCAGGTGTACCTTGGTACCTTTCAATAAGAGGTCCGCCTTATTTCATTTGAAATGTCATCATCGGACACTTCGAGAGTAAGGATGGTTTGACTACCACTTGCTGAATCAGGGTGGTCTTTTGTAGCGAACTCCTCAATATCTGCGTTTCTCCACATCTTTGGCATACGTAATTTCAAAGTTGGCAATCTCACATAGACTAGTTTTCTCCGCAATTCTAACACACACACACTCAACTGCCTTGCTGAAAATTTGGCTGTCTAGATACTTTCTGCTTTTTTGCTAGAACACATGGTTTGCTGCTGTGTTAGAATTCAGTCCGTCTAGAATCGTTTTTTTAGATCAGTTGGTCTTTGACATTGGTCTACCTCATTATGCAACATTATGACATTTTCTCTTTCTGCTATGCGGATAATTGACACTTTACTGGAACTATCACTTTTTCCTCAAAAGAAATGCCAGCCAACTCCCAACCCTCAACCTGGAGAATCAAGCGAATGCGGTTTTGTCAGACCGCTTACTGTTGGCTTGTCTGGCATGAGAAGCTCTGTGGATGTGATCATCACACTAATCAACCTAGCCCAGTAGACCACCAAAATATGTATGCCGTCACACCTAGTTAAGGTTTGGTCTTGTGACGGAATTTAGAATGATGGCACAAAATGAGCTCCATTCATGCGTTTCACTGTCATGAGTAACCTCTCCGAATAGGTTATAAGGTACTGTACATATTTTCGTACTTCGTTTTGTTTTCATATACAATCTAAATCAGCTGTCCTTGTACAAAATGAACACCACTTGTTGGAAGTGATTCGTTTTGACACTTGTTGCACGAGTTTCATCTCCGTGGTTCTTCAGTTCTTCGAAAATCCTGTTTGCCGGTATTGAGCTATTCAGTGTTTGTGCTTTGAAGTGACTAGTTGTCTTCACAACTTTGTATAGGGCTAATCCCTTACAAATTGTTGAGCCCGTGTAATGGCTTTTGTTACACGTATCGCTGGAGTTTCGTTTATTCTGCAGTCTTGTTGTTATAGTTTTGCCTAAAATCTTGGTATTTTTACTCCAGTCTATTTTATCTATCTTCATTAAAATGTATTCTGATATTGAACAGAAACAGCTGCTTCAGAAAATGCTATCATTACTCAAATTCCTGAATTCGACAGTAGAGACCCTAGACTGTGGCTCGTACAGATTGAAGTTATTTTTTACTTTCAGTGAATCCACTTACGTGTAGTTACGCCGTCTCAAATCTACCCCAATCCATGGCTGCGAAAGTTGCAGATGTACGTTGTGAGCGTCCAGCTTGGAACCCTTACAGTGTCATCAAACCCACCAGTATTAACAGGGTGACAGCTTATGACTGGAACAAACTCCGCAAGTTCCTTGCAGGCGTTGATTTGGGAGGTCGCGCCCCCCTCACAGATGATTCGCTGTATGATTCAGTTGTCAAGATAGCAGACTGCGGAAGAACTGGCGTTACGCGCGTTGTGGATTCAGAACCTCCCAAGCCAGCTCCGTCACACATTGGCTGTTTTCGAGAGGGACACACCGCTGACTAAACCAGCAGAGCTGAGTGACCAGGTATATCTCACTTATGCTGCTGAGCAAGTAACCCAGTTGCAAGCGTCTTGCAGCCGCGACAACCCCCAAATGATATCTCACACCTGAAAGAGCAGTTTTCACAGATGATTTTGCAGCCTGCCACTTTAACAAAACTGTTATTAGACAAACGGCCAGCAGTGTGCTCAAAGTTTCGCTCAAGAAGTAGGTCGCGCACGAGAAAGTTCGGTAGGACTGTGCTGTTGTCGTCGTCGGTTTAAGGCGTGTGTTTTTTGGAATGGTCGAACCCAAACGGGAAACGACCAAACCAGTCAGTTATGGGGACGGCTGCCACTGGCCCTTACCTATGTCACCTGTTTTATGTGTTTGACCATTCAACGTCCCTCAATTTCCTTATTGAAGCGAGTGCCGAGATTAGTATCACTCCACCCAGTGGTAAAAACAGCCTCAAACCGGTTTCGTGTACCCTACAGACCGCTAACCACACTGACATACAGACCTATGGAGAGGAACTACTCACCCTCGATCTCGGTCTTCGTGGGCGATTCCACTAAACCTGTACCGTTGCAGACGTACAGCACCCAATTATTGGCGTTGAATTTCCCACCTCCTTTGGACTAGTGGTAGGTGTAAGGAGTCAGAAACTGCTGTATAACGCAACAGATTTGTGCGTACACGGAAAGGCCAAATAAATTAATTCAATGCGATTTCGTTCGGCCTTACGAGACGACAGTTCCGCAACCCTGCTTCGAAAGTTCCCACGCCTTATCAATCCATCAGGCTCACTGTCACAAATGAAACACGACGTTTTACACTACACTACCATCAAAGGATTACCCAACGTCACGCATCCTCGCCGGTTACCACCAGAGAAACTCGAAATCGTCATAGCTGAAGTTCAGAATCTTCTACGACTCGGTATCGTTCGACACTCTAGTAGCCCTTTAGCCTCACCCTTATTTGGCGCCGGCGTCCGTATGGTGATTATCGCGCTTCAAAAAACGCCATCGTCACTGAAAGGTACCCAATTCCCCAAATTTGCGATTTTTCCATCGATCTGTAAAGTGTGACCATTTTCTCAAAGCTTGGTTTGGTCCAGGAGTATCACCAGATCACCGTGGTCCCAAAAGGCGCAGCAAAGATGAAAATCACCACCCCATTTGGAGCACATGAATTTGTACGCACGCCATTTGGTTTGCGAAATGCAGTTCAGACATTTCAGAGGTTCATAGACCAGATCCTCCGTCGTCTACACCTTATGCTTGTCTATACTGACGGCACACTGGTCACGATCAAAAACGTACATCAACACATGTCATACCTCAGTACAGGTTTGAACGTTTCTATCGGTATGGCATAACTTCAATCCCGATGGAGTGTTTTTGTGGAGTAGGCTCCATAGATTTTCCGGCACATCGAATCATTTGTGACGGTAATGAACCTCTATCAGGGAAAATCGCGCCCCTTAAAGAATAACCACCACCGCAATCCCAGAAAAGTTTAGGTCGGTTTTCAAGTGTCGTTAATCGTTACCGTCGTCTTATCACGCACTGTTAGGAGTTGTTTGAACCTCATACAGATTTGCTAACCAAAAACCCCGAGCATTTTGTATTTCTCGCAGTCAAAGACGCGTTATCGTAGGTGGCCACCCTGGCACACATACATGTGGACGGAGATTGTTCTCTCATTTTACGGGCTGATGCATCCCTGTCAGCTGTCGGAGCAGTTTTGTAGCAGATCGTCAATGGTCAAGCCCAGCCTTCATCGTTTTTCTCCCACATGCTTCCGCAAACGCAGACGCGCTGTATTACTTTCCGTCGCGAGTTGCTTGTTGTGTTTCTCCCCATTAAACACTTTCGGCACGTGTTGGAAGACGCGCGTTTTACTGACCCAGTAGATCGCAAACCACTCATTTATTCTTTCAACACTAAGCCCAACCGTTACTCACCGTGAGAAATTCGACAGCTGGACTTCAACTCTCAGTGTACACGACAGTGTATCGTGAGAGATGGATACAACGTGACTGACGCCTTATCCGGAGTTGATTTAAGTAACCTACACCAAAGTGACCCTGTCGATTTGAAGAAATTGGCACAGGAACAAGACAACGATCCGGAGTTGTAACAGTATCGCACCTCTTCTTCATCAAAACTTCGAGAATTACCTGTAGCCAACTGCGAAGGCGCAATCCTATGTAATACCACGACAGCTGCATTGTAAACACACTTCCCCCACTCACCGTGTTCGTTCATAACACGGATGCAGCATCGGTCTTTTGGAAAAATAGAATGGGTAAATCCAGCAAAGGTCGTAAGGCACACAAGCTTGGAAGTCCTTCAACACCTGACTCTAAATGTTTTGCTACCTTCCGAGATGTAGCAACACACAACTCTTGTTGGTCTATTCTAGAATCACCGCTCTGTGAAGCTTAACCAAAATTGGAACACCTCTTGTGAGGCCTGATTTTATGTCACAGTTTTCCAAACGTTGTAAACTTGTGTGTCCGCTGGTTGAATACTGCCAAAGCTCGTGCCTGTGATCCTTAGGCAGAGACTTTCGCTGCAATAGTTCTGGGGAGTAGACGGTTCGCACCGCTAATGACCTTTCCCGTAAATCATCTTTTAACAGTCCGTGTCTAATCTATATGCCTTTCAAATTACGTCGGTCAGTCGTGTATTTCTCTCTTTGCCTTCGTTGGCTTTTGTAACCATTATCCCTCTGAGCTGGTATTCAAATGGTTTGTGTGAAGTAAACCAGCTTATTCCTAATCGATGTTGAGTTTCCTAGTATGGCGGACAGGTATTGCCAGCTTAGATGTTCATCTCTATAGCTCACTGTAATCCCGGCTCTAACAGAGCGCTACTACTACTCGCTGTAAACCCACGGAAACTAATACTGAATCACGGATTCAGTGCCCACTGACATTTGTTCAGCTCGCAAACCTGAGAGATAAATCTATTAACAAATGGCCTATTGACATAGTGTTCTTTATCCACGTATGGGCCGTTTTCTTTCCTAGAATTTTCACTTTTTGTTAGGTTGTAAATGTTTAATGACCTCATGAGGGTTGGGCGTTTCAAATTAATCATTTTCATATTGACTTGTTTCTATCCTGGATTTGGATTACTGGCTTATGTGCTGGACTGGATTGCAGTTGACCTTGAAGATAACGAATTAGGTGCTATTATGGGGCATATTAAGTATCATACGGTATATGGTTAATATGTACAGTAGCATAAAGAAACAGAGCTTTGCATGTTGGTTCGGCTTCTCTCAAAACTAAACCAACCTGTACATCGTATCTTCACCATTTAGGAGAAATCAAAATGCTAGTTTGAGTTTGACTAATAGGCAAATGCCACAATGTGCACAAAACCGCCCATTGAGCGGAGGATGTGCACTGTCAACAGCATTGCACGTTACCTATGATGGAACCTAACGGTCGTTACGGTTGCTATTTTTTCTCTCAAGTTATGCGAATTAAGCTTATAAACAGCGTTCTGTCAGTAATGGTACACTTTTTGGGGTGGGAGTATATTAAGTTGAACCTCACAATAACTGTTCATAGTGAATTTTAAAGGCTTTCATACAGTACGCTCAGTGTTTTAAAAGTAGTCAATGAAAACCCAAACAGCTGCGAACTGCATAGGTCACCATGTCATCGTTAGTGGTAAATTGGAGACTGTTCTGCCAAGCTTTCGTTTCATCACAAAAGTCAGTTAAATCGCTAGACCTCGTACGTCTCAGAACTTTTCGAAAATTAACAAAGCGATGTTCATACCATATTTTGTACAGTATAAGTAGTTTAAACATCAAGCCGATGAGGCACATTCACTCCTGAGAGATAGACGTTTACCACGATTAGTTGAATCACATCCTGATGTGAGGCAATTATTTTGAGACACTTATTTGTGAAGGAATTTCGTGTCTTGTGGGTCACAAAAGCTTCATCTCCACTTGAGGCAATACTGTCTTTCAATTTCGGCTTTACACTCAGCATGACTTAAGAATAATGGTCGATCACTGAAACGCCTATTCAGTATACACATTCTAATTAATGCAGCCACTGGTTAGAAGTGTACGTTCGAAGTTGCGCAACCATTTGTATTCCACCCTCAAACTGCCATACTATGATTTACGGTAAAAATTTACTTTCGGAAACATTGTAGTCAAAGCCAGCAGGTATCAGTTGGTCGACTAATTCATATGTAGAGGGACATTTGTGTCTGACAGATTATCACAAATTCTGACCGAGCAATCGAAGTGCTTACGATCATTTTGGTTGAATCCATCTTTGCACAACTTTAGTTCGTGGTGTTCGTGTTGTGTATAGTGGTTCGCAGATAGAAGTTTAAATCACTATCTGTCCAACGTCAATCACGGTTGATCACAAATGTTGAGTTTAGCTGTGGTTTTCGATTGGGGGCATTGTGTTCAAGGTCTGCGGAATAACGAGCAACGTATCTGACATTCAAACCGGATACCTTTTGTTTTACAATGGTTAAGGTCTGCAGCTTTTTCACGGTTGGTCTTCATCAACAAAAATTTAAGGTATGTCAATGGAGGTACTGCAGGCAACTCAACCTTCTTATGACAACATAAGCGTGTTAGGGTTGCACATTGACTGACAAAAGGTGGCCTTTCCTTTGATGGGTGTGCGCAACCCAGAAAGCACCCATTTTCATATTATAACTAATCAGACTGAAAAGAGCGGTTCCTAACAGTTGTTATTTGGTATTTTCCCACTACTCGATCAACATTCAAAAGGGGTTTCGTCAGCCTAATTACGCTCCTCATGAACCATTCAATCTGAAATTCAAACGAGCATTTTCATGCTCCGATGAGTACACGTGCCAACTAGAACATGCTTTTAACTGCAGACTTTCCGATCGGATTAGCATCTCACAAAAATGATAACTCCTGAATCCAGTTTATTAAAATCTTCATCCTAGGAGAGACATGCAGCGTTGCGTTCTCACTAAAAGATTCACTTAGTAGTGTTTGTCATCTGTGAGAAATGGATGGTTCGATGCCATTAGTATGGACATTAACATTCACCAGATCTCTGAGGTCCACCAGTTCGCTCTTTTTGTTCTTCCAAAAGACAACTGTCACGTAGATATATTCTTCACCGCTTTGACAAAATGTAGAGTACGGATTATCTACATCCGTTTTTAACACTTCACCACATCCTAACGCTACCACCACGTACTACTCATCGGTTCAGACCACCCTAGTCTATTTTCGCAGAAGCCCAGAACAGGGTCGTACATGAAAACCGTTGACGTCCGTAACTTTCCGTTATCGGAACGACTGAGTCTGGAACTCCCTAGCAGCTCCCGAATTTTTCCGGGCGCGTGTTTGGTTGACTCCACAGAAATGTTGTTTTAAGACTGCACTACAGGTATCGTAACGTACTTACCTTGAATATCTGTAGATGTTTGAAGTGTTTCTTTCTAGCCTGCTGTCTATTTTGCACCGTACGCCTTCTGTTTCAAAATAGCGCCGTATACTCTTTGTGGTTGGATAAATCTCTCAAATCTTGACGACACAACCTCTTGGATTATCTTTAGAAAGGTACCATTAGCTTGTCAATTCTATTTGCCACTCCGCACGATAAACTGTCGCAGCCATTCAGTGGATCAAAGAAGTCCAACTAAGATCACCCAGCCGGACACAAAATTCCTTTGACATGGCTTCACGTCGCGGAGGTTGGTGAGCCAGGGCCGGATGATGAAGGTTGCTGGGAAAAAACACAAGGACGGAGATCTATCACAAAAGTGTGCAGACGAACAAAAGGTGCGTGCTCGAATGTGGCCTAAAGACAGCAACTGAAGGTGACAATCTTTGATTGTAAAGACAGCTACTTGAGCTAATCAAAAGAATGGAGTGCAGGGATCGAATTCGTGGTACTAATAACACGTAATGAACTAGCTCGCGTCCAGTGCTAACCCCAACGCAGTGATAATAGAGGATTGGAGGCTGCGGATCCAGATACATTGTATTTCTGGTTGCAAGCCTTTTTATAAGTGGTGATACGTAGAACAGCTTGTTATAGAACGTGAAGCAAAAAGGTGCCTATCCTCCGGCGTTCTCCTGGTGCTCGAATTACGGAAAGACCCCTTGTTTGGAAGTTTTCCAGTCAATGAGCGCAGGAAAATGAGCACGCTTTTGATTGTCTGTAGTCACATCGTTCAAGCTGGAGGAAACGTGGCCATGAAGTGCTGGTCTGTAAGAACTGCTAGCCCGCTACCTGCGGTCGCCACAGAGGGCCATCTTTGCGGGAAAATGTACATGATATTTAGGTCTATTTGACAGCCTCACTCATCAGTTCTCTATCCATGCTTTGTATCTCACTTCGAGTGGGTCTGTTGTTACTTCACGGACAGGTCACGTATTCATTCGTGAATGGTTAGATTGTTTGTAGACGCGAGATTGTGAGTTTGTTTTCTAAATCACATATTCTGTTCGCACCGCTAACACCGACCACTTGAATTCATGTTTATTTTAATGTAGATAGCAATAGAATGGAGTAAACGTTTCTTCACCAATTCCACTAATTGATTATGTATCAGTCACACCACAGATTGACCGTTTAAAAAGGTGCCTGGACGTGCAGCGAGTACTGATGTTAGTGCAAACTGTTTTGCAACTGAACACTTGCGACACCTTTTGTAGATTTCGCTGGTCTTCCATGTTATTCCGCTAGTCCAGTGTTACCCACATCATCGAATCAAATTATTTTTAGTCGTTTCTATAAACTTGCAGGATTATATCAACGGTTGCATTATTGTGGATTGTGATGTGGTTCTAAACACACAAGGATCGCATGCAAAACGTGTTCAGAGAATTCGGCTGCACAGATACCGAGAGTTTGGAACCTGAATCAGAGACGCCTGACCGTTCTGTTATGCATGCGCTGGGGCTTACATCACAATGACGTAAACTGCAGTTTTATTCATCCGTCCAGATGGTTCGAGCGCGGCGGATATCGTCCAGTCTTGCTGCTGTACCTCTCAATCATAAGTGCAAACATACGTTGAGCATGGATTGAGGTTTTATGCAGTTTAAGTTTCTCCACAATCAGCGTGAGACTGCCGGAAAGGTACTAAGCCCAGCCCATGATGTGACCGGGCGCAAAGAGGTTCCAATTTCACTTTTATCTATAGGTATCTGCGCTGTCAGCCATTGGTTATTTTAAGGTGACTACTCCATTTGGGATGTTTGACTTGGTCATACTCTTCGCCACGTATTTTCCACGGCAATGCAGTTTTCCTGTTGACATTCACTAAACTTGTGTCCATCTCCGATTTACGCTGCAAGCCATATGGCGTTCGCTTGCCAATATCAAACTAATTGCGTTATCGTTGTCAAATGGCAAAGTTAATGCAGTGAAATCGGGCATTCTGTTACCTTTTTGTGCATGCATTACGTAGGCTTTTAAGATTGCGGCCTATGAGCTAGTATATCCAGGTATGCTTGCCTGAGCAAATATTGGGGGTAGTCTTGAAACTCGATTATTTTCATACTGCTTTGATGTTTCGTACTTAATCTATGAATCGAAGATTGCGAGCGATTTTCCACCAAATACGTACTTTACGAACGCCTTTTATATATTCACTTCATTGGCTTTTCATAGGATTGCCCACGGGGTACGGAATTCAATAGTTTACAATTCTGCTGCACACTGACAGCACCTTTCCTAATGGTTGTGTTGCTGGAGTAGACACAGTGTGTTTGGTTTGAGCGGTCAGCTTATAATAATCTGTCCACATATCTAGGTTGTTAATCGAATTCTAGATCACATGCACACTCATACATACTGTGAGAAAGTTTGAAATGAAACGCGTGTGTGCAATCTGTCACTCACATGAACTTTACAACGGACAGCTGCGAGAAACGTCAGAAAATCGTGCTGATCAACCTTACAGCTCAAATGAATTATCAAAGGCAACCTCGACCTCCTCGGCATGCGTGAACTGCCATAAAATTGGCGAGGTCTGTCCGTTAAGTACACAAATGTTATATGGTGGGTCAAAGTTTTAGCTCTCAACTTCAATAATCGAAATGCCGTACAGCAGTTGATCGTACTATCTGAACTTTAGTCAACTTCGTTTTACTGGCTCTTACATTTAATCAGTAGATTACTTCATCTACTTGAGTGCTCCTTCTTGCCCATGGGCACTCACTCGGTGTTGTGGGTATAAAACCTATTGCAAACTAACCATCAAAAAACCCTCCCAGTCTCACTTACCACGCATCCGGAAGTGTTTTAATTAGGCATCATTAGTGAAGGCCATGTAATCCATAAATATTTCATTATCCAGTCATATGCACTATGTTGTGATGAACCGTGAACATGGGTCCAACTCTTTTTACGCAATTACTCAGAGACACAATCAATGATTTACTTATCTCCACAGGGATGTTGTAGACCAACTTTGACATTACTTGTTTACTTAATGATAATAAGGAGGTGTAACCTATCAGGTATGTGTATCCAAATACAGCAACCAACTTCGAAACCCTCGGTGTATATTTATGCTATTTTCTGACATTTTGAACATTGTTGAGTATGAAAAAGAACGGAGGTGTAACTTCTGCTCTCAGTAACACTTAGCCCCACTCTGTCAGACACAATACAGTCGCTGTACACGCACTTTTCACAAGAATCAAAACGCAAAAGCGATCACTTAGGCAGATATCATTTCAGCTTCCATATATGATAAGTTCACTAAACTCCGGTGCAAAACCAACAGGATACAATTTTCCGGAGAGCGCCAGGTTTTGTTCTTCAAAATGACCTCTTCAAACAGAGAGGGATTTTACTGGTGTGCTTATGATATAGTTAGCAATATTTTAATCAGGGTGGCGTGAGTGTATTATGTATACTGTTCACGCACGTGCTCATACCATTTGCACTGATCTATGAGCCGACTTTAGTATAGGCGACACAGGGGACATGCAAAAGATTTGTTTCACCCTTGGACCTTCACCAACCCTAGAGAAAATAAAAATTGGTTGATTCAGGTTGCTCCGCGGTTGTTTCCGAGTTCGGTGACTTCTAGCGTGGTGTAAGAAGAACAGCAGCCGGGCTGCGAACTCATTTTCATATAACTTGAAAACCACCCACAACTGATCGCATCGATCGCATTCTCATATATCTCCAAGTCACCCTCTGTCGAAATGAGCTTCGATTTCATTAGAGCTCATCAGTAGTGCATATCCTTGCCACGGCCGGGATTTGAACTCCGGCCACGTTTTTCATGAGCCGACCGTGTTGACCACTGTGCCGTTGACCTCACCCTTTGGGAACGATACACTTATTTTCTGTGATCACCCAAACATTTTTCTTGTAGGTGATATGCAATTTGCACAAAAACCCAAATCTCGTACCACTCATCAGTAATCATAATACCGCTCGAAAAGTCAATGATCTTTGTTATTTCAACTTGAAAAGAAGTCCTGGTCGACGGGCGATCGACTGGAGTTATCTGGACGGTTACCGTGTCTCCTGTCGAGACGTCCGGGCAACCTGAACGTTACTCCCAATCGAAAGTAGTCGAGCGTTCAAAAATAATAATTCAGTCATGTTCACTATTGGAGTTCACTGGCTCAGTGGTCAATACGGTTGCCTCATGAAAGCGTGGCCAGAGTTCTAGTCTCGCCTGTGGCGTGGATGTGCAAAACTGACGAGCTCTAATAAGAGCGACACTCGAGTCTAGTGTTCCGTTTCGAAAGCGGTTGACGTGAAAGTCTATGGGAATGCGACGACTGCGATCAACTGTGGGTGATGTTTAATCCAGGTGAAAACCAAAATCCTTAACTACCCATAAGAAATCAGTCATATGCTAAATGTCTGCTGTTTCGTGGTTGTCTTATTAGATCAAGTGACTGGACCGTACCACAGCCCAGTAAATGTCCACTGGCCAGTAGTAGAGGATAGAAGTTTTAGTATAAGCTAAATTTCGCAAATAGGTGGTCCCAGTGACCACCACCGAAGTGGTGGATGGAGGTTTCGACCTAGCTAGTTCACGTCAGCACCGGGCACGCCAAAAAATTGAACTCAAAAGCTTTCCCACTAGACCTCGTGGTCGAAATCGCAGAGTTGTGGCATGTAAATTTGTGTATATATGTTTGTTTTTGTATGAATATGGAGTTAGTGTTTGGACTACAGTCTGCCACTTATTCACAGGTCTTGAGTTCGATTCTGCGGCGCACTTGTTGCTGACGAGCCCCAACTGGTTCAAAACAGCTATCCACCACCTCGGTGGTGGTCACTGGGACCAACTGTTTGCGAAGCTTTTTCTCAATCTCTTCTGGGACGTTTTCGGTTGCTTGTTCGTCTGCAAGCTCATTACATGACGGCCGATTGGTTTCAACTTATCAGTGACAGGGAGCGCAACAACTGAGAAAACTAAACTGAACATCACACAACTAATAGCAGTCTTCATGCTGCCATAGAATTTTAATCAGCCCCTTTTGAAAATAAGCAACAGACTCGAGTTTCGTTCTTGTTAGAGCAGCGGTGTACACTACTGACGAGGTCTGACGAGGACGAAACTCGAGCCTAGTGTTCCTTTTCGAGAGGATCTGATTGGGAAGTTTATGGAAACGCGACGGCTGCGATCACACATGAGTATGGTGAGCCAATAATAACTTAACTAGTCTTTTCGGTGAAGATAGCCTCGATCTGCTCGCTAATTGAGGTCTGCTTGCACACTGCAGTTTATAATCACTTCAGACTCCATCTGATTATTTCGGTTCATTTCCTTCCCCCATTTCGGTAACATCGATAGATAAATGTGAAAGTGAGCAACTAGACGGGTAGGACAAATTTTCCATGTTCATGAAATGTCTGCTCAACTAGTGTAACAGGCTTCGTGTACCTGTTACACTCGTAAACACACATTGTGTAACGTGAAGACACTGGGGCACAACGTTCCTCAGAAATAGAGATTCCAGCGACAGTGCTGTAAAAAAGAGATAACAGAAACATGCATGAGTCAAAGGCCCAGTAAGATATGCACATGACTTACACAAATGAAAACCAAAATGGCGTAGACAGCACGTTGCGTTACACTAAAGAGAACGAGACCTCTGAATTAACGCACTCTTCTAGATCAACTGATTTTTCTTTCGTTTCGTTTTTTGTCAAAACACTAAAAGTCCACTTTTTAAGTTCGACGTATTTATGGGATTCATAAACATGACTATCAGTAGGGCAACAACAAATAAGTGAACCCACAAACGTTAACAGCTCAGAAATTATCGGCGGAGGCTCGTCTATTTAGGCCGCGTTCACTGAATTCCCATTTGTTTAAGGTGATTAGGCAGCAACATGTGCTCCTCTTTTATCAGCAATCATTGTTAGTACGTATCTTGATCACAGTCGGAATTTCGAACCCCAGCTATGGTTTCGTGAAGTAAACACCTCGACTAGTGAGTTATTAACTTCAAATTGGTTACGAACACATCAAAACACCTGGACTCACACTCACTTTTGCTCGTTGACACGTACCGGTCTGTTAGGCGACAAATTATATTATTTCGATGTTCAATCTGAAACACTCATTGAATAGGGTGTGAATGTACCGCGTTATCCGCAGATCCGGCGTGTACGTTCGTGATGATGCTGTGTGTCTATGATGTATCACGAAGGTTAACACCAAAAAAGCCAACCACAAAGTGAACAACCATCAGGTAACGATCACATCTCAATGCTGGTTCATAATGTACAGGTAATCAGTAGGATAGACAAGCTGTAAAAACAGTCAGTCAGAAGTAAAATTTTACTATATTGTTGTTTGTCTGTGATAGATATTGCAACGTACGGGACTGGAAGTGAAATCGGAAAGCTCATCTCTATATGCAAGCTTGCAAAACGGGTGGGCACTTAGAAAACACGAAAGTGGTGTTTGACTTCTGTTGCCCACTGCATGCCTGAACGCTGATAACAGAGTTACACTTATCTTCTTATACTTGAATCTCAAGTCGCATTGCCATGGTTGATAGACTTGTAAAAATAATGTCAGTATACACTTCCTTATTTTTATAATATTAGGCAGGACCGAATTATCAAATCTGAACGCTCACCTACTCCCGCTTGTGAGCATTGGTCAGGTTGCCCGATCGTCTCGAGAGGAGACAGTTACTGCCTGTTAACTCCAATCCCGGCCGTGGCAAGGATATGCACTATTGATGAGCTCTAATGAGAGAGTAACTCGAGTCTAGTGCTTCTTTTCGATAACTCATATGACAATTAATCGAACATTGGTCCGTTCAGTGACCTTGAAATTACACGGTAGCCTCGCCAGTTGCCCTGCAGCTCTCGGTCCGAAGTTTATTGACCGGTATTCATTCTTGACTGTGGCCTTTTGTCTTCCTTACCTTCTTGTTCTTAATTTCTCCTTTCGAAATGATCGGGCAAGCTGAACGCTATTCATACGAGGTTGTGGTTTGACGTTTGAATTTGATTATTTGGCCATGTTTAATGTGAGGTTGCTGACGTTGTGGTTAACACGCTAGTCTCACAAACAAGAAGGTCGGAGTGCAAACTCCTATCCGGACAAGAATATGCACTACTGATGAGCTCTAATAAGAGCAAAATTTGATTCTACAGCTGAATGGCTTATCTGAATAAGAACGCTGCGATCAAGTGTGGGTGGTGTTCAATTTTGAAATAACCGGAATCCCTTAACCTTCACTAATCACTCAATTATTTGACCGTCTTGTTCGATGTGATTACAATCAAATGATGTACTGACTTATGCATAATACTAGTGATATCTTCACTATTTCCTAGAACTTCTAATCCGTCCTTGTTCTGAGTTTTTGGAGCGGCTTCGAGTACGTATCTCTAACCGTTTGGTTCGACACAACAGCCATTCCTAAATTGCTGATAGCTGTAGGTCATTGACATTTTCCGTTTTACAACAAGCATTTGACTCTTTTTTCCGGCAATGTTCATCAAACTAACTTTAAATCATGCATACGATTATGTGCACTAGGGTGTTTTTGCATGCGAGTACCCCAAACCTCGTTGGTGGGCCAAACGCATCTCTGTTGTGTCCACCTGGCTTACGGTATTTGGCGCTGTGTCGTTTTGTCTCTGTCACACAAGTCTAGGGAACGTATTCATAGTTAATGTCTTACCGTTGACTGGCATCCACGTCCGCAATTCTTACCTCTAAAAACATCGTAATAATTCACGCTGCCAACGGAAATAACCACTAGGCTGGTGACATGTAGTAACTGACACTGAAGGGAAAGCTTCACTAAACGAGGGAAAAGTCAGGAAAGAAAAGACATTTCTGGTCAAGAAATTCCTCTTTAAGCTCAGAGTTTTAATCAGATAGCTTTTTTGAAAAAACAAACCTGACAAAATCATACGGAAAACAGATTTGTGATTTTAATTAGATTTAATCTCAACCAGGCAGAAACATTGCGACTGTCTTGATGAACTAGACACTGTGAGTATGCACTGACCTAGGGGCTAATCAATAACCTGCTTAACTAAACTCCTAAGCTACGTCCGTGTTCCGTTTTTGCAGACCAAGGCACCAACAACACCCGATTAAGGAACCAGAAGTTGGACCCACTCAGTAGTAGTTTTCTTCTCAGACTACGATATGGCAACGTGAGTCAAGTGATTATTGCGGCGTTTGAGCTTTGTTCATTATATATGTTCCTCCAAAAGTACAATCAACATGAACCTCGGTGTTTTTGTTTTGAAACCAACTTGTCCCAGTCGATGAAGTGGTGGACACCTGTGGTGGACACCTGCTGGGCACAAGCAGCGCTACCCTTCTCAGAAAATCGAACCGAGGGCCTGCATATTTACGCCAAATTTTATTCCAAATACTTATCCACTAGACGATGATATTGCGACTGTTAAGGTTGCAGGAAGGTTTGCGGACTCCTCTTTTTATCTGATAGGCTGAAGTTGCTCAGACGGGTATTTCTTGAAATCTCCCTTAAGTCTCTTCATGGATGTGGTGGACACTTGATAACTTTTAACCAACTAAACAGGGCTGATTGATTCCAACTTATCATCAAAAAGGAGCCTAACCGCTGAAGAGATTTTTTGATTTGAAATCTCAGAACTCCGTATTATTGACTCAAGTGACATCATAACGATTATGAGGTAACGGTCCTAATAAAGACCCACTTACCTTTACATTAAAGGTATATTAAAAACAAAAATAAGCACATCACGCTCGGCGTTTATTTGGAGAATTTCGACTAGTTAAATGGCATTATTTATTATTCATTAACATAAATACTACCCTTTTGACTTTAGTCAGTTGCCGAATAAAACAGTTTTCATGCTGTTGCTCTGTTAAGTGATAGATTTACAACTTGAATCGACCTTATTTTGAATCTGTCCACACCTGGAGAGCCTGACAATATCCTAACCAACATGTAACCAATCTGATGCACGGCAACATAGACCACATGGTTGATCATCAATTAACTTGATTCCTTCTGTCTTTTGGCTGAGACTGTATGTTGGCATTATGCTTATTCATCGTCCAGTAATGATTATGGCAACACTAAAACAAACTGCAATCTACAGGTCGCATGCTATCTTCTGGAAATCTGCCACATTTGTCAACATACATGAACTAAAATTGCTTTGTTTGAGTACTGGTTTAGGCTTGCCACCTTTCCCAGTACGTTGTGGGAACCCGTATGAGACTGTACCCTGTAAGGATTTAGCAGAGCGCAGGAACCTACTGAACAATCAGCAATACATTAACTATTAACATCTTACTGCAAATAATCGTAGCTGTGTTCTACTTCCACACACCTTATAGCATAGACTTGTGCTCGGTAAGTGTATGGTTCGTGTGTAATGTCATTCGATGACCTACCCCCCAATGAACCTGGTGTGTTGAGCATGGACAGTCAAATGATGCTACTCATAAATAGCAAAGTGGATGTTTATCCTAAGGTGTTAAAGTAATCGTGAGAAAATAAACGAGGAAAAATTGGTGAGTAGTCAGAAAGCAACATTTTTTATCATACCTGAAGTGGTTGCTGGCACTTGCGCCTTTTCCAGCTTATTATGTGCAAACTGGTATGGGCATTACAGTTGTTCTCGAAGCATATGCTAACTGTATAACTTAGTTTGGTAAACACTCCTTATGCTATCCGCGTTTTTCATCCACGACAGGAATATCGGATCGAATAAGGGAGTCGGTAATGAACAGGGTGGAATGAGGGATAGAGCGAAAAACCGTAAGCTATAATTCAACTAATTCATGAGATTAAAGCACACAACTGGGACCATATATTTTTGCCGTACTTCCTGACACAACTCTCCTGTTAAAACATCATTGCATCAAAAGTTCCGTGATTTGTGGGGACAGAAAACACGGATGACGTGTAGCGGTGACTAGAAAATAAAGGTCTCCGATTAGAAGTCACTTTACCAATTACGTAGTCCGAAGCATACGAACCTGTTAACTGCGGTTTGGGAAGGCTATTCACACGTGACCGGGTGAGATGGTGTTGCGACAATCTTATCGTCATCACCAACAATATGGATAGGCTGTCGTAAATATCCGTTTGAAAATAGGTGGGCCGGTAGCCGTAGTGGTAGGAAGATCACGTGCAAAATTATCTGAGTGTAGGTAGTGTCTAAATCGCGTACAGTGCGCAAGGTCCTTCCGAAGTGTGCGTGCATATGATTACTGATCGTCAGTAGTGTTCACTCGAGACAAAGCTGAACCAGTCAGTCAACTTACTGACAAAACGTGCAAAGGGTTTATGGCACTTCCACGAATTGGGACCATTTTTGTTGTGGCGTCAGTCTTAGTCGTGCGCGCACAAATTTTCGGTTCTGCCGAGACAAAGTAGTCTTGGTGACTGCGCCATATTTAAGTCAAATGAAACACAAAAAGAAATAATGTTTCCTAAACAGAGATACTTCCGCGAAAGAAGTTTCTTTGGCTGCTTCTTGAATGATAATTGTTCCACATATGGTCAATAGCAGAATCACTGAAGATCTGAAAATTCCTTTTCGAGGACAACACACAGGGAACCAGAAATGTGTAGTTGATTATTTATTATACATCCTTGTTTACTTTGTTGTAGAAGTTGCTGGAAAAAATGCACATCTTTGGTTTAGTGCTGTGACAGACAAACATGTCTGTTTCCGGTAGACTGTTGTGACAGAAGACATGGGATTAACGAAGGTTTTCGGATGCAATCATTTCGGTGTCAACAACGAGTGGTTACATGCTGGGATGTTCCATCCAGTCCACTAATTGAGCCCATAGCTCTTCTTTATTTGCAAGCCTTGTTGACAGAATTGCATCAGTTTTCAAATGGGAATCCCCTACACTTGCCAGATCTAGAACAACTCATTCGCCTATCTAAAAATGATTAAATATCTTGGGTTTTTACAAGCAGCGAGATCGCTAACTCACAATTTTTTTTTCTCAGGCTTCCCTCACAGTGGACATTTTTGCACTGAGGATACTGTGAAAATGAAGTACCGCACTTAAGAGAGGGACTAGCTGGTAGTTTATTGTGACAACTACGTAACCACTATGTTGCCAGAGTAAGCAGTAACACCATCTGTAAACCCATCAGACATAAAAACAGGAGACAAACTAAACTGGCAAACTGCACATAATTCAGTATTCATTGCTGCGCACCAGTGTGATTTCACCCAGATCCAGAAGCTGACCTGCCTTCCAGATCAAGACGGGAGTCTAACAACTACTACTCAGCCGCAGGAACGCTCGAATAGCAGGGCATTTATTACCTTAAGAAACAAGCCTTTTATACAATACAAAACATTCAAACACTGCAGCTTAATCGTAACGGAAATGTGTTTAAACTCAAAGCCATTGCGTAAACTGGAGACCCAGCAGCCGCTAACCCCTTAAGTTAGAAGTACAAACTTATGTGTAGTATGTGCACAGCAATGTTTTGTTGCATCTGATATTACTTGCTTTCTTTTACTAGGATGAGAGTGAAATAGAAGTTGGGAAACGCGTGACGGGAACAGCAGTTGTCATATTTGGTTATAAGACGTGGGTTCTAGATGGTAAGTCTGTTGGGAGACTTGTGGGAAGTTGCAGGTCCTAGTATATTCGAGTACTTGGAGATGGAGTGTAGTCAGCAACAGGCTGAGTCATAGTGCAGCTGAATCGTCGGCCGGTCCTACTGCTTTAAAACAACAAAAGTCGTTGCAGTGTCCACTGATTTGGGTATATTTTTAGGTGCGCGCTACTGGTGGTGGAAGAATGAGTCAAGAGCTGGACGGTCAAGGGTGTTGTAGATGTTCGTACGATGTAAAAACGTAGTGACTGAAACCAACTGCTGTAAAGCTGCCTAGGATTAGAGTCACCATCCGAAATCATTACTGTGCGGAGAGGTCAGTTGTGTGCGTAAGAGAGAGGTTAGAATTAGGGTAATACCAGGTGGTCTTTTGTAGTCAGGAGGTGTCGTCGGAATGGATTATGGTGATGTGTTGTAGGTGTGTTTTGACAATTTCGGAGGGTGATGACGCACTGCTCACTTAGATGGGTTGGGAGACATTGTTGTAGAATACTCCGAAGGTTTAGATTGGTTGTTGAGATGTTTACAGCCAATGCCCTCATAGGTCTCGTGATTCCTGTTCACTGATGTCCAACCGGCAGTGTTTGCGCACTACCGCTAATCAGGCACCTAGGTCTCATCGTCGCCCCCGATCACGTCAGAAGATATCTGAAAATATACTAAGACAGACGTTGTTGAGTGATTCACGGTTGTGTGAGCTTCAGCGATCCCAGGCACATATGGCATTTAATGTCAAAAGGTTTGTACGAACTACGTATGTGCACACATTTATGTGCTGTAGAGTCCGATGAAGTTTGCATCTGGTGTCGACAACAGTCAAGCTCTGACAGCTCTAGTGTAGATGTTACGGCACTTGTTGATGATTCGGAATGTTTTTTAAGCTTTCTTTGATGGCCACTGTCAACCGAGTGCGAACCAATCACATTCGACGTGAACCTTTTGATACTAACGCAAAGCCACCTCAGTAAGCGTCCGTGATTCTTTTCAAGGAGTCTGCATGTAATTCTTCAGCCTTACCCACATTTGACAGCAACAAATAAGCTAACAAAAGCAAATGACGGGGAAAACCCAGACGAACTGACTTTGAAGTGTGACGCTAGTAAGATAAAATAAGACAAGTTATGGTATGTGTCGTATAGTAGACACTCGAAATTTGTCAGCTGATACTCCTGTGTGTAACTTCGCCCTCTGCAATGATAACAGAAAAGTCACTTTTAGCGCGACACGTTTTCACTCGACTGACATTGTTCACCAAGTATAGCTAGAAGAAACAGTCCGAATTATCTGTAAGGTTAGTTCACCCAATTGCTCAGCTGTCAAAGCGCGATTTTTATGATGGTAAACATTGCCTGGCGTCGATCGACCACAAAGTGACAATGGGAAGCGGGCCAGTTTTTCCGGTTTAACTTCGGCGACGTGTGCGTAATTCCTCTGTTGTAGAAAGCCTATCTGGAACATGAAGTGTTGGTCATATTTAGTGCCAGTGAAATGAAAGAATCTGACCAGGGACACCAACTAAGCCGCCGGCTCTCACTAGAGACTTGTAAGACGACATTTTTGTTCAGTTGATAATGCAAACCTCAGGAAAATGCTGCAGCGTTTTAATTTGAACTTGAAGTTTGTCCAGCGGAGTCAGGAAACACTTTTGCATTGTACACTAGAGTTTACAAGTTACCACATCGGATATCTACATAGGACTGATGGACGTACGGACATGGTCTGCGTTCCCGTATGTTTCTGGGTTTTTGCCACGAATATGTAGAATTTGAGATGATTTGCTCGATGCACTATTCAACTCCAATTCCATTGGAGTTGGGACATCGGAATCTCCATGGTAAATGTGGGTTATGGCTTGAAGCTTTGGAACTGCGATTGACAGAATGTCAATCGGGCTTATGCCGTCGACGAATCAACAGTCATCTGGAGTCGGTTAACGTTGTATGCAGCAGCATCCACCAGCCTAACACGAAACTGGCTTAACTGAACCGTCTGATGAAACACGCCTAATAAAGTCAGCCGTCTAATTTCCTGTCTAAGGTGTATTAAAGAACATGTGGGACCCGGCAATGGGAAAACACTTTTGGAGAGGCTTGTGAATATAAATATCGCTGAGACGAGTGATTCCAAGAAGTTCACGTGGGCAACTAACAACATTTATGTAATCTAACAGGTAATTAAATAGAAAGTGTCAAAGATACAGTCCAGCAGACGACAAGTAACTCGGTGGAAACTATCAGAATAGATATAGTCGATTTAGCCAAAATGCTACTCAGCCAAAAACTACGCAGAATCTTGACTATCATTGACAAATAAACAGCGAAGTGTATCAAAGTCTGTCACACTTCCTGGTTAGTTCCTGACCTACTTGTAATTACGGAATCTTTCGGCGTGTCATCTGGTTAGTCAGTCACTGAGGCAAGTAGGGCGTGTGAGATTGCTAATATACTATGGGCGGTGTGGAACTTTCATTGGATCAGATGTAGCCGTTCCCTTAAAAATGTACAGGACTCCAAAAGGTAAGTGAAGGGCACACGATCACAGGTGGAGACTTGGTTCGAGATGCTTAGCTTAGGTAGAGGTATTCTGCGGCATACAGTGATTACATGACTTCAGCGTTCACGCTGTCTGGCCAAATCCGAGTTCCCGCATCATTCAGTCGTAACCAAATTCAGCATCATTTGTGATCGGATATAGCCACCCACATGGGTGAGTAATTTGTTGGTGTTTTCGTTAGAGTACATCTCAAGGGCAGTGACGATGGAAAGGTTACACATATGTGCCTCAGACAGTTTGAAACATTTTGGGCTAAGTCGTGGACAACGACCAGTTATTGAAGTATCAGTACTGGCAACCAATTTGCCGATTTGCGCGGCAGTGGCCCAGAAACTGGTTTCCGCTTGATTCATACCTTCACTTAGCTGAAGCACAAGAAACCAGATTGTTCATTTATGCAAATATTCTACACTGTGGCCATTTCAACAAGAGGAGTTTATGGAAAATGAATTTTTGGGTCCCGCATTAGATTCAAAATTATGTACCATTAATTCCCCTGGTAGATTTTTGAAAATAATTTTCAAGCGCGTATATCAATTAGGAATGCGTACATTAAAATGGGTTTAATCGTATTGTCCGTCTAAACGAGTTCCTTACAAAGCAGAAAATCGACGACGGTGTCTTCCTTTGTATTTCACGGAAGCAGCAACTGCAATAACAAAATCTTGACTTCAGGTATGTGCTCTACTGGATGACTTCACCTCGAGATGACAAGAAGGAATTGACACCATTTTAACGTAAAACAGAACTTTACTTATGGTGAGCAGTCACCTCTACTACCTAACTTATTCGGCGGTCTTCATTACCAATGGCTTGTTTGTTCCCAATGGATGGTCCGTTATTTGTCTGTTATCCATAATGCCGTTTTTTATATCTAAGAATGTTTTTCATTTCTTGACAGTCTGTAGAACGTTAATTGGCTGTGTGATGTTAACTGTCTTATTTGGTCGATCCGACGGGTATAAATCGTCATTTGACAAATATATCGCAGGACTATTGAAGAGCCTGCTGACTGACCTGAGGTTGCGTGTGATCAAATCAATACTCATCTTAGCTACCGCCACATAATTCGAAATGTGTACAGTTCTACATTGGATCAAACTGTTCTGCACCTTGAATTTGAGTACCGCCATCCCCTACAGCACCTCGGATACTTCATGGTCAACCAGAAGCACCAGCATGCAAGGGTCGATTGAGATATATCTTCAATAATAAGGTTAAACAGCCTGTTGTGACTCAGGGGAATCCAAGTAGTTATCCATCAGCGATTTTCGACAGGGTAACTTCAGCTGATTAACTGCCTGGATAATAAAATTCTCACGAATGAGTGTGAGGTGAATACTTGAATAATTGCGCAATCGTGAAAACAAAGCGTACACAAATTTCAATCATGCGAGTTAGTAGTGTCAACCACATAAAGTACAAATCCGGAGGGACTGGTGTTTCATCGCTATTGATATACTTTAGGTAGACTCTGACACACTGAAATCTTGGGGTATATAGAAAATCCATTGAATGGGTGGTCACTCCAGCCCTGTTCATAGTGTTTCATGGGTGTCAGCCGAAAGTTGAAATGCAGAAGTCTTCACTTAACCGAATTTCAATAACGTTTGTCGGTGGAACGTCAGCTTGCAACTAGCCTACATAACACACGACCCAATTGAGTGAAAAATGGTTTGGCAAGTTGAGATGGTCAGAGGTGGAATCAAATAAGTCGATTTGATAGCCAAAGATAGCCTCACTTTCGTATTTTTAGCCTGTTTGCCGAGTAGACTAGGGCGATGAGATTTCCATAGTTAGATGCCCGGAAGTTATTTTACGAACAGCATCATACTCAAAAGTAATTACTGTTACGTTCTTGGGTGTTAACTTCTGAACGCTTCAGAGTTTGGATTGTTGAGTTCTGTGGCTGGTGGTAACGTACCAACACACCTGGTGTATCTAGACTCTCGACACGGGCCGAACTAGATCTACTCTTAACTTCAGCTACTTTTTATCTCGTAGGCTGCGGGAACCACGGATAATTTAGTACAGAAATTGACATATACTGCACACAAGTTCAGAAACCAGAAAAGGAGCATCCCTTGCAAGCAGTGGTTGTATTAATCCTTACCGAGCCAATCATAAGGCGTTTATTCTAGTTCTCACTATAAGCCCACACTTTTCGGTGTGCAGAACAGACGGTAATTTTATCTCTCTAACTTTAGAATCGGGAAAGAAGACAATGTAAGCAAGTTTGCAATTTACTACTAACCGATTTAATAAGTGGTCCATTAGACTTCCCTGTCTTCTGAGGGCTTAATACTCTCTTGCTTCCCTAGGAGGTGAATTAGCTCCGATTCTCGTGTGGTTTCCCAGACTCTCAAACATTTCCTACCAATAGCTTTGTTCGACAGGTCGTGCCTTCTTGTCAGGTGGTTGTATAGTGTAAGGAATTTCGTTTTTACCCGGTGCTTTATGAAATTCTGTTCACTCTGGTGACTGTATTTTAATGGTCCCGGAACTCTTCCTTGTTTGTCTCAGTAATCCTTATACTTAACCTTCAAGTCATTGGAAAATATCCATCTTCCTTTTCTGTCGCATTGAATACTGCTTCTCCGGAGTGTACCTGAATGGCTGTCATAAGGTTATCTACCAACCTTATTCTCCATGCCCATTTACACTACGCTGAGTTGCGCAACTGGCGTGAGTCAGATGTCTTCAGTTATCCTGCAATACAAATTTAATAAGATATTTTATATGTACTTGAGGAGGAGCACGGGGGCTTAATAGCCCTCTGTCAATCGCTTGCGTTGGCGACAATTGGGTTTTTACTGATTTAGTTGTTTCTTCCACACTGCCCATTCATTTGCGTGTGATTGAGCATCACCTGAATGCCTTCTGGTGCCCGTTTGAAATTTCTCATGTGGTGATGATCCAAGAAGGTGTATGTTCGTTCAACGTATGTTGAATCGTTTCTGGTACCTGAAGGAAATTCACCCGTAATCGATAATACTGATGAATCTGATTAAGGCGGTCTGGTTAGTGAAACTGCCTTTCGAGTCGAAAATAAGTCAGAAAAGGCGAGTGAAAGGAGTGGAATTTATGCGATATTACTATGCATGTGGTGAAGATTTCTCACTGCAAACAGCAAAAATGGAAACGAAAACATTGGAGGTCCAATTTATACACGCAAATCAAGCATAGTTCAGCGAACTCAATGTGCCTCATCATGCCAATCGAAGAACAACAAAGGTACCAGACGAATTTCAACAAATCCAACCTCGTCTTTCCTTACATTATGTCAGCGTGACTTCATGGGCTGAGGTGGTCCTCCTCACCGGGACGCTCGCTCCTTTGAGTGAGAAGGAAAACGTTCTGGTATGAAGATTTTTGTGGATTACTATTCGCTGCGATCAGGAAAATTCCGACAACGTGTGTTAATCAGGGCTTTGAAACCTCTAACACCGAAACTGTGGGTACAATCCTCGGTGGCTGACAATGTCGACATGGCGATATTTTTGGAATGTTACATCACTTTTCATTACCAGTCAATGTGTTCTTCGCATCATTGAAGCACACGTCCTGAAATGACGAGTACGTGACGTCTTGTGACATGTCATGATCATCCAGCTTTTATGCTGTCAACGCCATCTGAACACACGTGGTAGCGTCGACAAATTTCTTAGTCATTATCCCAACACGATCTATTCGAGTTTCTCGCCGTATTTTTCTGAATGTGGTTGAAAAGCGTACATTGTTTTTTCCAAACATCTACCTTATTTCCATCTTAGTTTAAACCTCTTTCTCTTCAACAGTTCAAAAGTTATCTCTTCGATTCATCGATCTTTGCGTTATACTTTTACTTTTGATCCAAAATATCGTCCCCGAACAGTATTAGTTACTTAAGAAATAACTGTGGAAAATTCATTCTCGATGACTCGTCAGAAAAAGCAGCTAACAGAAGACACGTCTCAGTGTGAAATCGTTATTTGAAAACGAGGCATCCAATACTCCAGCGGTTTTCTTGTGAGCTGCGTCATTTTCATACATCCCAGCTGTTTGTAGTTAGTTTCTACAGGAAAAGGGTGACAAAACACATACGGTCTTCGGATATCTGTTATCCGGTTTTGTTGAAGTGAATACCAGGCTAACATCTTCAGCTACTCAACCTTTTTGTCTTAGGACCGACCATTATCTCACTCGCTGATAGCCCTGGATACCACGAAAAATTCGCCAAACTCATGCAGTTCAAACATCTACCCCTACTCGTTCATTTATTACCTATTTAGCTGAATGTCGTTTGTCTTATACCCATCCATTTAAAGCTTCTGTGTTTGGGCAATACAGTCCACAATAGTTATAATGCTGGGCCTAAATTCCTTCCAAATTGATTGCTGCATCTTAAGCCAACGTTACTTGTCTGAGCAACAAGATGCAGTTGAATACTGACTCCTTTCTGGTCCCCAAACTTTTGTTGGTTTATGGATATATTCACACCGGTTAAACATTTGGCTCACGAGCACTAGTAACTTCCTCTTCGTGTGTGGCTTTGGTATACAGATTGATAAACAGACGGAGAATAACACAACGTTTGGAGCAAGTTGTAATACTCTACGCTTCAACCACCTCGGGTGACCTTCCTTGGGAGTGTTGTAGTCGAAATTGCATTAACAAAGGACAGAGGTCACGTGAGATTTGCCCTGGTTGGGTCAAGTTGTGCTGCATCTGACTTGATTGATCTAATCCTTGGCCCGTTAAGTGGGGATGAGACAGACGTAGATAAGACGTGTTCGTGTATGGTGCGGTTTACCCATCCACGCCACATTGCAGACAGGGGTTTGCTATCATTGCGATTGACACAAGCGTGCTATGTGTAAATGATGAGAGCTACAGCACAACGACGCTCAGCATAGGAAGATAGATCCCTGTGAATCGCTCGAGCTTGATCAAAACCTACGTTGTGATTCTCTGACAGTGCATGTAGTACGACGTCCGAATCCTTCTCTAGTTTCTGAAGTTGACAGGCGTGTTTAGGAGGAAACCTCGTGTACCTCTTGTGTTCGGCAACACTTACCTTCATTTATCTACTTGTCTGTCCAATGTAGCTGGCGTTGCAGTCACCGCATTTGATTTCGTAAACGCAGTCTATCTGATCGACGGTCCGACTGGATCCTTAGGATGCGTTACCAGTCGTTCCAATGTATTGTCTCAGCGAAATACAGTCCGGATGGCGTACTCAGAGAGAATGTTCTGACGCCACCGTGGATTTTGCCATTCTGTGGGGCATCCGATTTCATAACTGTCTGCCAGTAACGCAAGGGCAAGCCGACCACCGTGGCTAACTTAGACTAGTAGACGATGCTCAAACCAGTGGCTACTGACGGGTGGTAAACTACAATAACAGCACGTTTCACTTAGCGGAGTAATGTTTACCTCTACGGAAGTAACCTCTAGTTCTCTTTTGAGGTCGATTAATGTATTTCAAAGTTCTTCCAGCCTGAATTTCCTCATTTTCAAGGAGAGGTCATGTTCCAGCCAGATGCAGAGTTTATGGAAACCGTTATCAGCTGTGAGCAGCTGTGAAAATTTGCCGATAACTGGATGCACTGTGGGTTATGCGCATTACGGAATATCTCACTTCTGTAAATGGTTAACTTGTGATCTCCCGCGACTGGCTCGGCAAAAAGGTCCATTCCCTGATTCGGGTTGATAAAACCGCAGCCGTTTTCAAAACGTCGACTCCAATAATAACCCAGATAGGCTCCAAGGCTAACAGAATGTATGATATTGTAGTAGAATCGTCAATACGCCAGTTATACTCAACTGAGCTTTCATCCAGTAAGCCGTTTCTGTTGATTGTTCCTACATTTATCAGACGTAATTCAACATGTTTTCCTTTTCCATTTCGACCACCGAAATGACTGTACCTGTAACAAGTTTACGCTTTTGTCCTGTTCTGTTCGTTTCTACTGATGGTGGTA
Source organism: Paragonimus westermani (assembly GCA_008508345.1). Classification (NCBI taxonomy): domain Eukaryota; kingdom Metazoa; phylum Platyhelminthes; class Trematoda; order Plagiorchiida; family Troglotrematidae; genus Paragonimus; species Paragonimus westermani. The sequence goes on from QNGE01000607.1 coordinate 246,837, forward strand.
TGACATTTCCTACAGTTCAAAGCGCAAGGGGTCTCGGTAACGTAGAAGAAAAACGCGAAATGTTTTATTTACATTCTGTGTGAGCACTCATGCCTCTAGTACCTTGTCCTCTCGCAGTTGGATCAGCTCACAGGCACACCTCGATTTTACTCCGTTTGGCTATTCCTCAACGTCTCCTGTAATCTATTTCTTTACCCTTAAGTCGATGTTGACAAACTGGTTTTTCAAAATCGGCACAACCATGGTTTACGACGCTAATTAACATGCAACATGAGACAGATGGACAGTGTAGATATGATTGGTTGCTGTTATCCAGCGAGCTTGCCCTCTCAGTTACGGAGTTAGTTTGTAGGTGTATCATTTTGTGTTTGCTGCGGATTTTAATGTTGAGCGTTCAAAGCCGCGGACTTGGGAGCTTAAACTCTAGCTCGAACAGCTTTAGACATCCGCACTGATCACTAACAGCCCGTCGAGCTATCCGGTCCAGCCACCAGGGTTTCCTTTGCGATGGCTCAGTCAACTTTTGTACGTCTCTGTCGTATTACATCCAGTATTGCCTTTGCCCTTTTCTTCGAAAATTCCCGTTGTCGGTATCCACCAAGTCCACTTCAGCTATATGCTCGACAGACGTAATCCAGAGGACAGAATTCTCAGAAGCATAACGTGCTTGCCAATAACTAGTTACCTTCTCACTTCGAGCAACCTCTTTGACTGAGCATTTTGCACAATTGTCAGAAGACGCTTTTGCCAATTTGTCACTATTCTTGGTAAAATTGGACAAGCCGGAATACACTGAATGAAACAGAATGACACGGCTCAACAGTGAGGTCACAAGTCTGGAGAGTACATAGCTGGGCCTGTGATTTTTTTCCACGCGCATTCATAACGTCAAGTCGAAGCTCCCGAATGGCGCTCGAATCTTGAAAATGAAACTAGTGACCAAATTACTGTGGGAAATTTGGTGGACTCTATACAAGTCTTCTTCCGTTTTCAAATCACTCCCGTTTATATCCGCCACCTTCATTAATCAAGTAGCTGAAAACAAAATCACTGTGTTAGCGAACACGTTTGAGGGAATACGGTGTTTTTCATCTTGCTGGTTTAGATTCAGTGGTGAATTTCGTTTCGTACCTGTGTTCTGTCCGCCTCTTTCTGAGATTTTGGTAGCAGTCAGCTTTTGTTACACTCAGTCGACGGTAACTTGCGACGGAACGGGATGATTTAGCGCAGACTGTGGTGCCTCCTCAGGGCAACTCAGCACGACCTCGGAACTTATGCACAAGAAGATATGAAAACACAAACCATTAGCACAACCCAGTTGTCTCACGTGCGTTCAACCTCGTTTTACACGCATCTGTTGGGCGTATGCCCGACTTGTCAGATGTACGGTAGGTCCAGCAACGCTTACGCCCATAAGCCGGCTGGCAGACGAATGATCGATCCGTAGCGTAGCACCGTTGTACGCGTTGGCTGGTTAGAATGCGTCCCATCCAAAAACTCACGACAAGAACTGTCGTCCACAGGTATCAAATGCCATTTCGATTGAAGTTTTTCTTTCAGCGGGAAGCATTTTAACCAGATAGCTTCAGGCCAACGTGGGCGTGATACGGCTTTGTTTTGTAAGTACCTTAAAGCACACATTAGCCAGTAAACTATGGCGGGGACCCATCAAGATTTCTTTTACCGTTTCCGTTATTATACCCTCTTAATAGAACTACATTACGGAATATTTTAAAATTATGGCATACCGTGAAAAATACAGTATTTGAACAGCTGGTAGTGCTCACGCGCTGAGGTCGATAGTTTCAATGTCTGCAAATCTCGAAAAGTTGGCGGTAGCAAATAAACAGCAAGATACTTAGCGTATGTTGGCGTGCCGTAGCGTGATCATGCATAGTCAGCATAAGTGTGGTCATTTAAACCTACGAACTTCTGAATAGCGGACCAACATGCTAAGTGTCACTGCATCCAGGCTAGGGATCAATCTAAGAATAACAATATTAGGTGGTTGAATTGTTTTGTAGGACGCCATTCAGTTAGTTACTGTTTTAAAAACTCATGAAATAAGTGAACCGCAGTTTGCTTTTTTTTTTTTTTTTGGTGGAAGAGCACTTAGGTGATGTTGAGGCTACTGCATTCTAGTCGATAAATTCGAGGAATTAGATCCTTGATATACTTTATAGGTTCATCTATGCAAGGACGCTGTCAGCATGCCAAGTAATCACTTGATGACCATTGCTTTGGTGTGGCTTACGAGAAAATACTACTGCCGAACGAACCATATGCCAGATTACCGGGCCAGGTGGAGAATAATTCTAAGCGTTTCAGAAGAATGTTTGAGGGCTAGTCGTGAATATGTTCGTTTTACCGTTCTGTGATCAATCTGTATGTTAGCCGGACTTGATCCGTTAAGGCCAGATTACTGTTTCTTTCCTGAAGGAGGGAACCCATTTCAATCCCTCAAAGGTGCTTCCGGCTTGCTGTTAAAAGGATGTTTTCTTCGACAAAAGTACTTAATGCACAAGACCTTCTCATCCAGTGAAATTATTCCTGAATCGGAATAGGTCATTTTTGGGAACATTTGGAAGTGGCACCATGCGCACACACGAAAACGTACACAAAAGCTAACAAAAAGACTGAAAACTAGACATCTTGCTTACCGTAGCTGCAAGTACTTTTCAGAGGCACAAAGCTCAGCCACCAAGCATTCTTTATTTAGTACGATATAGATTTTCCCGGTGGAAAGATTAACTTGCAAAGAAAGTAACCAAAGAATACCGGTGTGCCAGCGAGGAGTTCCTGAGCAGTATCGTAAGTGACGTATCTCCGATAGGATTATCAGAAATCCTTATTACGATCGATTTCGTGCATTCCAACATTGAGTTTGCTCTCAACGAGATTTGCATCCAAGAGATTTATTTTACCTATGATGGTGACTGTTGTATCTTTATTCGGGTTCAATCAGCAGTAAACCTTACGGGCAATAACAACGGTAGGGAGAACACGTGATTCAGCAGAATTACTGTATTGTCACATTTACAAGCGGTGGCGCCATTTTTAAGTGCGTGAACGAATAAGCCGTTGGTCTTTGAAGGCGCGGCCAATGAGAACGCACCTTGGGCCTTGGCACGAGTGTGGAGCTCACAACAATAACTACACGAATACACATATCAGCGTAACAGAAAATAAAGAACTGCACGTACTGAAGGATGTCGCGAATGCCGTCTAAGCTAGAACATAATTAAATAGGCTAAGCACCTGACTGTAGAGTACGTCTTGTACAAGGGCGTTTTTGCTCTGGTTTCATCAGTTAATACAGGCAGAAGGACGTCAGTTATTTACTGTGGGTGAACAGCAACAAGAAACAAAGTCAGTATTCGTGTTAGCGACAAATCAACCAATGTACGTTGGTTGTAGGCCACACCAGCTTGGAAAACGCATCAATGAGCAGATCCTCAGATGGTTAGCAGATTCGGCAGATGAAACTTCACGTAACGCCAGTACTAGAAACAGAAGAAACTGGACACAAAACGGATTGCAAACAACTGTTCCCAGTGACCACCACCGAAGTGGTGGACAGCTGTTTTGATCTAGTTCAGTCGCACCAGCATCACGCACGCCGGAGAATAGAACCCACGACCCTTGAATAAGTGGCAGGTTGTGATACAAGCACTTAACCAGTGTGGCCGTAACCCCGTGATCGAGTCGATAAGTGCTTGGACTACAATCTGCCACTTATTCACGAGTCGTGGGCTTCATTCTACGGCGTGCGTGGCGCCGACTAGTCCCAACTTAGTCCAGGCAGTTATCCACCAGTTCGATGGTGGTCACTGCGACCAGCTGTCTGCGAAAACCCCTTCTCAATCCCTCCTGGGTTTGTGGTGGTTGCTGGCTCGTTTGTAGGCCAAAAACATGATCGATTTCAACCCATGAGCGAAAGATAGCTCAGTAGGTATGGAAGTTAAGCGGATTAGACTACAGCCTTGTAAATAATGTACTGTCCAAACTCTAACATTTGCGGAGGCTGTGGTAATTCGATGGATCAACCTGTTCTTTGTGTACGTCTCTGTTGTTTTATCTTGGCAGCTTCTATTTTCGTTTGCCGCAGTTTCTTTAATTCTTCTCTTCATTTATTTACGTACTGACAGGAAATTATTCCAAAAATTCTGCTCCAACACTATCTACCTAATTTGCATTACTGCGACCAACAGCTTCAACATTTAATCTTTGGTCCGTATTTCTTGAAATTTCAGCGTTATCAACAGTGTTGGCAATGACATCATTATGCCACTGCGCCTAGAGCGTCATTGATTTGCCACTAACAGAGGCACAGTCATCGCCTCTTTTTGTTATGTCTACCCAAGACAAATAGCTTGTAGCATTTTCGCTGTAATAACTGATGGGAAGTGAATGAAGTAACCTTGTACAAGACATCTTACGCCCTAGTACTTAGGTTTTTCCAAATTCATTCACGGAAATCACTGTTTTGAACCGCGTGGTTATTGTTATTTTTTACTGAAATCCGGGTCCTTCGAAGTAACCGGGATTACTTGCTGTTGACATTATTGAGGAAGTGCATTAAGCCCCTTAATTTCGTATGCGACAACCTCATATCCATCTAAGGAAAACCGATCCGGAGATTGCGGGTTGTCTGTATAGGTTGTAAACGTTGAAGGTGACAATAAGTGAATTCCTGTGAGGCAACTAAAGCCACACAAATGAATCAACTTGTCGCTGCGCATCTAAAATGTTCGGATCTAGAAGATCCACTCAGAATATGCACGACATAGAGATTACTTAGCATCTGCATGTCAGTTATTGCTACGCTTACAATCGGGCCGCATTCATTGTGTGCTTTACACACAACACTGTAGCTAAACGCATCAGAGAACGTCCTTTAATCAGAAAATCGCGTGTTAGGGAAACGGTTTTCTACTCTGACTTAGAAAAGTTTAATGATTTCAGAATGCGGTATTCTAACGTCGTTGCCAAAAGTCATTAGGCATATCAATCACTGAATTCCTTAGTCATCTAACTAATACAACGAACACCCCATGTGGTTTTCAATTGTTCAGTAGACTGGCATGCTTCTGAAAGTCATCACCAAGGTACAGATCACAAGCAACTACAGATCAGCTGCCTCTATCATCAACATTTCAATTTCTAGCCGTCAAAGTGGATATTATGGATCAGACTGCTGTTAGTTCTGACAATGTTCCATACCCGTTAGTCGATTAGGTGAAACGCTCAATTATATAAGTTTAGGACATGACGACAAAACAATGAAATGGACGAACGCCACAGGGGTGCACTTACGGTTGGGTCAATGGTTTTACTGCCATACCAACGAAATGGATGGCATCAGTATGTCTTGCCAACTATGGATCTGCTTGTGACGCTTGCTTAACAACGTCTCGGAAAGCGCCAACAGTTTGCGAAATTGTGCACGGTCGATCGCTTGAAGCCTGTAGAGGAGCTCTTAAGAAGCGTTCTGATTCTGGCGGAGACAAATGAGCTAAGACTGTGGTCCAAAGAACAAAAATAAACGCAACACAAATTGTAAACTTTAATGGTGGTAGACGAATAGAAATCTGCCACTCCGCCAGTGAAGAAGTCTGGCCAATGCAGTGAGCGCTGAACTATTCACACGGTCACCTCGTCAGCAATACTCCAAGCTGATCAGATGATATTGCTTAATTGGAACAACTAATGGACGGTCTCCAGCGGGCTGCCTAAAACGACAGATTCAGCGTAAGTACCTACCTAATATTGTAACATAATTTGAAGACGAGTGTTGTGTTTCACATAGATCTAGCTTAATTCACAACCGATTTGGTATGGTCTGCATATTTTACAGAGGTTCTGTTGTCCACATCCTCTATACCAGAAGCAGAATCTTCACCCGGAGACACTGAAAACCTCTGAATTG
>QNGE01000608.1:0-27572 GCA_008508345.1 Paragonimus westermani
CTGCTTGAAAAATGTTACTGTCCACTTTGCCTTTGTCCCCAGGCAATTTATCTTCAACGCCATTGGTTTATCTTCTGTATGTACTCATCAAATGTGCACCCCGGTGAACTAACACAAGGGTGTGACTCTAAGAAAGAAAAGAATAATCAGCATACTCTTCACGGCGGCGGAGACGGTTGGTTGCGATTACGGCAATGGACTGCTCTTGATATAAGCTTTCTCATTGCCCAGCGTGGTACTAAGAGTCACCAGCTTGTCTAACGACTCGTTCTACAGTACATTTAGCTCCTTGCTGTTGCTTTGAAGTTTACATCTATCATTTTTCAAACGAATGTCGGTCGCTACATCCACTTAACTCTTCAGCATACGGAAGTGACGTCCCGGAAAGAAATACCGACCCAATCATGGTCAGTACAACAATGTTGGGATACACAAAATGTATAATACGTAAGACAGGTCTACTCTTTGTGCAGATCATCGTATGGAGGTGATAACATCTTGCTGAACACAATCCAAGACGTCTCTTAAATTATTATCAACCTGTTGGCCACGTTAATTTCCTTTAAAGGGGAGCAGACGAACAGCCCTGTTGCGGGGAAGCAAGGACTGTGTTATCATCTTCGGACGATGTCGTTCTTAGTGGCTTCCAGCAAAATGGCACATGATGAGGTATAACGATAAGAAAAATGATCGAACTCCTCATTTACGAGTCGGAACCTGCACGCCTGCGACATCAATGAAATGAATTTCGGACTCCAACTAACCCCCCTGATTATAACATTTTGTCCTCTCGCAGGAATCTGTGAATGAGATAATTACTGATCCAAAGCTTGCCGGCTTTTCAAAATCTTTACGGCTCAGGTGTAACTCCCAACAAGGTGTGGGATGTGATTTCTCATGTACCACGTGAGGTGTGATGGCCTCAAAGAGGCCAGGCACGCATATTATCGTCCTGAATTCAAGCGTGGTTGACCACAGACTGTTGATAAATTCAACAAGGTGATATCTCCGGGAAGGATAATTTGTTTTCTTCAGCAACCGCGACGTGGACCAGCAGTTTACTCGGTAAGCTCAAGAATTGCTTACGATGAATGTGATTTTACTGAATGTAGTACGTGACTAATTACGAATTTATCGTCGTGGTGCTAACAGACGCACTTGCAAAGTGTGTCGACAGTGCATCGATGACCTGCTACAGATGGCAGTGACTTCGCGAGAAGGATATGAGGGACGGAAGAAAGAAACCCGCGATTAAAACACTCGGCAACAGATAGAAAAGACGGACAGTGAACGTCGTTTGGGTTACGGTTATCAATCAGATAGGTTGGCTTATGAATAATAAGACGGTTATCCGGCTTGTTACATGCCAACAGTGAATTGGCCTTGACCATGAAAAATTGTTGGTGGGTAGATCATTTAACCGGTAAAATGGAATCTTCCTTTAGTACATCTGCATCTCCTATCTTCATAAAGGTCGAGCGTTTGTATACATGGCCTTGCACTTGTAACTCCCGTGACTTCGGTTCTTTCAGAAGCTGCCTCATTTGGGACGAAGATTTTAAGTGGAAATAACCAAAAAATGTGTAGTGGACCGATCTACCCAACGTCGTCAAGCAACTGAGATAAGCATTGCATGTTATGTAGGGCTTAGTCGTCATTATAAAAAAGCATACTGGTTGACGAAGTTTGGTATGAAATAACGAGCAATGTGAATAAATGGTATACAGTTTAATATAACAATATAATATTATATGATAATATAATAATGTTGTGCAATATAATAATAATGAATATGGATAAGCTCAGAGATTTTCCACAGCAGTCGTTTCTTAAACAATTTTTCAGAACAAATGGTTGCAAATACAAAAGAAATTGCTTGCAATCCGTGACCTTCCACCTTTCAGATAAAACAAAAGAACAGCATTTCCGAGAAAGTCCATCGTGAGAAAGTTGGATACGACGGACAAGTTGACCTAGATGGTTTTCTACATACACGCTGAAGGGCAAACATCACGAACGGTGTTAACCAAACGCAAAATCCGATTCAAGCGCCTAACGGCCCTCAAGCTAATTAAGTGCATGGGGTCAAGGGGAGTTGTGATACCACGTCAGCGGGCAGTTCTGTTAAACGAGTTAAACCGACATGACGTTCATCGTCAAGTTATCTTCAAAAATCGAAATCTGTCCTTAGCTCTTTCTTACATACCGAGAAGGCTATTCTTCTGTTGTGTAGTACACACCTGTAGACGTGGTAGCCGCTGTGAGTTTTGACTTCACACATGATGCAACGAGCAGGTGTGTTTCAGATAGTAGAGTGTAGTGTCACAAAAACTTGTTTCGGACGTCTTTAAGTGGGTCCCATTCATCAGAATGTATTTGGTCAATGTGACAAATTACCTGGTGTACAAGTCTAACTGCACCGGACGACCACAGTCACAGTAAGAACCAACCACAAATGGACAACTAACAAACAGTCAAACAATGCGGTCAATTATAGGCCACATTTCAGTATCCGGGTGGTCAAAAATAGACAGCTCATCGGTGTTAATTTGCAAAGACAAGCGGTCATCTTCTCTAAGCTTGTGATCTCCACACCGATCTTGTGGACAGTTTCAAGTCTAATGTGCACGTACAAAGCCTTGAAAGTTGCCTTCTTTGCACATGTTCTTTTAGTGTTGTGTACAGTTCTCGGGGCTATAGACAAGTCAGGAACAAACGGCTTCAATGATAGGGTAAGCCGTTTTAGACAAACGGGCATGAGGGACTCCCTTTGGATAGAGAACAACCTCACTGTGTCAGGAATGGATGAAGCTGTTACCGTAGAATTTACCATAAAAAATTGAGAGGCATATTGCCCACAGAACTCACATAAGCTATGCAGGTCTTGCGTTGCGTCGGCTGGTGGGATTGGGCAGAACATGTCCTGTGCCTCTAGGCCACCTTCATCTTCTCCAATTGAAAGCAGCTGGAACAACAATAAGGCCTACAAGGTTTTACCGATGAAATACATCACGGATGCACAGCTAGGGCCAAAGGAAACACCAACAGTGTCGATGCAGTTCCATACATTCCTGGCGTAGTAGACGATATATATGGTACGAGAGTATGAATTTCGTGCGGAACTCACGGTGCATGAAGATTGCCCTAACCAAAAGGTTTCACGGAGGACTGAATCCAGGAAATGTAAAAGCAAGCCAGTGTTTAACATAACCAAGACATCTTCGATATGAACTGCAGCGTTCATTTCAAACTTTAACAAATCTTTATTGAAAAATGACAGCGAGTTACATCACACCCACGCTCAAAGTTATATGACATGTCACTAACTACAAATGTCCCTGAAGCATTGCAAAAACAATGACCAGCAAACCAACCAGATCCGAGGCATGTGTAATGCTCCGTATTTGAGGGACTCGCGTAAGCGATAGTAATTCACTGAGCTAGGGCCGGGATGTCTACGTGTTAACATGGATAGTAAGAAAGTCAGTCACAAAATTGGTGAGTTGAAAGCCGCATTCGCAACTACTCAATTAGGTACAGATAGTCGTAAGAAGAGTTTATTTAGCAACACATGCAAAGACGGGAGCGCAAGACGCAATGATGTTGTGCACAAGTCCGCAGAAACAAGCTTAAAATTATCCATTTTCACCTTCCGTTGGTGCTTTCCGCGCTTCGTATAGGTGCGTGGCGACCGCCAATCGTGAAAGGGAGAGAGGAAAACGCAAGTAGTTAAGTGTGCAGTTTGCTTGACGTCGTTTCTTTTACACATGTGACAATCAAATGGCCAAGAGCTACCAAACCGACCTGGATAAACAAAGTTTAGGCCTGTATATCAACCACCTATTCTCAGGTCGGGCATATGTATTGCAGTGAAAAATCTCGTTCTTAGGTCATTCATAAGCGTTACTCGACGGTAAAGTTGGTCCAGCAAAAATGTTTCATTCGCTGAAAATTCTTATTTGTGGTTGGCCAGTGGAATAGGGAAAAAGGCCAACGCTTGACCTACTTCAGACCAAGTTGGCCGAGTTGGCCACATGTTTGCCGGAAGGGTCTTTAAGTTGGTTTTTGAAACGCTATCAACTTGAAAACCCAGTTCAAAGATTCAATGGACATCCGCTTGAAAACTTGGTTGGAAAATTTACTTTAAAACCAAGTTTTTAAAACTCACCACACTGTCAGTTTTGCATATCTTATTAGGAAGAGAAAAAGGCCAATTAGTTTCAGGAAGGAAACTCAAAACAGGTTCTGCCAACCAACCGAGCAGCTCTCTCAACAGACCAAAGCAACCGAAGTGGTTCACACATGCCTGTTACTCGATGTTAGCTTACGCGTCTAATTCTAGTTTGAATCAGAACGGACAGAAACGAAAAAATTCTACCGGATTGAACGAACACTATATTTAACGCATTTTACAGAGTGATACCAGGTCCAGCATCATGGTCTTTTTCTTACAGTTGTAAGTCCCTGACATCTAGCGGTCCCTGTGACTGCCCCGCGTCTACCAGTAACGCTTGTCAACAGGCTGGTTCTGAAATGGTCGTTTCTTTGATGTAGCGATCGCCTGTAAATTCTGAACTCGTTGAGCAACCGATTCGAATGCAGAAAGATGGGTGTATGGGCAAGTTCCCTGTTAATAATGTGCCGAGGAATAAGCAAAGCATTAAAAATCAAAGGGGAGATAAAAATCAACCTCGATAATGAACCCATGAAATCTGCAAGTCCCTAGACCAAAGATTCACGTGAGAAAAACAAAATAAAACAAGTCAAGTAATAAAGAAACGATAGAATGCAAACAAGACCAAGGTGCGAATGAACAAAGTCCAACAGTAGGGAGTAAGGGTTAACCGACTGTGTGTAAGTTTCGGTGGGTAAACCACATCAAGCTTTAATAATATATCGAAGCGAACGTTGGTTGGAAGAATAGTTTGTCACACACGTAATTCGAATGGCCATGTCAGTCTTTGTGAGAAGGGTCAAAAGTTGCTACCGGGAGGATTTTCAGTGCGTAAAGAGCAATAAGAAGAGTGGGATGACTGTGGACAGGGGCGTGGCCACCGACTTTCTATCAAACATTCCACCATCATCAAGCCATGAACGTGAGCAGCTGATTTAACTGTAGCTGCTACCTGCCGATGTTGTCCATCGCGAACGACAGCTGTAAAAACACATACGGACTGCTGTGTTTGTCTTTTGCATCTCAGAGCATGTTTTTTGTCCTGTCCGGAAGTGTTGGTGTTGGTGTATAATTTCCGTGTATGCTTCCCGCAAGCTCGTTGCACGACAGTTTGCCTCCTGAGGTGCCACCAAGCTGGATCATACATTGCATCTAAAAGGAACGGGTAAGATTGTATATGTTATTGAACACACACAAAGCCACTCATGTGACTTTAATCTGAAAGTGACTTGTCCGGTTCATTAATATCGTTTCCGAATCTAACGATAACAATGGAACCGGTTAGGCCTTTCTCTCTGGTTATGTCTTTGGTGTTTTGTGGCATGTAGAACTGTGAGAACGTAGACAGCAATGCGACGTGTCTTATGTGGTTCTGCAACAACCCTGAAAAATGAGTATAGTGTGTAGATAACAAAAACGATTTACCCGAACTCAACACCAGCCCCTTTGTGGTAAAGGCAGCAGTTGCTCAGGAGTGTAATCTTTAGAGAGTGCTGGTGAAATACATACAGATGTTGAAAGGGCAGGTTGTGGAAACGACTGAAACGGAGCATTTACGGGAGAAAATAACTGTTGGTCCGTTAACGGCACCGCGTTCACGGGGTGTGGGCATAGACCCATGGGCTGAACGAGTATGGGTAAGTCAGATTGGAACTCGCACGCAGCAACTTGGAGCAGGGTGGGGATTCTAATCTATTGTTTGACATTCCGCCTCGGCTGCGTTGTTTCTGCTCGGTAGAGTTTCATTTGAAGGTGGAAGGTCGGTTGCAGAGACTCCCGTGGACCTTTCTGCCCACCGATCTAATTTCCCCCAAAACACCTTGAAAGACCTTTGGCCACCGTATGATTGGAAAGATGATTGGCTTATGTTGAACGCCTTGGTCTGAATGCTCCGAAAAAACTGGCATCAAAGGCCAGATCGCTGCTGTTTGCGATAGCATCGGGGACGTGAACGCATGGCTGCCCAAAGGTTTCGAAGAAAGCAACGGGTAATATACGAAAACCCACTGTGAAGGCCAGAAAGGTGAACTGTATTCCTCAAAAGCACTGTCATACCTCGTTCCATCCAGCTGTTGCGAAGTACGCTGGTTTGCAGAGCATCTGGACCCCTTTAGTAATGCCCTGGTGACTCAAGTGGCGAGATCAGATGCGACCGCATTCTTCGTAACGAAGCCAACGGTCAGGAGCGCACCTGAATGAGGTAAATCGAATAATATCCATCTTGACAAATGACGTTGAAATCATCATTCTCTTTAGGCTTGGCGATATACCCCGACCCCTTTCCAGGTGTTTGCGAGAGAAATGACCAGCACCTGCTGGAGCGATCCTATGAAGGTCAATCTGGAGTTCTGCAACGGAGGGACGGTTTCCGTGTGCTCAAGCGCCCCGGTACACGAGTCACGGCTAGCAGTGATCGGTTGGAGCTTGCTTAATCTGACAGGACTGAGGAAGCCTCCAGTGCCTCCCGGCAATCTATGCCCAGGTCTTTAACTGCTTATGAACACCCTCGCCATAGCACATTGCGATAAACAGACTCCTACGATGGAGTCGTAGGGTGCACAGGCTTAAACGCCTCATGGAAAACTAGTATTTGTCGCCTCTCATTCTGCTTTGGCGTTCAGAATCCCGACAGAAAGGTGAACAATCTTACAAACACAAAATAATAGCCAATTTTTCAAATATCGAAAAAGTTTTCTATTCACATCCTCGCCTTCGGCGTTTCATCAAGATAATCTGCCATTTGCCCACGTACCCAAACTTCTTTTTTGCTTTGTCTATTAATCTTTTTGCATATGTCCGGAGGCAATCAAAATCACGAATCCAATACCATCGTACAACCCGTGATTTCCCAACCCTAAGACCTCAAAACACAGAGGTTTACTTACACTCATTTCGGCGCCGCGGAAGAGGACACTCGAGTACAGAATACCTGAAAACTTTTGGCATGAGTACTTCTCCACCTGTGGCATCGGGGGATTTCGGCACCAATGGCAACCTGGTGTGGCACAAACCGGATCAGACCAAGAATGGCTGGCCACAGTTGGTCCACAAGTAAAGCAAACAGTTACATTCACAACACACTTCAGGAGAATGGCTGTGTACTGACATTGGGATAACCCCGGTTTGCATGCTATACGATGTGTAACATTATGTCTACCATCTTAGCTCGCACCGTACGTAGCATCGTGAGGATCCTTGCGTGTCACTCGCTTGTTACACACGAACACGTTTGTTTGCTTTCATGCTCGTCGGCCTATTGGCGCCAATGGCGTCTCAATTTCGGCTAGCTCGTGCGCCCGATAGTTGGATCCTTACTCTCCATGGATCTTTCATCGTCCCTTATTGTGACTTTCGTATGCTATACTCCGGGTCTCTCAATTGCCAGTAGTTTTATCGCGTGTATCGTGTTTATTGTGCACAAATTGTAAACGTTAAGCTACTGTACGTCTGCACTAAGGTATTGCAACCTCGCACAGCCATTTCTAATTCTTACTCTCCGTATCAGACGCCTCGAGTAAACTACAGAATTTCTTTTTCTGTCACAACACATCGATTTTCACCGATATATCTAGTCTGTAGAGAAAACATCAAACATTGGTGGTTACGCCGTTCTATGATAGTAAGTGTTTGCTGGCGCTAACTGCTTAGTTCGCCGACAGAAAATTTTCAATATCACCTACTAGTTTTTGTCAAAATCTTACATATCGCAATATTTTCGGGAGCAAACGTGACCATTTTACATTTTTCCAATTATCTTGTCCCTGGTATAAAAAACCGGGTTAAACGGGGTTGGAGGACCCTACTTTTTGCAAAGTAATATTTAGTTTATATGGCATCAACATAATTATCCATGTGTATTTTATAAATGACGTGTCACTTTTCGGAACTGAAGGTCTACTGATCCATGATAAACTACGTAAACTACTATAATTTGGACGTGAAGAATAGCTATTTTTGGCACCCTTACTACCTTTAATTTTTCATGAGGGTAGACAGCTTGCTGTTGTGTACATTATGTCTGAAGCTCTTGAATTATAAATGTAGAAATACCGTCCAAATATCCGTAGAACAGCTTGAAGCACTGACTTAATCGGAAATCTTCATCCATAGCTGGCACAGTTGATGACACTCCCATCCATATTTAGCAACATTCCTTTAACGGGCTACAAATGTGGCACGAAGTGCTTAAAAAGAATGGTGAAGAAGCTGTACCAAAGTGAGAAGTATCCACCGAACCCATATCAAGAGATCCACGCAGAGAATATGTGCTACATCACGAGGTGGTTCGACGCCCACCTACCACGTTAAGAAACCGAAAATTAAAAAAAATAGTTCCCTCATTGTCTATCGTAATAGCTGCTGCACGTTGATGAATGCGAAGGACCACTCCGATCAGATTGCTGGTCACATCAGGACCATACAGCATTGTGTAGTTGAAAGATACTTCTTAGCACGTAGCAGGACAATCATGCGCTATACTTAATCTATCCAGCTTGTTCGGGTTAAGCATCGGATAGTATTGTAGTTACTGCCGTGAAATTCAAGGATTGTTTAAGGGATTGACATTTCTAATGTGGTATTTGTTGATGTGACTGGATATAAAGGCTACATACGTTTATCTTAAAATTGGACCAATAAATAATTTAAATTCAAGTGAACAGAGACGTCGGTCATGAATCAAACATTGATCACCTAGTTATATCAATCACACACACAACTGCAAGCCTATTTCTCAAGTTCCAACCGAAAATGATAAAGTTATTTCCGTTTTGGCTAAAGCCCGGTTATCCTTAATTGGCAAAAGCTTCGTGTCTGTGCTCAACTACTTCCAACTTAAAGTCTTTGACTATTATCCGTGAATGTCTCCAGCCATGGACTCACGTGATTTACATACCTGGACATACCAAGCGCGTTAAAGCGGCACTCTCAAGGCTCTATCCGAGAAATCTTCTCACAACATACTATTCCCTAATTGTTCCGATTCTTTGTCCGAATGTAAAGTAAGCTTCGTAAATGTCACACACAATGACAACTATATCTTTGTGCAATGTATCTCTAACATCAATCATTTGTAGTTGGGCCTATTGATTTAAATACCTAACAGTTGGCCTGTATACCTACTCAACCTGTAGATTATCAAGTGACTAAATAAGATTACTCTCGACCTGATCGAAGGATGGAATCCCAGATGTCACTCGGCGACCCATCACTATCCGAATGTCATTTTGGGTGTGAACAGACGGTCCGCAAGCCTTATTTGACGAATCAATCTATTATGATTTGGGTTAATCAGAAGCACGCATCTGCACAATTGTTCAATTGTCTAATCGCAGACGACGACCGTGAGCACGATGGGATGTAGAAATTTGCGCAACTTGGCATATTTAGTTGCTCAAATCTCTTTAGCAAATATGTCAGTTATAAGTAGTAGACCGTTCCAGGAGATTTTTCTACCAACGAACTATATCGTAAATGAAGGCGGCTTTTCAGCCAATCATGTATGGTTTCTCCTTTGTTTTTTAGCCGAGGAAACTTCCGATCCGTGTCCTTCTTGTCCGATTGCTCAATTTGTCATTACCAGTCTAGTTATTTCCTTTTCCATGGCTTACCTTTCATTGTGGATAAACAGAAAACAAGATGAGTATTTTCTTGAGTATGTTTTATACTCACAGTATACTTTCCGATTTGGTACCCATGTTTTCATCCTACACTTAAATGTTAGATTCTGATAAAGGTCGGTAGAAATTTAGCACTGTACAGACGAATGGGGGTGTACTTGATTTTTACCCACTATCCAGAAAGCCTACCCTGAATAGCAAACGAAATGTGTTTCCAACAAGCAGCAAACCAAAATAACACGATAGGGCTTTGAAGCAAACCGTGTTCAACAATGCTTGGAGGTATGATAGGTAGTCATCTCTAGGTTGGTTTGGACCAAACTGCAACAAGCAGTGAACGAAGAGAAGCAGCTGCAATCCAAAGAGTGCCTGACTTGAAATGCATGGACCCCTCGAGCAGCATAATGAACACACGAAAAGGTGCAAGCGAAACGATCTTAAAAGTTAGAACGGATGGTGAGCCGTTAAGAAGGGGCTAACATCCGCCGAGTTCAGTGAGCTGGGCGATTGGAGAAATTGACACTGAGTTCTTATCAGGCCTACCATAGCATAATGCAAGTGAAATGTGAATGTTGAAGTATGTGATTTCAGCCCGGATTCTTAGAAAACCGTCACGATCGTTGGTCACTGTATACGTTCCACATGAAACAGCAAGGCGAAGTGTGTTGGCTGAAAACCGTTAAGTCCTTTTAGTAGTTTCTAATGCTTTCTTTGTTAATTTAATGTCACCGATGAACAAAATAGTGCCTGTCGTAATAGAAGCTCAAACTCAGAAAATGCGATGAGTCAGATCGGCGAAAGCCTAACAACTAGTCTACGGCAGGTTTGTCGGTAGCTGCACTACAGATATTCTCCCATAGGGTTTAAAAAGCCAGCAGAAGTGGACCTCTTGCTGGAAGTCATGTTATCAGCCAATATTTCCCGTAGGTTCACGAATAATCTTCCGACTAACCGAGACCAGATAGTAGAATCATTCAATTCCTGTTGGTCTACCTAGTAGTGTCAACGTGAAATCGCATCTGAATGCTTATGTGCCAGAAAACGTCCAGTTGAGAGGTGATCAGCTCATAACCATGAAAAGTTTCACAAGTCAGAGACAGAACAAAGGCAACCCAAATTCAAGAGCGCCTGGTTATCATGGCTTAGACTACTTTCTACCTGATTCTTGAACGTTTCAGGAAACCTATGAATGCACTTTGTTGTCTCATTATTTGGCACTACCGACACACTGAACAGTCCGGTGGAAAATGTGACGACCGAAATAAGTGTTCTTTTTGGTTGTCGTAACTCACGTTATTTTTACAGTTAAGCTGCTAATTTGTTATTAACTTTTCGTGATTTCCTGCCTCTCCAAGTTGGCATCTGTGCTTCGTATGCAAGGTAATTAGCGATACACGGGCTCACCTTTTGTTCCCAATGTCGTACTTATTTAAAGAATGAAAATCTGACTGGATATTGATCTGGTTAACTATTGCAGTAATGGGAAAGTCCTTGAAATGTGAGCCTTTTGCTAGAGCCTACCACTTGTATGATAGCGAGATCCTTTTATATATATATAGTATAATGCAGAACATTATATCTTAAAGCTCTGCAGGAACAAAAAACATTGTATATATATATATATATATATAACCCATCTTAGCGTAAGCGTGAACGGTTGTTTTTTCCGTTCTGGCACAAATTTAAGATATGATTTCATATGTATATATGTACCCATATATATATATTGATTAATTTCATATTTCACTAGTCAAAAATCCATAACCAGAATCTGAAAATTACTCTACGCAAGAGTTTTGGAAGTTACATGTTGCCATCTGTCTAAATCTAGTTCAAATTTCTGCAATGAGGATCAAATAATGGGGGAAATATAACAGAGTGGAAACACCACTAATCTAAGCTGTTATATCGGAACAGTCTAGCGGAATAATATCCAGCCTACTTCTCGAGAACGAAACACACACGGTAGCAAAAACCCAGATTCATGGCTTCGTCCACGTGCATCATCAGTGAACCTAAGAAATAAAGCTTGCAGAAAAACATTCAAGCTACTGAGACACAAAGCGACTTGTAAGTTTGATTCCGGGCAGGGAATTATAATTCAGCGGTTTCACTAAAGGATAAGAATGCAGGAAAGTGAAATCGTATACGTTGTACATTGAAGTGGAACAACAGAAGTGTCTACTGTGAATGTTACATGTCCCTCAGAAATAGAACTGAAAAACTGTCCGGATTAACATCGAGTGCCAACGAGCAACAAACCGACAATTCCAAGAAATGCGTCATCGGAATCGGAAGCAAAATGTCACCTTGAATAAACGGGAGACATAACGTATATTATGCGAAGAGTAGAGGAGGTTTCGTAACTAATTCAACAACATCAACAGATTATGATTGCATGAAAGGTTATCGATCCAAACTTTGAGTGCTCAAGCAAACTGGATGTGAGTGTGGCACCATCGGCACTTATGAACCAACAAACGTGTACAAAGGAACATTTTGACAGATGCACCAGTCCCGTGCATGTTGTGAAAAACGGTGAATGTTTGGAGTTATTTTACACGTCATAAGGCACCTTCACGGTTAAGAAAAACGGAAACTGTGGGCCGGCGGAACGTATGATGTTAGAATGTGACAGAGTGAAAAGCTGAGCACTAGAGTCAATTCCCAGACGAAACAATGCCTAGTACTTTCAAATGGCTAAGTCCAATACATGCAAACACTAAACGGAATATTACTGACGCCAGGACCTAAGTCATGAATGAGAGCAAACCACTGTTGTGAGCCAAGAACGCGGATGGCACAAGGGTTATTTAATCCGAAAACCGATGCATGGGTTATGCGTTTCAACAGGACCACAAACAAACACACTCATCTGCCTACGACACTCCTCTCAGAACGTCACGGTTGCCACGGAGGCCAATGTCCAGTTCCCTTATGTATCGAAAACCATTTCATGCGACGGTACACTCCAGCGTTCCTTCTTGGGTCTTTCCTGCGGCCATTTAAATGTCGAAATCCATGCTCTTCCCCCCCTACTGGATAGTCGTCGTGTGGGTAGTTTAGTGCGATCGTTCGTCTTCACTACACCAGTATCCCTGAGGTTTAGGAATGGGTCTCTGTTCGGTGAGTACTATTTAGAGAAACTGGTGGCCGTCATCACAAAATACGATATCCTCTCTAGGGTTGTTCGCGTTCACTCTTTGTGTGCAATTTCAGCAGGAACGAATCAGAAGATTAAGGTTTCCAACTTAACTGGAAAGCAAAGACAACGTTTATTCAGCCCTAATCTGAGGCCAACGAAAAGAGCAGTGCCTAGAGAGAACGGACAAGCAGGAACGTAGGAAAGCCCGCTGGAGCGTAACTACTGAAAAACCAAAGTGATTTTCGGAACAGCAGTCTCGTTTGTTTCAGATAAACAATTCCGCTAAGAATTAAAATAAAATTAACCAGACTAACTTCTGAATGAAACGTTATTTAGAAAAATATAAAGCCGGATATGTGCAAGTCAATGCACAATCGATTGGAGTGACGCCGAGTTTGGATCGACAACTTTAGCAACAAACGGACAGGTGAACATGTGTGAAGAATGTGCACACAGAGAAGTAATTTTCATCGGAATCCTTATAAAGATTACATTTTACTGGATCGATGCATGCTATTGTGTAGAAGCATTGGAGATGGACGTTCTCTGTACCGACTGATACATCTTAGTGGTAGACCAAACTAATGCTTCCACGCATTTGTGGAGAAGTACTGGCACGTCAACATCCATGCAACCAATCTTACTGCGGTTGAGTGGCGAAATGCGATTTCAGACCACTTAAATTTAGTGTTCGTAAATCTACTGACCAGCGTATTACGTTGCAAGCTTGCTGCGATGACACAGTAAAAGTAGGAAGTTAGTTAAAGTTACACTCAACTTTAATCGCCCAGCGCTCCAGCTTTCTTGACTTATTGTAGATGACTGTGCCGTTTGGCTAGCTGATAGTTTCACTAACAGACTGAAACCCAGTACCCATAGGACGGATGGGCTTGGAGAGTCTGTGGGGTGTACCGTGAATCGAAGGCGGCTTCCATTTGTTTCCTAAATAAGTCTTTAGATTGGCAATCGAGCTACGCTTTGGTTTTTATAGATATCCCTCCAAAATATATATAAACAATCAGGAGGAATGTTCCTTCTGACGTTCAACATCTCTGGGGATTTCCCTGAAATCCAATGTTTACTTGTCCTTTGAACCACTGCGAAGAACGATATAGAGTCTGTTTTACGATTGACCTGTAAGAATACCGTCCGCCAGTTATTGGGATCTTCGGGATGAATACCACTAAGTGGGCATTCCACGCTAGTTTACTACTTATAGCTAGCAGAAAACGAGGCATGATTTGAATCCAAGTACGCGCTCCATTAAAAAGGACGGTCCTGAATTGAGCAACACCATCTATAGCTAACAGCTATGTGGTTCATCTGATAATTGGTGTAAGAAAATCGTTAGATGAAAGCAAAATTCCTTCTAATCCATTCCGTCTCGTTAATATATGGTTCAAACTCCAGTCAAAAATAACAGGTTGGGCCTGTCTACCTTCTGTTACTGACATCATACTTCCGCGTGTTCTTTGTTCGGCCTAGGAAGCGTCCACATAAGCCATATTTGTTGGATGTCAACATCACTGCATCTCTATCCCACGTTCTAGACCGCATCTCTGTAGATTCATTCGCTTTCGTTCTCCCCTTGTGGCGATCGTATTTATTTGTTCTTTCCGTTCATAAGTCTTCACCTGGTTTCGTCGTACTGTTGAAACTTACCCGTAACTCGAAACAAACCGAGGTTTATGCTTTGTTTACGCAGTAATCGTTGAACCAATAATATTTTTGTTTCTACGATCAACATCCGCTTTGCCATATCATTTTTTTTGCAAATCGGACGCGTTATTGAAGTTCATCGGATGAACTTCACATAAGGTCTGAGTCGAAGGAGGAGGGCACCAGATACAATGACACGCACGATATCGAAACTATTGCTGGCTAAAAACAGCATGTGCTCGACACAGTTTCAACGGCCGCCCACCAGCATCCGATCGAGGTGATGCAAGTCCACACGTGCCTCCTAAATGAGACTCATTCTTACTGAGACGCCTCTGTTGGATGTTCGTATCTTCGGTCAGAATGACTACCTCAGATTTTTATCGACGTAAGTAGAGCGGCCAATTCTGAGTAAAAGGTATCCTAAACGCCGACGTCACTATAGCCACCGCATACGCAAATACAGTGAAAGTATTTTGGAGGGTTTGATGTTTAGCGATGGTTCCAACGGAAACTGCGAAGCGAACGGCACAATCCGGAGCTAACGGACGTCTAATCTATCAGTGCGTCTGCGGCCGTCGTACTGAGAGCCACATATACCCTAGCCTGAACGATGATGACGATTGTAAAGTCACCCGAAGTGTACAAAGATTAGTTAGTAGACAGAACGGATGTTGTGATCTCGATACATTGTCTGACGTACTGACGAGCTGTAATAGGAGCGAAGCTCGAGTCTACTGATTGCTTTGGAAAGAGGTCACTTGGAAAGTCAGTGGGAATGTAAAAGCTGCGATCAGATGTGGGTGGTGTTTAATTCACACAAAAAGCAAACTACCTCACTACTTATCAGTAATAAGATATATTCACTCGAAGATTGGTTTCTCAGCTGAACGAACTCGTCATTCTGTTTCAGTCTAAGATTGCGTGGTTACACACGAATTCAGCATGAAGCATTGACTACCTACTGGGCAGTGACGATCTACAAGTGATTGTTTGGTGCAAATATTACCATTGCTTCTGATCACAATGAAACGGAATTCACAGATCATCCGATAAACCTTTGTGGTACCGAAATATCCACCTATTTATGTGAAACCCTGCACCGACAAACCGGTCGCATTTCATGGTAGAGTTTGGTCTACAGGGCAGTTGAGTCAAACTAGTTACCAGCAAAACCGTTGTCAGTCAGTTATGCTACCCACTGGTTATGAGAAAATATTCCTTCGTTACAAATTACTCCACTTAACGTGAATCACTTGTGGGTACTGGATGATACTACAACTGAGCCATTGAAAGATTAGCGGAGGTACATGTGGTAAAGTAAATTTAATCGTTCTGCATTCCGGTCATCTTACAGTTGAGGATTTGAGGTCATTGGCTAGACTAACTTGTTGGTGGCCATAAATTCGTGCTGAAACTAATCATACTGTTCGAGATGCTACAAGCTGTATTTTCAAGCTTCAACTGAAATGTGAGGTTTAGCTAAACTTGCATGTTAATTACTGCTGGAAACTTGTGAAGAAAAGTTAGTCGTCAGTCGTCGCGGACACCAATTCGTGATGGCCGGAGTTAAGTTACACACTGTATCAATATTGGAAGACCTTCAATAACATCACCGGAGCTTCACCGAATTTGATAAGAGTTTTCCTGCAGCATATGTGAAAGAGGAGTTGACTGACGATATTCGTTGACGGCTCGTAGCGGCCGCCATCTTATGGTGTTGCGAGGCACTAGTTCCAAACGGTGAACCGTGTCATTCATTTTACGGACATAACTTCATTTGACCAGCTTGATCGTGGGGTGATTAATTGTATAGTGCACTATAGGAATGTCATTTGTCCAACTAGCGAGAGCCCTTCGAAGTCGTTAAGTAGTCGCATCTTTATAACAAACGCAATATGTATGCCCACAGAAATAGTAAATCAATGCGGAAAACATCATGCTCTTTTTTGAACTAATCTAATAATTATGGTTGAAACTCCTCAAAATGATCGTCAGAAAAACCGGCGTAACGAACAGGCACGTTTTCGGTTATTCATCATCAGACCAATTACATAGCATTTTCATGGAACATTGCTGACAGGGCAAGACGGAAAAAGTAGCAAGTTCAGTTGAGGTCAAACATGTCATCGATAGATATGAACAGAACTTTTTGATACAGTCACGTCACGATGATGACGTCGCTGGAACTGTGGTGTGGGTTGTAGGCCATGGCAACCGCAAAGCCTGAACAAAGCGCTTCTGTGCGCGGATAAGCAGGTGGGATAGCGGTAAGTCATCGGGCGCGTTCCCAGGCTACGGGATGGGGAACAATCTTCCACGTGACGGCTAACTGAGAAATGAGCAGGGTTCTCCCGGCGAATAGGCAATCATGAGCAATAAGTGGTGGTACCACTAAAGCGTGGCAACCAGGCATAATATAAAATGCCGCACAAGCTCTTTTACAGTATCATAACATGGCGTACGAAACTCCACCATAAACGAGCTCCATATGCCCAAACGGTCGCATATTGGGTACCGGGAGGCATGCCATCTGTCTCGGGCATCGTTAGGAAGTAAGCATCGCAACAGTCCTATCGGACTTGGTCCTCCTGGCTGGACAGATCCGCTACATCAAACCCATATTCGATGGTGAATCCACAAACTACCGTGATGCTTTTGTAGCAACATCACTGGGCACTTTAGACGGATAGGCTCAGTCTGTCTGTCCGTACAAAACAAACCACTATTGGTCACTGACTACCAACAGACTGCGAATTCAGCGCTTTGCCCAGCTGCACTGTGGATCGGGAATTCATTCGAGCCAAGGGCTCTGGGTGGGGCCCTTCGAAGAAAACCTTGTTCTTCGATTTGAAAAACCGAGAATAACTTTGCCCTCACAATGACAAAGTACATTGATTGTGTATTTTAACCTGTGCTCCAATCTGAAGTGTCTGCCACCGGATTTGCGTCAAGATCACAATGTTCCGCACCAAACCAACCGATCTCAGTTTCACCTCTATTGCTAAACAACGCTTTATTTGGTGATTATCAATTTCGTTTTCGAAGAGACACCGGAAACTTTTTCCAATTGCTGCTCACGACGGAAGCCATGACCAGAACGAAAGTATCAAACATCAAGTTAATATACTGGACCTAGACGCGGCGTGACCGCTTGCGCTTCGCGATAACCTGTTGCGCTAAACTGGATGGCCTGGTGACCACACCAACAGAGTTACTCATACCAGGCAGATCAATAGGTAGAGGTCCAACAAACAACAGTCTCCTGGTCCTCCAGGTTGGGGATTGGAAGAAGGTTGGCACCTTTTCCCAGAAAAAGCATCAGCTCTGAAACAGTCTTGCGGTGCAGGCTTTTGAGCCAAAGGCACCGGTTGAGAACCCTAATCGTTCTCCTGTCAGAATCTGGGCGTCCTGACAGTACCTCATCTCATACACAATGATGATTAATGACAAAACTGCTAATTCCATACCACATCGTCCGTCTAGCAGTGTAACCCAGATCGCTCGATCTGCTGTATACAGCAGGGTGGGTAGGTGAAAACATACTACCGCTGACCCTTACCCCACTGTCCTATCAGCTTCATCTCTCAAACCCCTCCAAACCACCATTTTTGGTGATTACTCTGCAAGTCCCACAACAGATATAACTAATCATAGTGACACTGTGTCAGCACGTCCCATCTCTTACAAATCAGCCTCAAGCCTCCCATACCCGTTACCTAGGCCGCGAATGCTTTCAACGTTCGCACTCTAAAATAGATAGGTAAGCAGGCCACTCTGGCATGAACGTTAGATTTGTTAGATGTCGATGTCTATTGTGTTTTAGAGACCAAGATCCGGGACGGTAGCCACCATATGAAACTGACAGCACCCGCATTGTTCACCCGACACTGGTTACACACTTCGAGTGACTCCACGGCTGTTTGCTACTGGTCAGGACGGAGTAAATATGGCCCTCAGGATGACAGCTACAGCCTCATTGGTAGATTGGATTACTGTTAAAAGTAGACTTTGTGTCGTCCGCTTGACAGGTTCTGTTAAGGCCAGCTCTACACGCGAAACCTTCGCAAATCTTTCCGTTGTCCGTTTATGCACCAACTGACCGTAGTAACGTCGGGGTCAGGAACGCGTTTCACTCGGATCTGACCACTCTCCTTCGATTGACACACGGTTCCTGATGTAAACATTCTGGTCGAAGATATGAACAACCACGTCGGCCGCCTTGATGAGGCCGTGTCTCGTTTAGGTGGCAGGTTTGGGATGGCATCACATCCGTCGGATAGTGGCTGGCGACGGTTAAAGCTGTGCACTGAGCATAAACCATTTTTATTCAGCGCTAGTTTTAGGCATCGTGCGCATCACTGTTATGCTTGACGCCATCCTTCGGTAGACTTAGGACCACCCACTACAATTGAGGTGCGCAAGTGCATTTCGGCTCTCGAATGTGATAGGGCTGCTGGCACAGATTATCTCGTGTCGACAGTTTTTAAAGAAGGTTGTTGAGAGGCGTTGGTGGAAGCCTTGACTCAGTTGTTTCAACTTGTGCGAACAACGTAAACCATCCCTCTTTGCTGGGGTCAGTTGATAATAGTTCCCATGTTCAAGAGGGGAGTCCGTAGCTCTTTTGAAAACGACAAGGGAATTAGTTTGACCCCGGTCATTTCTATAGTTCTGGCATCCGTTGTACTTCGTCGACTCACTCCATTTCGGGAAGTGAGGATTAGGGAAGAACGGGTAGGGTTTCGCCCTGGGCGGGGATGTACACATCACATTTTTACTTGGTGCCAAATTCTTGAGCAGCATCATCTGTATCGCCAACCAACAATCTCCGTACTTCTCGTCCATAAAGGTGTGCTCGATCCAGTGGACCAATCCACATTTTCACAGTCGCTTACCCGCAGAGGTGTACCGACCAAGTATGTGAACGTATTGTCTGCGCTTTATTCCCATACTTCAGTTCAGGTTGGAGTTTACTGTGAACTACCTAACAATTTGATCACTAGGGGCGACGTGCCTCAATGCTCTCTGCATTCACCGTTCTGGCTTAATTTGCTGGTACACGAAATAATGGGGAGTTGTCTCCGACAGTCATAAGATGCCAGCGTGTACCTCGTACAAGGTGGACGACTGACTGGTGTCGATTATGCTGACAACGAAGTGTTGTTCGACATTTTCCGAACAGCACAGTCAACACTAAAAGCTATTTCCGTTCTGTCAAACATTTCGGAATGCGTTTTGCAACCTCGAAGTGCAAAGTAGTCCCGCAAAATTGCTGTGATTATGTTGACCAGTTTGTGCAATTCGGAAGCTGCCTTAGCTGGGGTGACGGCGTAGGGAATGAAACAGAAGCGTGTATCTCTAAGGTTAGGACGGTAATCGGCAATCTGAGGCACCTATGCGACAGAGAGGCATCTCTGAGACAGTCAAAAGTGAGTACTGTGTTTCTTTGCGATAGCGAAACTTGGCCGTTCAGGGCAGAAAACCTGAACCGTCTTGAGATACTTGACCAACGATGTTGGGTGGCACCGACGAGTAAACAACGAGGAGGTTATGAAGCGGTCATTTGATAGTGACTACCAAGCGAGCTCTTCTGTTCAATCCTTACACTCACACAGATTCACATGGTTAGGTCGTAAACTAAAGATTCCAGGTAGTCGTCTACCACACCGAGCCTTCTTTGTCGAGGCTGCGGACGAGTGAAGTAAAGGAATGAAGTCGTCGAAGAAGGGGTTGGCCATTTTAGGTGAGCTTTGTCACTCGGGCTGAGGACCTCGCGACTCCCATAGTCGGTTGTCGAAGACGTTAGGTGGGATGGCGGTTAACCGAGCTCAGTGGCGTGATTGTTGTTCAGCTGAGGTTTTTGTGATGTATTTGCATTTAATTACGCGAGGCAGTGGGATCCGTAGGAAGAATGTCTTCCTAATGACGTCTTACTTTCCCAACTCGGGCGTTTGCTTGCTTGATGCTGAATGTTCGAATACAGACTTAGCCATTTTTAGTAGCTAGGTTCTTTTCCATCCCCTTCTTTCTTCCTTTTCCCCTCCTGTGGATTGCTTTCTCCATGGTTATGTGGATGTTACACGTGAGAACCACTGATGCATTTCTGCTTATTGTGAAGTCCAACGCACATATACTCCAACTTGTCCCCCGAACATCAATAAAGCCTAGTAGTTTTAACGTTCGAGCACCCACGTAGTCAGGTCATTAGGCAACCCTCGGACGTAATGTGAACGCCCTTGACATCGGTTGGCCTGCTAAAACATGGGCTACAGATTCTACCTCAACGCTATAACCTCAATCTCCACCAGCCGCCCCATTGTGCGCGCCCAGTGCGTACTTGCCTAGGAGCTCAGCTGGTCAAACCACTGGCGGAGCGAGCGTTAGAGTTGCGCATACACAGGTAAGGAGTTACCTGAGTGGGTATCTCAAAACAACAGCCTATGAACTGTCATGTTCGAAGGTATGACCAGAGCATGTAGAAGCGCCAATCACAAACGCCGTTTGTTTTTGTTACGTCACGCACTTTCACGGACTGGACTCGGCTGTCAGCTATTGGTGGCGTGGCTGTTTCCTAACCCAAGTTAAAGCATCTGCATGGTTTCCGAGCACGCATTAGTAAGTGCGAAGTTCGCGTCGCACTTTGGTGGGAGGCTGCTTCGTCATCAAACACAAATTGTTGTACCTGAACTAACAGGGATACAAGCGTTCTACACTGTATTGCAATCTGCAGTTGCACGACTGACAGGTCTCTGTACTTAATANGGCCATTTTAGGTGAGCTTTGTCACTCGGGCTGAGGACCTCGCGACTCCCATAGTCGGTTGTCGAAGACGTTAGGTGGGATGGCGGTTAACCGAGCTCAGTGGCGTGATTGTTGTTCAGCTGAGGTTTTTGTGATGTATTTGCATTTAATTACGCGAGGCAGTGGGATCCGTAGGAAGAATGTCTTCCTAATGACGTCTTACTTTCCCAACTCGGGCGTTTGCTTGCTTGATGCTGAATGTTCGAATACAGACTTAGCCATTTTTAGTAGCTAGGTTCTTTTCCATCCCCTTCTTTCTTCCTTTTCCCCTCCTGTGGATTGCTTTCTCCATGGTTATGTGGATGTTACACGTGAGAACCACTGATGCATTTCTGCTTATTGTGAAGTCCAACGCACATATACTCCAACTTGTCCCCCGAACATCAATAAAGCCTAGTAGTTTTAACGTTCGAGCACCCACGTAGTCAGGTCATTAGGCAACCCTCGGACGTAATGTGAACGCCCTTGACATCGGTTGGCCTGCTAAAACATGGGCTACAGATTCTACCTCAACGCTATAACCTCAATCTCCACCAGCCGCCCCATTGTGCACACTCAGTGCGTACTTGCCTAGGAGCTCAGCTGGTCAAGCCACTGGCGGAGCGAGCGTTAGAGTTGCGTATACACAGGTAAGGCGCTACCTGAGTGGGTATCTCAAAACAGCAGCCTATGAACTGTCATGTTTGAAGGTATGACCAGAGCATGTAGAAGCGCCAATCACAAACGCCGTTTGTTTTTTGTTACGTCACGCACTTTCACGGACTGGAGTCCCCTGTCAGCCATTGGTGGCGTGGCTGTTTCATAACCCAAGTTAAAGCATCTGCATGGTTTCCGAGAACGCATTAGTAAGTGCGAAGTTCGCGTCGCACTTTGGTGGTAGGCTGCTTCGTCATCAAACACAAATTGTTGTACCTGAACTAACAGGGATACAAGCGTTCTACACTGTATTGCAATCTGCAGTTGCACGACTGACAGGTCTCTGTACTTAATGGTGATGAACTGTTAGCAGTAGTTGAGACGTTCACGCGCCTTTGGAACCGTATCGGTGTTAGTGGAATGTTTGATGTGGTCTCAACTCGTAAACCTAAGGCTTAGATGACTTTTACTGACTTACACGATCTGTGCCGTCTGTGTGATCTGTCTTTCTGTGAGAGGCCGGGTATACTGTGCCACTGTGAAGGCATTTTCACAGCACAACAAAGAAACTTGGTCCTTTCGCACAGAGATGTTAACAGAATGTCCGTTTTCCACCTTTGGTGTCTCCGAAGCAACAGCGGCGTATGGTGGGAACATCTTACCAGCGATGGCGAAGTTTGACGACGTGTCTTCGAGGCGGATAGACTCTGTGGAACTCTGGTCATATTGATCCCATCCTACAGCTTCGTTGACATGGTCGCACCAATCGAACACTTTTCCGGCTTCTTGGCTAGGATTTGAAGAACAACAAACACCTCTATCTCTCTCTCTGACATGACAGGGTAAAGGAATCAACGGCGCTCCTGCTACGAATCATTGTGTGCATAAGTGTAATTTCTGTTTTCGCCATCGAAGTCTTTCTCCTCACTTACCCCACGCAGAGTCATATCTCTACTTATATTGTCGCCTAATCTGATCATTATATGTCGTAGTCGCCCTTATGATTATTCGTAAACCGTGATTTCTTGGAGTATACAGTCTTGATAGAACCTATGTAAGTGTATTCGCTTGATAAGGAATTATGGGAAACAATTGATCGTCACGTCGTTACAGATGAAAAACGAGCGAAGACAGATCGACAGGCGGACACGGTGAGTGGCAGAACAATCCCATTCTGACATTTATTTGTTTGATAACAGATCCTAGTGTGGATTTGAAACGTCACAATAGATCGTTCACTACTCAGCGTATGTCCCTTTCTCGATTACTTTATATATATCTATATCGCACACTATCGTAGATAGAAGCCTTCATGGAAGAGAGAGCGTGTCGGCTCTTTTATTCATTTCCACCAAGCTATTTATTCGAAGGCATTCGGAATGTTCAGACGATGGCAGCTAACTCAACCCTGTGACATCAAGTGGAAATCAGCCCAAATGGGATATGTTGTATACACCCACGAGGCGACGATTCAATCTTGACGACTGACATTACCTAGGCCCACTGACCCAGTACCACTTTTGAAGTGCCTGATGCTATGCTATGCAAATCTACGCACATCAGGAAAACCAGGTCAAGCAGCAAAGAATATCATTCGACGAGGCATTTAACAACGCACGGAGAAATCCATAAGGCGTTTTGAAAGACCCACTTTGGCCCACTGACAGAATAGTGCATCCGCAGCGTCCAACACCGAACAAGCGGCAGTCACATGAGTGAATTGATGGGAGGTGAACACGAATCACCCATGCAGACCACGCGAAAATTTTCATTGGATTACAGAAAAACGGTGATGAACAATTGCTTTTGATAATCCATCGTCAGATTAAGATAATTATATGGGTTCGACGAAGTTAAAACGGTACGTAGCCAACGGGAAAGGCTTGGCAGGATGTCACGGGGCCGTCTAAAGCGTTAAAAACTCGAACAACTTGTAATCTCAGCGTTACTGATGAATGGTTTGCGGTTCCATCCATTACACTGTCACAAGGTTATCGGTAGCTATCTATGTACTGATTCAGCTTTGTTGAATCCATTGATCTAAGGAGTTATCGAAAACAGTTGTTCGTGACGGTTTTCTTCCATCACCTAGGCCAGCGTAAGCTTGATTTTACACCAATGAAAGGCACAAGAGAGAAAGGTGTTGAGACTGTCTCTGTTGTTAAGATCCTAAGAGCAACTCGCAGCTCATCAAAGTCTGCAGCTTTAATACACCATTTTGCCTTCAGTTATTTTACTGTGCACTACTTTATCACATTCTAGTCAACAGACTTATTCACGGCTAAACGGGTTGTTAATGTTGCACATTATTTGTACTGTTGAATGTCTTGCGGCTGCATTACGGTAACACCAATCAGCTTACTAAAATAGTGGGATGGATTGCACATAGCTGAGAGAAACACATTCAGCAGAGGAATGCGTTACTCTAAAACGTAACAGAAACTGGTGATTAACATGTACAGTAACAAACAGAAGATGGTGGATTGGTGTTTGAAATGAAGTCAAGTGTAGCAATTGCTTATTAGCAACGAAAACTGACTTGCAGTACAGAGCAAAATATGAAAACATGGAAATCATTGCAAAAGAAACGAAAGATCGATGGGCATTCGAATTCATTTCCGAACAGGTCGATAAAATCAGTGGCATTTGAATCAAATAAGATTCTTGGGTAGAAAATGAGAGACTGTAAACACGAAAATGAGCGAGTGCATGAAATACACAGACCGGATTACACATTGAACAAGTGACCATTGCGCATGCATTTCAAATGAGAAAGACAGTCGGCAAGGAACATGGGCTGAGAGGAAAACGTAGCTAGCAGTGGGGCATGCAGAACTCCTTTTCATCTTTTCGGCTGCACAAACGTGACGCCACAAGTATCGCGCGAACACTACATCTCAGTCCTGGGAACAACCTAGAATGACAGTAACAGAGTGTCATGCAAGGAATGGGGTTAATCAACGTGGGAAATAAGAACAGGCCACGAGCGTCTGAAAAACAAAGTTAATCAGTTTATGAACAACAGAAATGAAATGGATCAGTTGTGCAGGAGGAACAGGCACCAGAAGGTGCTGATACCTAACTCTCGAAATACAAGCATGTTGACAAGGCAGCTTCAGACGTCTGATTCTGTCAGAACAAATGACGTAAAACAAAAGAAAGGATACTCGTAAGACAAATGTGATACCTAAGAAAAAACACACGAAGTCCTTTATTGACTTGGCTTGGAAAGCTAGCCGGAATAGTAACCTGTTGATAAATCGGTAACTGATTTAACCGAAAGAGTTATTCGTTCAAGTCATATATCGAACCGAGTGAGTCTCCACAGGTGCACTAAAACGCCTGTCTCCCTGAGCATCGCCCCGTCATGAAAACAACCGTGCCCGAACACAAATATTCGGAACTGTCAACAGAACTAACATAACCTCACTTCTCATCCAATTCAAGATCGACCAAACGAGTACGATTCTTATAAACATGGAGGCCGGGAAAAACAAGCATGCACGTTTCAAAAGTCATCGGCCCATGATGACTACTGTCCTCGATATCCAATAAGTCAAAAACAGATGATCAAGCTGAACGACATCGACGAAGTCAGTCTTAAGAGGTCCCAGCGAACAAAAATGGAGAATTCTTTCAAAAGTCAGTGAACGTTCGGTGTATAATCCGTTGATCACATTTACACACATACGCAGCCGATCAAATCAAACCAGAAGCACGGCAAGTCACAGAAAAGTGGAAAAGTCGAACATTCATCGACTGACTTCTCAATGAGTCGCCTGTAGCGCTAAGTGCATTATTGACGCTGATCAATGTTAGGCACCCTTAGGATCCATCATTGATGAGCTTGTAAGTCAGGAGTGTGTGTGCCACAGCCAATCGATGGGATATATGCGAGCAAGTAATTAGGATCAAGTATCAAGCCAAAGTCTTCAGATGTCTGAACGTAACACTACTTTATGGAACTGTTCACAAATCATATCGTAGGTAAATCTGAAGGAAGCCTTAGGTCACTTTGGAGGAAGATTGTGAAGATTTGCTGAGGCGGGTCACCCTTGGTTTGACAAGGTTCACTTCATATTGGGTAAATTCAAACACCATGGTAGAATACCATTTGGATACTGTCAGTAGGATTACGATGATGCATGCCATTCTTCGAGAGCTCCTATGAATTATTAGCCAGGATAGATAACCCGTCAATCAGTTCGTACCAAACTTATATTAAGATGATCTAACGATAACGGTATCAGGAATGCTACAACAGAACGGGCGCTTTGGAACTGCGCAAACGCAAGTACCAAATTTTGCTAATATAAGTTCAGTTGACAGTTTCAGATCAGAAACATCGCCAACGTTGTCAGGGACTTAGGCCCAGAAATGATCGACAGTTAGCCACAAATTTAGAAACCACGGACGACTGAAACGAGTTCATTGTCAATTACAGTTGATAGGCGTTCACAGGGAGTGAAGTGGACTACAGAAATGATGGGTTCCTTCACCAGACATCCAACAGTGATGTTGTTTGATACACGGAACGTCAAGTATAGCGTTAGATGTTTCGCTCCGTGTAGTTGTAGACAAGAACCACCTGAAATCAGTCTGACCAGTGTTACAGTCACGTCTTAATTAGGAACGCCAACACTGAGCAGCCGTTCCTTCCTGTATATTGAGTATCGCACCAACTTAATCTTATCAGAACAACCATACCGTTTGGTTTCTGAAATGTGTTCCCAAAACAATGGCCGATTTTCAGACAGCATGTGGCAAAGTGAACACCCGAGCAAACGACCACGTAATAAACTCACCATCATCCGCGCTCACTGGTGTGTACCGTTTAAGACGGAATAAGTAGGATGATCGTCATTGATGGTTTGGTGGACATGGTCAACTTAGAGTCAACATCAAAAACAGCATTATGTGGATGGCCAGACTCGGTTGCTGCAATCAGTGTAATGAAACTGGGACACTACAAAAGAAGCTCCTCCTGTAAAATGAACGATATTCGGAACAAAAAACCAGTTAGCCATGCCTACCTCCACCTCAGCGGCCCTTTGATAGTTCTCTCTACGTAGTTCACCCAATCGAAGCCGCTCTTGTTGCAATTCATTTTCCAGTTGTAGCACGCGAACCTGACCCTCCACTTCCAATCGTTTGGCTTGTGTCAGCGTAAGACAACGGAAGTCAAGATCTAAGACGGGTCGACCGGGAAACAGGCATATTTTATGAGAGAAAAACTGTAGATCACAAAAAACGGAGGTGGTTGGATTGTGAAGTTCTAACGAATTTTGGTTCTGGTCACAGAGGAATTAGTTTGACCCTAGTCATTTCTAGGGTTCTAGCATCAATTATACTTCGCCGACTCACTGCAGCTCGGGAGGTAAACATTAGGGGAGAACAGGCAGGGTTTCGTCCCGGGCGGGGATGTGTAGATCACATTTTCACTCTTCGTCAAATTCTGGAGCAGCGTCATGTATACCGCCGGCCAACAATTGTTGTGTTTCTCGACTATAAAGGTGCGTTCGATTCAGTGGATCGATCT
>QNGE01000608.1:28709-102959 GCA_008508345.1 Paragonimus westermani
GGCAGTGAAAGCCGTAAGGAAGCTGTCTCGCTGATGACGCCTTACTCTCACTTGCAGCTCGGTTGTGTTGTTTGCAAGGTGTAGGCACCTTGATGTTGAATGTTTGAATATGGACGTAGTCATTTCCCGTAGTTAGGTCCCTTCCCTTCCCCTTCTTTTTCCTTCTCTCTTTCTATATAGGGTTTGCTGTTTCTTCATGGTTGTGTGGCAGTTAAGCATTAGTGTTAACCACTGATGTATTGCTGTCTATGATGATGATGATGATGATGACTATATTTTAAGCGATCCACCGTTCTTATCCAATTCATTAAGTCAGTAAAACAACACCTGTAGTACGATGTTAACACCGTGTTTTAGCACAGCAACTAGAGTGATTCCAAAGATGCACATAAAAAACGAAAGTAAAACAGAATACGCAGAGTGCAAATGTAGCATTCATGACAATGAGCACTGACAGAATAATCCCTGAGATCACTAGGAACTTGTGTGACACATCAGCACTGAAGGAAGTGGCGGGGTCAATATGATTGTCAACATTTCGATGCTGTTAGGTAACATGGGTGAGGAACTTATAGCTACGTTTACCATGTAATTGCCGCATTAGTTGTGCCCGCAAAACAACGCACGAATGCAGTCAACTCCAGTTGTGACAACTTAAACTCATGGGTTATTCAATTCAAGTAAACCATGCCTGTATCAGATGACACGTAATCCACAATAGCAGCAATTATTACACAAATTAGTTGCACAGCAAACACGAGATCAGCACCCACAAGAGAATAAGAGGCCCAGTCCACAGCATTGCAGATGAAATGTTCTGATCCGTCAACGAGATATCGTAGCCGTTTGAATAGGTCCTTGGCCAAATTGTAAATTGGTGTGCCCGGTAAAGATACAATTGGTCGTAGTGGGATACCATCTTTGTGTATTTTTGGTAGTCCGTAGCATTGAGCAGTGTTTGCATCTTTCGACTGCATTTTCCAACGCTCCTGTTTGCTTATCTCGTGCGAAGCCTCTAGCTTTTTTAGTGCGCTGTTGATTTNAAATATAACTCGTTGCATGTGCTGGTCACCCCGACCACTATCTAGCTGGTCAGTAGCCGTTTACGAGTTCAGTCTGTTTCCAGAAATATAACGAATTAACATTTCTGTCTTCATCTTGGATGAATCAAGAGGTTAAACATTAGCCTATGTCTTCAGCTAACATTCAACTTACGGAAGCTGTCAGTAGTCCATTAAAGTAATAATCCAAATGTTTACTTAACAATGTAAGGGGAACGTATTTACCTATCGACCAGAATGGGGTTGGGCGTGGTGATTGGGTTCTAACACGAAGACGGTTTGACTCTAGCGTTTATTGTGGAAGAGGTCAGTAGAGTGAAAAAGCTAAGGCAAAAGTGATGCATCGTTTGTTACACCTGATATCGCCACACACATATTGAAAACGGAGAATATCACGCGCAACGAAGCTCCCGTTCTACGAACACAGCAACTGAATGAAGAATCGTTTGTTCATTTGAAACTGATTGTAATTTTCTAACTAATTGTTTCCGAACGGCTGTCAACCAGGGTTAGCTGTAGAAAAGTTCACACACTCCCGGTACTCTTGCTAACCTACCACAAAGCTGCCTTTTGATTCACCTTCATCCTTAGGCAATTGTATACATATTCTTCACAACTACTGAGGGAAAATATGTCCTGTGAATAGCTTGTGTTTTTGGACAAATTTAAGGGGGTTTAGGACAGTCGATCAGTTAGGGACTGTACAGGAGAAAGCGCCAA
This sequence comes from Paragonimus westermani, assembly GCA_008508345.1. Taxonomy (NCBI): domain Eukaryota; kingdom Metazoa; phylum Platyhelminthes; class Trematoda; order Plagiorchiida; family Troglotrematidae; genus Paragonimus; species Paragonimus westermani. Next base: position 30,491 of record QNGE01000608.1, read on the forward strand.
CTGCGTTTAGCTGAAATCAATGTCATTGTGTGTTTATACTACACCGTGGGACTAACATTACTTAAACATGTGGGCACACATCGGAGCATATATTTGATAACATCACTGTCTAGATCGCCACTTTCTTCCAAAGAAACTTGTTTTTCATCTTAAACTTGACTACTCAAACAACGCTAGTAGGATAAAGGGCACTTCAAACGGTTCACATGGGGTTCAGCTAGAACTGCCAACACCTAGTTTTGTCCAGACCTTCCACGTTTGAACTATGTCTCGTGGGAAGAAGTATTAGCAAAGAGTGTAAACAATCTGGCTTTATAGACAGAGAAGAACAACCTACGAAGGTAGTTTAGAAGACTGTGAAAACCCAAGAAAGCGTGGAGAAAGTCGCAAACACTGCCTGTAACAAACTGAGCCATATGTCACAGAAACACTGCAGTCCAAAATGAAACAAAACAGATGTTCTCTCCACCGCATTCCAAACACTGAGTGATTCAGTCTATGCCAGATTAATTCGCTGTTAGAAGTGAGAAAGGATACTCAACATATTCTTCTCCATCTGTTTACAAATACCACCGTGATATCGGTCAACTAAAGTTCAAGAATACCAGCTTCGAGCCCCTGGGCTCACCCTTGACCAGATATCATCAGACACTTGAGTTGTGGTAGCGTCACGTTTTACATTGAATTCCGTATTCTGGAAAATTACACAAATGAACCTGGCGCATGAAAATTCTGGTGTTTCATTGAAGTATTTACATGCAAAACCGTTGTTCAAGCAATACAAAGCCTACCAGTGGAATTGCCAAGGGTTTCAAATGGAATCCAGTTTCTCTTAGGCGTGTAAGTGATTGATCAGCCGCCGATACTTCGGGCCTGACTGCTCAATTCGAACCCAAATTAGCACGCAACTGGTGACAGTAGTCTTCAGGCAGTTAAAAAGTGAATACAAACCAGATAACTAGAGTACACACCAAAATGAATCACTTGTTGCGATGACAGTTAACGCATAAACATGAAATAATTGCAAAACCAACAGATGGATTACTCATGGTGCGGAAAGTAAAAGCGTTACACAACAGTTCTAAACAGTATGTAGTACATCAAATTTGAGGAACATGAGAACGGTTAGCATTACAGTAGTTGAACGAAACCATAGTATTTCGTTTATACTTATCACTCGATTGCATAAAACATTCGGTGATATAGGTTAAGGGCGTGGCAACAAAACTAAAATGTACGAACAATACATGGATGCAATCAGGGTTCTTTGCCACGGTAACGAAATCGATTACGTCAACAAAGACCAACAAAGAGCCGGTGCGTGACGCTTGATTAGCAATACCTTGGAGAACGCCAACAACCTGGGGTTGCCACTGCGTGATAGAACCATGAACGAAGTGACGGGGTCAACCACACGACCTGTTGCGATTAAGCTTTTCATGATCGAAGACGCCGGATTTCTGTTTGAGTGCTTGTATGCTAACCCACTTTGAGTCATTGCTTGCACTAGCCACTTGTGGACGTGTTCCGCCCTCCTTCTTTCGGTCCGTTCTGCCAAAGTATGTCACCGCATTTATAGATGAACTGGTAGATGCCATGAGAGACAGAGGTTTCTGAGAAATAACTACCTGGGCAGTGGAGACTCATCTTGCGGATGAGAACCAACAAACGGAATTCCGCTGCGGGATAGGTGCAATCAACTGTCGACTTACATCGGTAATATTGCGGTCTCTTGTATAAGGAAAGTTGATAAGAACCTGTTTCTTCAGCATTGATTGCGGTTTTGTGAATGGTGAGTCCACGTCGATTGAGTACATCTTTTTTGTGGAGCTTACCGAAATATTCCAGGGGCTTAGACGATACACCAATTCGGTCTGTTTATCCGAAAGCCATATAGAGTGAGCAATATATACAATTCTCTTCATTTGTGCCCGTGGCTTACAAATGTGGTTTACTGTGAACGACTTTTCATCGAGCAAGAAATCTGTGCACGACCGACCGCCTAGATTCTGGACAACAAACACGTTTGGACTGAGAGCCGTTTGGAATGGGCCCTTCTCTAAACGTACCAGGGAGAGGTTGTTCAGTACTATTTCGACCTCCATTAGACGCGTTGCCAAATCTTCATATTTGAGCTCTCCGGTTTGAGCTGAAAAAGTCAACATTATCTAGATCGAGTGCAAGACTACCACACAAAAACCTCTTCATCGTAACTCGCCTTCTCTCAGGAAGGCAAGGCCAAAATCGTCCATTCAGTTAAATTAGAAAGGAGAGGTAGACATACATCTGTTTAATGGAAACGGGAACCATGAGTTATCCCCTTGACATCTGAAAGTACTTTGATTCTGCGCACATTTTTAATGGCTGTCTTCACAATAAATAATTTGTACAGTGTTTTTATGCGACAACCGTTGGCACATGTGTCACACCTGCGTGACCTTGTTGATGACAATGACGGGTACTGGGCTCTGTAACTCTTTGAGGGCAAAATGAAAATATTTTTAGTTTTAACTGGTACATTTCCGTACCACAGTTTATCGTCGGCCGTTTATACTCCATTAACCACCATCAGGTGGTGGATGTTTAAGATACTGTTTTCCAGCCAAGTGAGTCCCGTCTGTCGGTGACAACAGAGGACATTTCGCAGCACTGGTTTACTACTCGAGTAATTTTACATCTAAACCCCTATCCTTTAACATAGTCGCAGTTAACTTTCGAAACTTCATTGTCATACGCCAATCTTGGCCAGAATTGATGCTGACGTATACTTACAACATAGCAGCCAAGCAGCTGCAGAATCGTAGTCAAACATATACGGTGGTGGAGCGAATTAAAACGCTGAACTTAACATTTTTCGTTTTGTTAGATCCTCCTCTAACCAACACTATATCAGCAACTGGTATCTCAATACGGCCAGTTAAGTCCCGGAACTCTCAGTCCTGTCAAACCAGTTATTCTGATTGACCTCGTTCTCATTTAGTCTACAGGATACAGTCTGAAAGATTGACCTTTTCTTCAATATACGAGAGCAACCTTAAAAATAACTGACAAACAATGAGCATCTTGTGAACCGTTTGTGCCTCCGTTGCTGTTGATGCAAAACGATAATAGCGCTGAATCACTCCCAATCGGTTCCAGTTGGTTGACCGTAAATTTGTCTCATATCCTTTCACTAAAACGTGTTGTCAAGATAGCAGCTGCCAATTCCAAACCGACCACTATGACTATCCTAAGTGGCGTTACTCCGTTTTTTTTTTAAATTATCAACCCACAGGAAAAATGTTTGGTCGGGGTTCACAGTTGTCCAGTGTGTCTTTGCAGAAGTGCACCAAAATATGTGAAGTTCAGCCTGCTTTAAAGACATGTTCGGGAGACATAAAGTATCATGGCATACTGAATATACTAACGTTGCATCTTTTAGTAAGGTTCTCCTAGCTTACTAATAATCCATGTTAATAAGTTTAACGTCTCCCAGTTTTCAGCCGTGTAATTTTTGTGGCTGGACCTAAAAACGGAATAAGGAAGTCTAATTTTTCAAGTAATAATCCAAACCAAAAGTTCGTTCGTGTTCAAAGTAATCGAAACTCGTTGGTTTGCTCGGCAAATGCAACTCAAATTCAGGAATGCGGCTAAATGTCCATTTCCATTTAAAATACATTTAAACCATCGAAATCTCCTTGAGGAGCTACTTTTTCCAATTCACCGGCAAAATACATAACGTAGTCTAGATGGTCAAACGAGCTGCGGCAGTCGACATAAACTCTATTGTCTACGAGTTTTTTGCTCACTGCTTGCTATTCTGTTTAAACATCCTTACAGTTTTCCTCAATGCGGAATTTGTACACAAAACAATGATATTGCTCCAAAATAACAAACTGCTAGCTATAAATTCTTTGGTTGTCGACAGATATCAACTTCGGGCCATCGAAGAAAGCAGAGTGCACCTCTGTCGCCCATTGAAACCGCGGCTTTAAGAAACATCTCTGTAGTCTCCGTTACCAGCGCACTGTGATCTTTACGGAATCTCAATGAGGATTCTGTCGAGTGTGAGGCCGCATTTGGTCCTTTTAGCAGCCGATATCCAAGTGACATTCCCTTGAACCTAGGTTCACAATCAGAAACAATTCGAACCTTATTCTGTCTCTTTGGGTTTGTTGCTGGACGATGAGACAAATACCAATACGGTTCATGATCGTCGTTTGACTGTCTTCTGTCTACCATTACTATGCAGCCCATCAGTAGGTGGTAATCACTGATTTCTGTGCTTTTTGAGTAAGTTTCCAAAAAAATTCAAGATACATCCCGCTATTTCACAAGAAGTGAGAAAGTTTCACCGCGTCAACATAATCCTACTTGTAATGAGCTTTAAACTGCATAGGCGACGCTTCAACTTTAATCCTGAGTGACTCCCTATCGAACTGTTCAGGTTTGCCTTAAGAAGATTAATCAATTCTCGAGCCAAATGGCTCGGCTTGTTGTCCTTCAAATGAGGTAAGCTTCAATTTTTTAATCCTTTATTTATCCACCAATCACCTAGAATATTATGACTTTATAAACCTTTGTCTATCCTGTCATAATCACCTAATTGTTCAAGACGAAAAGTTGCCTGATCGCTGTTAGTCTGTTGAACACTTTCGTTATTGCACAGCAATAAAGTGTTTCTGACCCAGTCAATCTTTGTTAATTGGCTTGTTGGCTTTTGATCTCAGTGGTGTTGTAGTAAAAAATACAAAAGATTAGTGTGGCCAATTTCATGAATCCTGTGTCAAGTCATGAGCTCGTCTTAGTTACGGGGTACCAGGAATCGTACAATTCCATTCATATTTAGTCGTTTTCGGAGATTCAGTGTAACACTTCATACGGTTTCCTAACACAACTTTACATTTCACAGCTGATCCTCGTTAAAAATTGTTAGGACGAGTGACCAAAAGGTAGACACGAGTATTAAGTATTGAATACTTCTGTAGAAACCCTACAATCTGTTAGTAGCGAACACCAAAATGAACAACGCCCATCACAAAACAAACACCCGGAAAACACCAGCAATATTATGCCGGACCAATCGCGTTAAAAGGTAGTTAATAAAGAATCTATCTGTCTATCTAACCATCAGGGTTTTAGTTTCTGCAATGACGCTTGGCAGCTACCCAAATTCGCTGCCTTGATTCTCGCTTCAGCCGAAACTCAATTTAGTAAGACTCCAAAGGCCCTTTCTCCCAAGGAGTTCAATCTGTATACAAACTCTACTCGTTACTGGCGTACCAGTTGTCACTGTAGCTTATTGGTATTAGTGAATCAGTAGTATCAGCACTAGCTGTAGTAATAACAGTAACAACGTTTTAACCTACACGAATTTTCATCTAGCTTGATTTTAATTGGCCTCTTTTTGGTTTACCGCCAGCCAGCGGATTCCTTCAAGGGATCGCTGAATTTGGTGGTTTCATCTGTTGCCGCACTGATCTCACATTGCAGTGATGTTATCTAATTTAATCTTTAAGAATCGTTTTAGGCGTTCCACTCCACTCCACCCCGGTGCAGATGGCATAAAACATGATTCAGTCGTTTCTTTACACTCGCATCTGCAACCGCATATTAGATAAACCACATTTACTTAGCTCAAGAAAGACATTTTCTCGAAGACAACGTCGAACAGACTAATTAAGCGTCTGCATTTTGTTGCTACTGCAAGAACGATAGAAAGCTGCAGTCTAAACGCATCCACACTGTTTACCAAACAGTCTACCGGCATTTGATGCGGCTGACTTATGCGGTTGCCTCTCTTCGTCAAGGGTTCGTTATTTATAAACCAACCGTTTACTTTTTCAAAACAACATTGGACAGAGGTCTTCCTGTTTATCTTACGGTTACTCTCATCCTTCACTTTAGCCACTGATGGCTATTTTTGGGGCTTGAAAAAATTGCGGGCGAAAAAGTGTCTCACAAACTTTTTTCATCCTGGCATCCTTCACCAAGAAAAGTTGACTGAGACTTTACACGCACAACTGTTTTCCAACCCATCTGGTTGATGGTGGTTCCTCCAGTTTGTGAGTCGACGGCTCAAATTTACGAGCTCCGGACCATATTGTTGGGTCCACATGAGAGCCTTGTACCTGCTTATTCGCACTGTTTTCGTGCACGCTATCAGAAGTATAATCATTTCTCAGTTTAAATTCCCACGGGAAATCAGGGGCGAAGACATGATGATGGGTGACTAAGACAATAGCAACAAGTCTAGAACAAAACACAGTCATTGATATCCGTCCTTAAGTAAATGAATCAGGTACCCAAGACCAAAAGTCTGTCAAACTAAACAAACCAAACCCCCTCCAGTGACACACGATTTAGAACTGTACCAGTCTTTTTCGGGCTTCCACTGAGGAGCCAATGAAGCTTCTTGCGCAAACTTAAGCTCAAATAAATTTTACCCTGAAGGAATTACAGCAATAAGAATGACAGACAGAGTAACAGACACAGCAACACTCCGGTTGATTACGAAATCAGTGTCCTATCCAAGTCAGAAATAAAATCCTTAGAAAAGATGGCTGAAGTCATAAGCACAGCCTATAATTCCCTGACCCATATGAGCAAAGTTTCACTTTGCCAAATGGACAAAGGCCATAGAGAAACTTAAGCGATCTAATACAAACTGAAATGTAAACCACTGTTTACGTTGCCAGGAGAGAATTACGATAACTTCAAACCCGACAGTATACATAACTTTGTTGGATCTACCTGCTGATGTCACTTTCTTTTGAAGTGTACATGTGCTTATCTGATGAGTACAGGTGTGAGCATGAGTGGCACTTGTTCAATTTATCCGAAAGTTCACAAACAACTTCATCAAATCAGAAACAAGATTTTGCATTTGATAATCACGTTAAAAAATGGCTATTTTCACAGTATATACGGAAGAAGCGTTTAAGATGAATCCATTTCTTGCACTCTCATCCAGTTTTGTAACTTGTGGCATGGACATTAGTTTTATGTCTATTTCACCAGTTGTGTGAAAGATGAGAAAATGACCAATGGACTCATCACACGAAGTGTTTTTTTAAGTGAATAAAAAGGATGAACGGTACAAAATGCTTCTACGTTGTTCACGCTATATTACACATCGTTTGCAGTTACGGGTTCGAACTATCAACGGTACACATGGGAGTACAATGAAAAAGGAACTAAATGACAGGTTCCTTTCGTCCAATAGGACCATAATCCATAATCTTGAACGGATCCGTTTTCTCTTCTGAGGGTTATTGGAAATGAGTCAGGATCGGTCACTCATTTTATTTGGAAGTTCTCTGCCTTTGAGTACACAATCGATACATTCCGTCCATCACAAAAGAGGGTTTACAATGATAGATATCATTATCATTCAGACTCTGATGCCCTATAGCTTTCAGCATAACATTCATATTCACGTGATCTTGTTGTCACTGTATAATCCATTCCTGCAAGCTTTCAGATCATCATCAGCTGAAGACAATTTCGGTGCGTTTACCACCAGCAGAATTTCTAACACTACCAGAAAAGAACCCCAAAATGGTTTAAAAAGCACTTACCATAAAGTTGTGATGTATGGAGCAAGCGGAAATTCTGCTGCATAACAGAGCAGGATTGTGAGTCGGAAAAGATATTGGATGAATCTAAGTGACTAATAACTTATAATCCATTCACATCTAGAAGCCCGAACACGTCCTTCCATTTAGTAGGCATAGCGTATAGATTCTAGCATGTTCAGAAAGCAAAGCTACTCGCATAATAGACGAAATGGTTATTATTTGGAAGCACTTCCGAAGCTCATCTGGGCTTGGTGTCAGATTCAAATTAGCGAATAAAGGTGGCTGTAATCCGTAAGTGCTAGTCGTAGAAAATCTTTCATCTCACAAACATCTAGAGATAAGCCCACTTTTGTGGTTACGATAACAAGGTTAACGTTCACAATCGCAAAACACTGGACAATTGTTGAAATTCAAATATCTTTCAGTTGAAAAACTGATAGCCTACTGGTGCTTTTGTCGATAAAGATTAAGTCAGACATATCCACTCACTAATCTGCATACTAGTTACAGGAGATCAATTCCATTGAACAAAGGCCTGCAGCCTAGTTGCACAGTGAAGTTCTATATGCGCATATTCATCCATTGGGACAACCAACAAACCTAAATTTTCTGTACTATTCCTGTTGGAAATTTCGAGTATTGTGACAATGGACTGTGATCAGGTAACTTTACATTCCATACTTTAGTGGAACTTCTAATGAAGCGTCAGAGACATCTGCTACATACTTGTCTCTTGGGCTGAAGTGTGAGGTACCGATTTCCACTCAGACACGCTACCATTTGACAAGTCAACAAAATAACACTGATCGGAATAATTTCAGAACCCGTCTCAGTTCAAGTGTTCCTTGATCGCACATGGTCAGTAGGAAAAGTGGGCATGCCAATGTCATCCATATCATTCAGGCCGCAAGTGAAATCGAGTTGCCCCATAGTTGAATAACGTTAGAAACAGGTTTGTGTTGTGCTTAAATCACAGCTGGCTTCTGATCTACTCACGAACCTAAACCGTTACCCTAATTTCGGAACAACCAACCTGCTGTTGTGCATACTTCCGGATCAAACTTGCAACCTGTAAACCCATGTGGGAAATCAGCGACGCTCCGACCGCGCCACCTAACCCTGCAGCCGCACCATGCGTTGAACTCTGATCGATAAATCTCTCAACAGAGTAGTCGTGTCCACAATTCCAGGTTCTCTTTCTCCACACACACACACACACACACACACACACACACACACGTGTACACAGACAGATCGGTAACGGAACACACCCTCACTCACGCATGCAGAGCTCACTGTGAAATTTATAGGATAGGGACGAGAGCCCACCAATCGAATTCGAGTTAAGCAAAAGCACTAGCCTATTAAACGGTAGTAAGACGAAGAGGAGAAAAGCATGAATACCATAATCTGGGATCACCTTGTGAGCGATCGGCAATGATGGCGTTCGATAATTAGGTTTCACTTATAACGCATGAACTTCTTCAGGCAGAGTAAACCAGTAACAAGGCTGAAAGACTTAAAGTCAAATCGATATCTAAACTGCAGCCTAAGAGGTCATAGGTCAAGTCTACTAGGATGAAGATCAACACTCCGTTCCAGCTGTCAATTATCCTGAAGTGAAAGTATGTGAATATTAAGCACAGTTGGAATCAGTGCAGTCTGTTAAGCAGGCTGATTCAGGAGAAGTTACATTTACTAATTGGAAGGATGCAATAAAGTTTGTTCAATTCTTGTTCATTCCACTCAGTCAATAGTGAAAGGCAGTTTAAATGATCTAGTGTCAGCCGCCACTTACTGGTCACAGTTTGACTAATAACTGTCCACTGAGTCAGAGTTCCTAGTCTCTTCTAAAGCCCACAGCTGGTCATTCATTTTGCCTTGCACAGAAAGCTCAGCATTTGCACCCACGTGAAATAATAATTGGGATTAATCATCGATTACACAAAAGAAAATACGTCCAGTCATCAGACTGAATACCAGAGAACTGTGCCGCTCCGCAAGGATTTGTGTTGGGACCTGCGCTGTTTCTTTCTGTTCGACTGTGATCTGGTAAGCATGCTCTACACCGATAATAACAACAAACTGTAGGCGGTCCACACAACGAAGATGCATTTTATAATGACCAAAACTCGTTTACTCAGTGGCCTACAGATAACCAGTTATCAGACATTGCAACTAAGAACAGTCACTTACATCCACTTTGAAAACTGTACTGATTATTAACTGAGCCATCAAAAGCTGAAGGTCTTCGAGTGAAAAATGATCTAGGAACAACAGTGGTAGACGTCAAGGGTCTGGCCACGAATTGTGTAACTAATGTAATTATTGTCAAATTGCACTTAATTGGTAAGAAGTATGCGTAAAAGGTTTCATCCAAAATGTATAACCCATCGTAGACTCTAACAGAGAAACAAACGTACGGGCCTTTCGTTCCAATTAAAAAACAGCCGGAGACGGGATGCTAGGAGGATTATTTGCCTCAGACCTAACCTCTATCCAAAATGATTTAATAGGTCAGGTTAACGTTGAATCGATCGCAAACATCTACTAGGAGAATACAGCTTAACCCACAAATTCTAATAAGCATACATGGGTGCCTAATTGCAGACGTCGTTCCGTTGGCAAGAAATGGATGACAATAGGGTCACTCCGTTAATCATGGACTTTAGGTTACTGGGTATGCAGAACATCTTCGCGGTTAGGGCCTGTCTACCTTAGAACGCACTGCCTAACTCTGCCGTCACAATTGACTCCAGCGAAACGTTCAAAACTCTGCTCGGTCGGCACATATGCGAGGGTCAACATTCTGCGGTTCTCTTGGTCACTTTCTTAGCACACTTCAACCGGTCACCAGGTCATCGTCTACCCGTTTTGTAGTTTTCTGTCCAAGTGTTTGTCGATTATAGCCGCGTATCAGTTTAGTATACTAGCATGCTGCTTTTCAGTCTTCCCATTCGTTTTTCTTCTGTCACAAAGGTTTTCTTTAAATTTGATGAAATTCAATTGTCCCATCTTGTGGTAAATACGGGAAGAGGTGCATCAGCCTTCCAGTATTCTCTTCCTCACACTACCTTCTGAACCTAGCGATTATCTATTCTGTCGATAGCATTCTCGTCTATCGTGAGATGGATGGCCCTGTGACTAAAGTTTTTGTATGCTTTTGAAATATCTTTTAGGCACCTGAGCAGCTCCAAAATCAATTTCCTGATTTGTCATACATACGATCTATGGATATTTTATCTTTTGCTTTAGTTTTACCCAACTTTTAGTAATCTGACGGTTTCCAGTCCCATCGTCTTGGATACATTAGCGCACGACACAGTGATGCCAAAAATAACGAACCCTACATATAAATCCAAGTTCCTCCCGAAGCCATGTGAGGTGCTGGCGGCACAACTCAGTTTCCTCACTAACTGTCTTGACAGTGCTGTCGGCGGCCTCGCAACCATTCATGTAGAAGAGCCAGTTCCATGCAGTACATTGACAATCCGTGGGATCGTGGGAGTATCTTCGGTTTTGAAAACTGACTACAGCATTGCTGCCACCCTAAATTGTAGTGCTTTGTCCTTTCTGTTAAAAAATCGACTTTGAAATGTGATCAGTCTCTTATTAAGAGACACGTTGCTCCAAAAGCAGTTACTGAGTGAACATCTACATTCAAGACAGTTATGGACCAACCAAACTTAATGCATATCCAATCGCCAATCGTATTCAATCTCTCTGAGAATGATCCACAAGAGTTGTGATTTCAGGAATCGCGCGATAGGACTCTCTTGTTGAGTGCTTCAAAATATGGGTATTCTCTAAGTTTCCACTAGACTACCTCAGCGACTTTGTCTGAAAATACACCAAAAATACGACAGCTTTCCAGAGACCCAGAGACTGACAGAAATGTAATAATGCCAATTACGATGCAAATGAACAGGAGGGCAGGATTCACCCATACGTTTACGTCACTGGTAGGGCCTTGTTGAGTGTCCGAAATCCCTTAAGTCATGATAAGAAACGCAGGTATATTGCCATCCACAGTGTTCCACCTCTGAAAACTACTAGCAGTTATGTTAACAAAGTCCATGGCCTAAACTGATGTTACTTCATAGCCGATAACGTCCTTTATCAGTGGGCCGACGGATGTCGAAATCAGAGGCTTTTAGGGATTCCATCTCCCCGTAATTAGAATTGTGAGTACCTTGGTGATGGGCTGAAATGGGAAAAGAGGTGCAGTATCCAAACTAGGGTAAAAGACGTTGGTCCGTAGGAGGATTTAAAATTGCTACACTGTTAGAAAATACGATACAGTCAGGGAGAGCATTTCAAGTCATGCAGATTCGCAGCGGTAAAAGACTGTGTCTGCATTCAAGTCTATCACGTTGGAATTCCAGGTTAAGAGGGGGGCCCATCAATGTATTGCTGTTCCCTGTACTGAAAAGCGATTGGAACGGGTGATTAGAAGACCTCAGAATCAAGAAGGCGAGCAATATGTCGTCACTAAACGGATGATGCTCTAATAAGCCTATGATCAGTGAAGTCTGTTTTTTGCAAGGCTATCGCATAGCCGCGACATATCACTGAAACCTTGAGTTATGTCTGTATACTTATTTCGACACCATTCAAAAGGCAATGGGCGTAACTGCAAAGGCGTAGAAATTGTCGCACTGGACCTAAGTGCCGTGAAAAGAAAGGTCACGGAGCCCCAAACCATCCAATTTAAGATTGTGAGAAGGGTAACTCGTTGCTGTATCTTCTGTTAAGGGCCTGGATACCAGCATCTAATCTTTTGTAAACAAGATACAAGAGATTTGAAAGGGGTTCAGTGAAGTGAAGTCATTCGTTATCAGGATAACAGAAAACTTGTCTGTGGAAAGTGCTAAAGACGAAGAACTAAGTAAATATACAGTATTTTGCGGCGACCACTGCTCCTGGAAAAACGACGATAATATATAATATAATAATATATTGGCAGATGCTTCGAAGCATCTGGTACGCATCATCCGGTTCTTTCAAGTTTTGTTATCTGTCTATTTGTACGAATGGTATTATCTAATGCAGGATTCTCACAGGTCCTGTTGGTGGGTGATTGCGACTGCTGAGATCACCTCGACTGGTGATGAGGTTCACACCTAACTTGCATCACCAGCTTCTGAGTTCCATGGCGCATCTTTGCATGCTGGCTTAACATAAATTGTCATGAGGTTTAGACAGTCGAAAGCCTAACTGAAAACTCTTATGATAGATTCCAGTCTAACGAGCGAAAAGCATGATTGCGAACTGGCAAATTAGCGCCTTTCTCGGCCGCAGTGGAGCGCAGAAAGTCTTACTTACTTGAGATCTTGTGAGGTACCTTTACAAAGCAGACTGGATACCTCCTGATTGGAGAGATTAGACGATATCTATTGGCCTGTCTATCTGTCAGTGGATGATCTGTCGATTCATGGTGGACGCCATTATTAAAGATGTCGACATTTATGCTGTGATTGGACAACTTAGGTAACCAAGATGAGAAACCCACTTTGGTGTTCACCGACGGTAAAATGGTCAGCTGGGAACGTACATCAACTGTGGAGTACTGGAGAAACTTGAGTATTGCTTAGATCGTAACAGCTGGACGATAAGTGTAGGGAGCGATTAACGTCTGTGCCGCGGATTTCGGAAGGAAAAATCGCCCCGCTATTTCTCGCTTGTATGTCACACAGGTGGGATGGCTATCTTACTTAGGGACACTACCAACGCTATCGCTAACCGAAACCTGGATGTGTTTGTTACTAACACCACAGATGCTGATCCTGTACCCAGTACTTTCAGCACAGACGACTTCAAAACACTTATATTCACAGCACACAGTTGTTCAAAAGCTGCGTGAAAATCAATCCCCAGGTTCAGGTCTCATTTTTCTCATGAGAATTTTCGAGCCCACTCTGTGAAGTGGTTAATTCGTCAGGCTGGAGCGACAATTGTACAGCGTCATTCATCTTTGAAGGTTATCATGACGACATCGTTAAATAGGGTCAGTTGTTACCGGTGGCCATTTTAAAGATCACGGGCAGCTTCACTAATGGTAAGTTGAGCGAGTAAATTAAGTGTACTGTTAACTGACAGTCAGCATAGATTTCGAAGGTGATTTTCCTGCACTACCAACCTATTTGCTGCCCGAGAAGCATGGGGCAAAGCGGCTGATCTTTTGGGACTTTTAAACACTCAGATGGAGAAGACCACTTAGCACTATGCCTGCGGTTCCCGTAAGTAGAGTATAAATTACTTCTTGGTTATGTTACAGTGATTTCCTCCAGAGTCGCCACATTATTGTCAAAGTCAACGGGGCACTTGATGAGTGGTACTACACGACTAACGGTAAGTCACAAGGTTCCCAAACTAGGGCCTTAGACACTTATTTTATTTGTGACCAAACGCCATTCTTAAATGTCACATGTGACAGAGTTAGAGAAGCTGTACAGAGATTTGACCCATTTACACCTCGAGAATGTAGACAATTAGCTTCCGTTCAACACGGCTAGCTGTAAACTTGTACATTTTTGTCACTTTGGCCGCAATGAATGTTTTGTTGACTGTGAAAAACGACGTAAGACTATTTGTGGAATAGACCTAGAAGCGAGTATTTCAAACGACCGTATTCTGTCACCCAGGTGTATATAAGTAGCTAAGAAGGCAGATTCAGCGCTTGGATCATTCAATAAGCTGTCTAGAGCTTCTCATTAGGATTGTTTCGCTTTTGCGTTCAACAACTTGGTGCATCCTTAAGTTTGTTAACTAACCATGTTTGTCGTCTTCAATTTGTGGAGCACACTGTTCCTAGCAGTAAGCTATGAGGAAGATTCAAAAAGCCGGTCATGAGACTTCGTCCTCCACGACATCCAGATAAGCTGCATAAACTGACGGCAAGTCGGAGAAGACTTAACGCCAGTGTACAGTATGCTCCAATAACCCCTCCATTTGTTAAGAAATAGCCTTTTACTCCGTCCAAACAGATGAAACTTTCTAAAGCTGTAACATCTAATGAGCTGTCTGACTTCCAAAGTAAGTTGTCTCGGTGTCCGGGTGTGCCCAGACTGAAACAAGATGTCAGGGTCTGTCGTCGCTGTCAGTGCAGAAATCCAAACGCATACTTACTGCATATATTTAGGACGCCAATCTGAGTCTTCAGACAACATGACCGTCGGAATCGTCATGGCAAGATGAAAGTACACTCGATTGAATTTTGTTGTTTGCTTACTGATGTTTGTTTGATGCTGCAATAAGTTCGTAGCATGCTTAGTGGGCTATGGTTAAGTTAACTCTCCGTTTATTTTTCGCCATAATATCATGACCGAATTTCAAAAAAAGAAAATATCCACTACCTTTTCGGTCTGAATCATTCAACACAAGTTCCGATGAACGTAAGCACTCTTCCTTCAGTCTGTGAATTAGCTAGAAATTCCATACAATATGTTTAAGTTAAATGGTGCATAGTGCCTTAAGGTGCATGTAACAGCTTCTTTGATAGTGAATAAAATGGATATCCATACCTATGAAGGCAATATTGATAAGCATTAGAATGGGCAGGTGAATGCAATAACGCACTCACACGCGTGATGAAGACGGCACAGCAAATCGATCTCTTTCCACGGACTTGTCAGGTTTTGATTGGTGAGTCAGAACGGGTTGACGTAAACTGTATAATGTTTACAATGTTCAGTGAATCACGAACAGCTGCCCTGTTACGCTCATCACTGCTGCAAATTCTGAAGGTACCGGAACATGAAGTTAACGCCGGCTCTGAAGCGACGTTGCAACTTACCAACTATACAATTTCAAGTCCTAGCAATGTTGTCATGACAACCACTGTTTTTTAGGCTTGCGCGGCCTGGCACTATCATCTAGCTCACACGTGATCTAGTGCACTACACGGGAGCAAAAATCTTATGCCATAAAAGCCACCTATTCGAAGCACACTTAGCAATTCTCGAAAAAACCACAACTGCTTGAAAAATACGGATACCATGTTTACAAGTTTTATAGTCTTAGTGTTTTCTTCCGGACTCTAATTTGACTCAGACCTAATCTGACCTACCGCTGAAATTTTTGTCCCATATGTGCTTCCGATGTATAAAGTGGTTGTAAAGATGAGTTGCCAGTATTCTACAAGAACTCAATGCTGACGCAGAAGGACCGTTACTTACTTCAGGTAATGTGACGATAGATTAAGCTTACAAAAGAGTGGTCTATCGTTACTTAGAAGTTCAGTTGGATTCTGAAAATTTGAAGGTATATGAGGCAGAAAGTGGAGCAACTGTTTATAATCGAACTCCTGAAGCATTCCACCGTCAAAATGAAACGCATTTTGTTCACAGATTGAACTATAATCGGTTGACCGAATCGTTCACTCTGAGTAATGTCTCTCTTGGCTACTCCCAGTTGTGTGTGCGTTTACAAGTTACAGGTTCCTGTGTCCACTATATGGATTCTGACTGTTGTCAAGTAGTAACAGTAAACAGTTCAAGAACTATTCTTTGTGTATCAAAAATATGTGGGGTTCCTCAGTTTAGAGTATGTTATGCTTTTAACGTTTGTTATGCCCGTCAGTCACCAGTGTTCTCAACAAAACAACCAGTGCCCAAGAGCAGTACACACTTCATGGTCTCCCTAGTTTACAAACTGTGAAACATGAATGAAGCCGCTATCAGTAAATGATGTTTCAATGGGCGTTTGGCTTTGATGTCGTACACCTAGAAGGTAGCAAAAGGACAACAATCTCCTAATCAGTTAATTAATGTCAGAAAAAATATAAATAGACTTGAACAATGTTTGTCTGTTTTTTCAACCGTAATACTGTGTATGAGACAAAAGCTTCCAAATATATCACATACCCCTCCTGCATAGCTCGCCCGTGAAACATTGATTTCCGAATTTTTTCACGTTGATCGGTCTGAAGTTCTGTTGAGATATATGTACTCTCATTGTGCACCTAGGAAGCAGTATTAGTAAAATTTCATGAGGATAGGGACAGATAAAAACGATATACCACTGCCGCCTGTGCCTAGTAACTATCGACTGGAGACTCGCCTCATGACAGTCTTCTATCATGTGGAGTACACTGGTTTTCGTCAAAATGGCGTAGACATAAATGTGGATTTATTCAAAATCATAACAATTGAAGAACCACTTAATTTGTTAACAGATGGGGTAATGAAATATTACACGAAGTAATCTGCCGAAAATTACGGATAGATTATTGATTTACTGAAAACCACTGAAAAGCAGGCAAGAAAACTTAAACAAGGCGCAAAAACCACCATTCGTGGACAAAAGAGCACAGCCTTCCGTTTAACTATCGTAAAGCACTTCCGCATACGGCCAATAAAATGGTTCAATGCTATACCTTCGACGAACGGTCAGAAAGTAAATAAATCTGTCAACGAAGTTAAAAATGCTTGAGAGCAGTTCGATTGTTTCAACCTCAACAAAATACAACGACTTCACTTAAAAGCTTTATGAAATGCATTCCCAGGAATTCTGGTGCTATACTGGAAGTTCCGGTTTACAATTTCGTGCTACAGACGAACTACAACAGTTCACCGCTGGTGCACGAATTATGGCCATCCTCCTCAGTTCGGCTGATGCAGAAAACAGTTTCAGACAACACGAGTAAATGATCCACAGCCTTCACGCTTCAACTGACAGACTCTTGCCCCACGAACAGTGCTTGCATTTAATAACAAGCTTCGGATTATTTTCTATTGAATATTACATAAAAGGGCATCAGTGTTTAATGTCGTGCAAAAACAATCATTTTCATTCAAGAAAAATTGTTAGTATGGGGCCTTAGTGATGTGAAAATCGTGAGATCCGTCGTGATCTACCTTCCAACACAATGACTCAGCGGTAACACACGTAGACCAAAGACGAGTCGACCTTTGAACAGTTCAGCCATCCCGTTCTCGTCCAGTAACACCATATGGTTTGCGGTAATGACTTTTTAAAAACCAGATGAACGTCCTCTATTTGCTGAGTAAGAGTTATGGGACTTTTATCCTTCTTATCGAAACCTACCGGGGATCGTTGTGTCTACATCAACGGATGCTGTAACTTTGGGGTTCGATCAAGGTTTGTAAATAATATAATAATCCATAGCACTAGTGGCTCATGAGTTGGTGCACCATTCCGCGGTACTACCAGAGGATGTTAATCACACCAAAAATCACAGTCCATATTGTTCGCTGATTAGACTTATTCGTTATATTTATAAATGAATCAGGTTATTTGTTAAGCGCAATTCTCGACTTTTACTGAAGGTGGTGCCACAACGAACTTTTCAAGTTAGATAATGTGCTAATCATAAATATTCACTCGACGCCGTAATAAATTATCTTTGGTACTGTTTTAGCCATTTCGGCGGGTCAGTTGACAAACCCTGCACATTGCCCTAAAGATTAGCTACTCAAAGTGCATTGTTTTTGCCACCGCCTGCTAAAATCTAAGGAGATCAATTTGGGAAGAGATCAAGGCTTGAAGACTTAATCCGGTTTGACTTCATCAGCTTCGGTAGAACATAGTGGAGTGGGCTGTTAGTTTGAACTGACGAAACCCGACAACAGAGGTGTAGACAAGGTCGTAAGAGGCCTATGGTAACAGGATTATAACTTACGCTTGCCACCATTTAAAAGAATGCGGCCATGGGAACGTTTTGATAAACGAAGCAATGAGGCTTTCAAATTAGGTGCGCTGCTGAGTAGAGCTTGGACACACCCAATTTCCTTAGCCTTTGCGTTTGCCTTTCGCACATGTTGAAATCAATTGGCAAGTGAGCAAGTGTCCGACACAGCTTCAGAAAGGGCGGAGGGAAGATTTTCTGAATAGTTGATCTCGGTGACCACCAGTTAAGAGGTAGACTGCAGTTTACACTTTGTTTCGTCTCATCAGTATCAGGCACACCGGGCAGACGAGCCCACGGCACGTGAATAAGCCTAACATGTTGTTGGTAAGATCAAGCAAAACCGGGACAGTTGCCCATCATTTCGTTGGTGGTCATTAAAACCAACTGCTTACAGGCGGACCCATTTTATGTTCACTTTCTCTAAGTGAGCGCGCAGACGCCGTGGGGAAAAGCACTACTCAAGTAAAGTAGTATCAGACAGACTAATTTTAAGTGATGGAAGCTCAAAATATGAATGAATCTTCAGGAGCGAAGAAATAGTCACACCTCCTATTGGCGAACAAATAGATGAAGATAGGATTGTCAGTATCGCGTATATGCACACCCTCTTCCAGAGAACTGCTTTGGTGCAGTGTTTATATTATGCCATTGTTTTCCCGTAATGTTTTTGTGAATGTGGCACTCGGGGAGTTTTATTTACTAATCAAAATGGGAGATGTTGAATTTAACGTTCAATATGAGTAACGTTTGTTATAACTTCTTAAAGGTTGTCCTCAAGGTGTCAATCAGCACCATAAGGGGAACACGACTTTAAGGTGACTGGAGCTCTTGCGATTAGGTATGCCTGATGTCCCGTTGAAACACTGTTGAATGTTCACCATCAAAAAACAGTGATCGCGATGAATACTTATGTAGCGTTGTGGTGTATTCCGTGGAATCAGGAACATACCTTATGGTTAATAATTCAACCTTATTGTGCCTATATACAGTCCACCAAACAATTGCATCATCTCCTGCACACATTTACCTACGATGCTGTTGATTAGGCATTCTTTTGTAAAACCAGCTGTCTTCAATAATCAATGCGAGTGGGGTTTCGTGAGAAAGAATCACGTTCTATTTAGAGGCCAGCACAACTCGCTTACGGTTCCCTGCAATAGTTTGCCAATAATTCTTCGATCACTAGGATGCAGCTTTTTGTTCAACACATTTACGCCTTCTGGAGGAGCGTACTACTCCCCCGAGAGTGGAATCGAACACTTCCAGTTCTGTCTGTTTGCAGAAGGTTAATCTGTATTGCTCCAAAATCAATAACTTACAGACGGGGTTCTGGCCTTCAACAACAGCGCTGAAGAAATCGGAAATCTTTATTGTTATCATCAAATCTGAACTCATTGACTTAAAGTGAGCGAATACTGCATCCAGGTTCAAAGCGAGACAGTCCACTTAGTGACCTTTTTGGATCGATTTGATGTTACATCAACGTGGACGTATCAAGACAGGTGAACGCCAAACACAAAACATCAAACTGTCTTGATGCCATTCTTGAAAGCAAAATGCCCAATAACCCAGTGTAACTCTGATGTCTGCATCATACTTTTATGACAGTTTGATAGCTGGAGTGACCAGCAGTGAGCTTTCAGTTGCACGAGTTTAGGAAAGTGGCCAGAATTCCAGTAAAAAACCAGCCTTAAGCTGATAAAAGCAACACAGCCCAGTCCTCTCATCTTCCATTTCTCTACACTTGAATAATATATTGCACTTGGCTTCAATCTACGAGAGCAGCTTATCATAAGTAGCCACTGAACTATTTGGTGAACAACCAGAAGCTGACCATGTATCAGACATACCAGATCTGAGTACTAGTCTTGAAATTACTGATGAGCAGTCGGGGATTTGGTTTATTTTCAAGTTGATTATCATTCACATTTGATCGCAGCGTTCGCATTCAGATAGACGACATTGCAGCCAGCCTCTTTCGAAAAGAAGCACTAGACTCGAGTTTCGCTCTCATTAGAACTCGTCAGTAGTGCATATCCTTACCACGGCCGAGATTTGAACTCCGGTCATTCCAATCATGAGGCACCCGTGTTAGCCACTGCGCCACTGACCTCACATTAGGCACGACTGAATTATCAAATCTGAACGCTCAACCACTCTCGCTTGTGAACAATGATCAGGTTGCCCGATCGTCTCGAGAGGAGACACAGTTACTGTCTGTTAACTCCAATCGATAACCCCGCGATTAGGACTTCCGAGACAGGTCGAGATCACAGAACTCATTAAACCTGCAAGGCGATATTTTAGATTACTGATGAATAGTCGGGGATTTGGTTTATTTTCAAGTTGACTATCACTCACATTTGATCGCAGCGTTCGCATTCAGATAGACTTTGCAGCCAGCCTCTTTCGTAAAGAAGCACTAGACTCGAGTTTCGCTCTCATTTGAGCTCGTCAGTAGTGCATACCCTTACCACGGCCGAGATTTGAAATGTCTACGTGACAGGCACCCAATCAAAATCGCTAATCACCATTTGACAACTGAATGTACTTTTAGCTTAAAAACAGCCTATGACTAATCAGTGGCGATGTGTGTTTGCTACTTTTCACCCCTGATCTGTTCTACTCGTCCAGAAATGAACGACTTTTGATCTACTTAATGAACACGGACAATTGTAGTTTGCAGCTGGATTAAGGTGAGGATATAGTAAATGAACCAAACAGAAAAAAAACGAAATGTGAACCCTGAAAGTAATTAGATTGATGAGACGCAGCCAAAATCGCCGAAAGTAACAGGTATACAGACGGACTCCCGAAAATGCAGGAAGATGGCACACCTTCGAGGCCGAATCACTCTCGAGCTAATTAACGTCAAGTGGAGACTGATCTTACGGAGCTACTGAAGGCAATCCGAAAAATTGACCTTATCAATAGAATAAGGGAAATTTTCAAGGCGCTTGCTGAAGTGAGACTATGAGAACGTGATCATCACAGTCGAAAATGATCAGGCAACCGTACAGCGTGTTCACAATAGCATACCCCAGTACAATCATACACACGACAGGCTGTGCGCCGTAATCACGAACACTATGGTTTGGGCAACCACACATCATGACCACGAACTGCTCAACTAATTAATAAAAGCAAATATAGGAAATAGATAGACAGACAAAAGAAGAACAGGATGCACGCTCACCGATGACTGCGATTGGCCTGCATCGCCATTACTCCCTTCCGGTGTAAAACCTATCGCAAACTGAATATCTATAAAGTACTGAAATCTGTTATTCCTTTTCTCTCACCGAACATCCTGCTTGTACCTTCCCGAGTATTGTTCAGAATACCAAATGTGAAGCTTCCTTCTGTACATACTCATTTACTTGTTCTCGTAGAACTAGTTACATAGGTCACACGATCTGGCGTTTATCCAAACGCCTGTGTGAACACAATCCAGCCTGGATCAATAGTAGAGTCAGTATGACAAGCAAAACTGTGGCAAATCTTGTCCAGTCACGCCAGACTCTCAACCCAGCCTCTTCTTTTCATCGAACTTATCAAGTCAGTCAACTGGACGACGTGAGATACTGAATTTTGGTCACAGCTGAGACAATCGGATTGCCGGTGAATAACCTAATGTTGTGTGTATAGAAGCGCTTTTTTCGAGTTTTGCGGTTGCCATAGCCCACCAACCTAATCAAAATCGACCAGACTGCCACGGTTCCAGTTGTTTCATGCTTGTTTTGTTTTGTTCGTCTCGTAATGACAACACTGTTCCATACAACCTGTGTGTTTGGCCCGATGATAACTGGAAATGAGCCTGTTCACTACACCGTTTTTCCGATAACTACTCCGGAGACTTTGGATCATTTACTAAGTATGTCCCCACACGTGTCCCACAGATGTGGCACTATGTGCTGCTTTAATTTAGGTAACCCAGGTTTCTGCTATTGGTCCTAGAGTGGTTAACATAAAGTAGGCGACACAATTTATCGCTGTTGTCTTATTCCCACGATCTTCTTAGCAAGCCACTTTCAAAAAGCACTAGACTAGAGATTATTTCATATTAGTGTGCCAGTAGTGCATAATTTTTGCCACGTCCATGAGGTAACCATGTTGTTCACAGCACCACTGACCTCATATTAAGGATGGCTGATTCATTGCACACACGTTCTCTTGTGAATAATGTTCAGACTGAACTGTCACTTGTAGAAGAGATAAAATAAATGTCTCTTTAACTCCAATATTCTGCCGGGGTTGTGATACGCATTACTGACGGGCTTGAACGAGAGAAGCTACAGCCTAGGGCTTCTTCACGAAATGAGTTGGTTGAAAGGTCTTTGCGAATATTACGGCTGCTATAAGTGATTTCCAGTTCTGACAAAGAATCGGTAATCCATAAATTTCTTGAAAACACACTGTCTACCGTGGAAAATCATCACCCTCTTGCGTCTCAGTACCATCG
Organism: Paragonimus westermani; assembly: GCA_008508345.1. NCBI lineage: Eukaryota > Metazoa > Platyhelminthes > Trematoda > Plagiorchiida > Troglotrematidae > Paragonimus > Paragonimus westermani. Next base: position 53,163 of record QNGE01000608.1, read on the forward strand.
AGAACGCAGCACGACTGCATTATCTTAGTAAGCGAGATTCGCCCTCATCCTTGCCGACTGAAACATGGGACGAGTGATATGACGTTGGTTTTTGAGTATGAAAGAAGGAAGACTAAAGGTAAGTGGGTTGCATCACAACCCACAGTAGTTTCGGTCTCACAGCACAAGTATCGATGTTGCAACAAACAAGACCCAGTTTTCGCAAGCCAGACTTAGACACTATATCGAAATTGGGGTTTAAACTAACCGACATTATACTTACCACAGACCCAAACTTTTCCGGTCCTACGACACAGTCCTGGAGCCAAACCATCGTAAGGCTACGTGGATGGAATACGAGAGGAAGTGGTGGGTTTACCTTGGAGGGCTTTGAGTCTGAATACGGCTTCCATGTAGATTGCCTCGAAATTGTTTGTCAACAGTGACTTACACAAAGTCATTTCTTCGTGTGCGACGATAACGACAACGTGCACAGCAGACGCCTTCAGTCCATACTACAACCCCGATTCAGATAAACTCACGGAGGCCAATTCAAATGCGAGAGCTTGGTTACCCATATCGACAGATTTAGGTGATCAAACAAAACAATAAATGAACTGCACTACTGGCAGACAAGGAGGTCAAGTAACTTACACAGCCACAACGCAACAACCGGCTGCATAAGTAACACAACCCTTTTCAGATACAAGCCACAAAGTCAACACTACCAAGGTATTCCGAACTGCTCATCTAACAACAACCCCTCGTAGAGAAATTTTTTATCACAGCGTTATCTCCATTCCCACGTATGTTCGTAGGATTGTAGTGTATTAACATTCGTATACTCAAGCTGATTACGTGGCTTATGTTTAAAAATTTATTTTGGTAGACATCAGACCCGTCAACCACTTTCCACTGAAACACAACAGACTAGGTGCTAGCGTGACTTATTCTTCTCTCGGAAGGTCTCTGTTTCAACCACAATGTGTTATTCTCAAAGATGAGTACTGTTTACCGTTGCCTCAAACTCTTCAGCCTCTGTACATCACTTCGGTGCACGTTCGTGCGAAAATCTACCAGTGTCCAATCGTGAGCAGCCATGACACTTACGAGGCCACTGAACAATAATTTCAGTAGCCGTAATTGAAACACATCCTGATGAGTAGGAGACAGTAGTGACCGAGTATTGTAGTATTTCTAAGAATGACAACCAAGAGATGAGGTGGCCCGAAAAATGCAGTGTCACGATTCACGCAAAACCTTCTTGCCGGAATCCCGGCTATTTCGTGATAAATCAGTGCGGAATACAACCCTCTTGATTTTTCATAGTAGCCTTCTTCTTCAACATCCAAGACATACACAAATTGCCAAAGGCCACATCTAAAGAATACGTCAAGTTGTTCAGTTGTTAGGAGCCACGGTTTCGGATGACAACCTGTGCAATCCGGGAAGCGTGGATAAGCGAGTTGTACACAAGACAGAAGACCCTTCGTTAGCCTTTCTAAGGTGCTCTTATGAATGATTTAAACAGCGGACCCATCAGTACAACAAAACAAAGATCAGCGATAACAGCTTTGTACAACAGAATGACCGACGTCTTTCACAGAATAGTCGTCGTAAGTTCTCCTACCGATAACTCAGTTCCAAGGTTTTTCAACAGAAGAAAACTCCAATGTCGCCGTGGCACTCATCCCCATTTGGTCTCCGCGACTCAACGATTGGGCAATATGTCGTCTACGGCAATAAGAGGCCGACAGAATTTGTCCACATCCCTCTCGTAAAGTACCGGCGACTCGCTACTGTAATTCACTGGGCTCGCATGTTTCGTCGGCTTGGATTTGGGACACCAAATGAAGACAGCCCATCGGATCGGAGAAACCTTATGGGACATATCGAAGGAATGCCCTGTGGAATAGGCCTTTAGGCGTCAATCCTTGAACACCAGCAGTTCTATAATAGTACAGCCTTCGAGAATCATTCTCCTCACGCGTGGACCACCGATTGAGTTATCTTCCATAGACAGCCGACCACGTTTAAACTCAACCGATCACTTCTTCGCTGTCGTTTCCATAGGTATCAGCTTCCATAATTTCGGGGTATACGATCATAAATGTCCGTTGAAGTATAAGAACTGATTAAATGTTGGGCTAGAACGGTATTCAAAGGTTGTCAGAAGCACGTCCAACATTACAGTGAAATTGGAAATTAGGAATGAATTATCGAATAATTAAAACGTGATATCCCTGCTCGCCGACCTTCGAGATGCAGTTTTACCAACGCTCGAAATGAAAAAAATGCTAGCCAAATTTTACACGGTGCTCAGATCGGTCGGCTTGCGTCTGTCTCATTTTAAGAACAAATCCACATTGCAAACTAATCCCTTATTCTGCTGGACACGTGGGTTGTAACTGATAGATGAGGAACTGCAAGTTTAAAAATGTGGGAAAAAAGTCAACAACCTGACCGCTGACTATAATTTCGGATTGATGATCGGACGACGGGTAAAACTTCTTTACTTATCCGCTAGTTAATGACAAAACGAGTAGCTTTTCGATGACACTGCTGCTCCCAATGTATCCACGCTGCTAAGGCTTAAGAGTGTACGGTGAAAAAGAATGAGGGGTGGGTGGGGTAAATTCAGGCTTGACACACAGCCTGAGTACCAAACCGAGCATTCGGATAAACTGATTATCAGAAGTAATAGGGTTGAATAAAGATACTCTCGACTTCTCACTGCTGTTGCTAGTCAAATGTCGTCCAATTTATGTTGCAGTGGGAATGCTGCGTCATTGATAAGCACACACACATCATCTTCTGACTTTCTTTATCACAATCTTTCCATTGCTGACCCTCTGGAGCTGAAACAATCCTCCGACCTGCCTTTCCTACAAAATGCTCAACACAGATTAATGTGTATAAGCATTCTCAGCTTGTCTTGCTGTGTAAATTTCCTATGAAACATATCTGCTCAACTGCGCTCAAGAGAAGCGATAGCTCACTCACAACGGGTCCTACTGGATGAAAAAGGTGAGCGCCTGAAACAGAGAGTGCGTTTGACAGTAGTAAGTTTCGAAACTAATGCTTCAGTCGGAAGTTTACATACTAAGTTCAGAAAGGAATGGACAAATGCTACTAGGAACTGGAACCATGAAGATGAGGAAGTCTAGTTATCTTGATGGAAGCATAAAACAAGGCCGACTAGGCATTCTCTAGACCACAAAACCAGCCTGCCGTTGTCTGCATGAAGTGATTTGTCAGACGCTAGTTTGGCACCCGTTAAGGCAGAAGAGTCTCTTAACGTTAGCGTCCGGCACAACCTCACTATGGCAGCAAACTTGGTTAAACATATTACATGCACATCAAGATATCGGTCGGATGAAACGGACATTAGGTGGCGACAGACAGCACTGGTGGGAGGTGTGCTATGCTGATTGTCTTGCAGTACATTTAAAGTTTCCGACAGCTGCTGAATTCTCTTCCGCAAATCCAAATAACATTTCATGTAGTGAACACACTAGTGTTAGTTTGAACCATACGTAGATGGGTTCAGATCCGCAGTACCCGACATGTTACTTGTTGATATAGTGGAGATCGGTGGCTCGAACCATTAGTGTTATCCGGTCAGGCTCAAGGCCGTTCACGTATACATGTGTACAAGTGAATAAGACGAGTGCAGTATCACATATAACAGTAATTACTGTTAATTTTCAGTAAACATTGAATCACGACACTGGCGCCTGATGCACGTTCGACCCTATGAACTGTTTACTGCTAGTTGAACTAAACATTAAAAAGCACGGAATACCCACCACATAACTTACGTGGACAGGTTTGCTTAGACTTATCATCTATCTCAGTGGAGACAGCACCCTTCCTTTGTTTTACTTTCCATGTTCCGTCTCTTTAGTGCGCCTACCGGTCAGATGCCTGGCCCGTTTGTCCGCGAGATGCGCATAAGCTCTCGAACTTCAACCAACCATTGCATGCGTCATTTGACTCCCCAAAATGTGTCCTTTCATCAAGCAACGCGATAATGTGGTCACGCATATTTCGGATATCAGCAATTGTGTACGAGATATTCGAAGTGAGAAAAAAGCAGGCTACGTTGGCTAGGTGATGTGCACCACAGGCTAACAGAGCGCCTGTCGTATCACTCAGCGTGGCTAATGACGTTTGGAAGAAGTTGCAAACCGGCCAGGTAATATCACAGCCACGGGTTGTGAAACACTTCACCGACCCACAGGACAAGGTTGGGAGGTGCCGTCCACCGAATTGGGCAGTAGGTATCCATGCGCACCTCCAGGTGGAGACGCTCACAGATTTGGCGGTGCGATGTCGTCAGTGACTGGCCAGTATAAGGAAGATGGCTGACTCTTCTTGGACAGGAATCTCCATCTTATTTCTTCATTTCTCTCCATATATTTGAAACTAATAATCTGCTACTTCATGCAGTGTCACGATTGCCAGCAACCCGAGTGAAGGTACCCGTGGCTACCGCCTGAAGCAGACAGCGTATATGCGTAGTGTAATATCCATAGGTTCAGTGTAGTTCCTGTAAACATGAAGTATTCCATGTATGCGATATCCAGCGTGGCAACTTAGCAGCTCGAAAGGTGGAGATTTCTCGCCGCCTTGTTTTTCCTATTGATATGAGTTTCACGACGGCATATTGTGAACAGGCAACTGAAACGATGGTCCAGCCAACCTACAGTACTCGTTGACTAACGTGGCTAATCTTGGGACACCAGGTATTTCACAAGAGTCATTCGACTTTAAATGTGGCTGTCATGCCGAAAAGCAAAGGGACGTGACTCGCTGCCAAACACCAAAGGCGGAATACACATTTGTTCGTCAGGCACTGCCATTGAAATGGTATGGCCAAAAGCTGTGTAAGTAGGAAGTTTCAACGTGTCATCGAGAAGCCACAAAGGTAGAAGATGCGCTAGATAAATTAAAGTAACGCGATATGAAGCTCCGAATGACGTGCATAATGTTACAAAATAATTTTGCAACCTGATACCATAGTTGAGAACCCACAATAATGCAGCACTCCGTAGCCTGAAAATGTGGCACTGCCATTTCTGGGTGGACCTGTGTAGGGTTCTGCAGTACATACGTTTCGCGTGGAAGTGCCGTCAGCAGGTGCACTTGATAAACTAGCTTTCAGTTCTCTTCTATGGGACATCTCTATCAAACACTGCCGTCCCGGGCTGTTCTTCAGTTCTGCTATCCGAGCTTCTTACTTCTACTTCCAACGTTGCTACTTATTCACCAGCCCACAACAGGTTTCTTTTCAGATGTAAGTAGGGAGCGTTTGCTGAGTTTTTTCCACCACGTGAGGAGCATGTCGCGCGTCCAGACTACCACCATTTCGACACTACTGCACCAAATCTGAATCAGTTGAGCCTGGTCCCCAATCAGGATTGTTGATCAGTGAGCCGTAGTCTGGGTGTGTGCTTTACCTTACCCCGAGTTCGATGGGTCTCGTAGCGGATGTAAGCTAATAGCACGCCCATAGCTACTTGACTACAAGAATGATCATGATCGTCGTCGGCGTGAACGTTTTTAAGGAATTACGGCTCACAACTCGCGAGGCGTCGATCAGTAAAATCCATCAAAGTATGAGGGAGCCTTCTATTATGACACGTCACAGCCAGTGAACTTAGTTTGAGGTGGCTATGACTGCTTGTTGAAGGTGATCCTAAAAGTTGGTCAAGTGAACTATTGAGTGACCTGATATTAAGCACGTTGTGCCTGAGGTCCTCCAGTAGAGACGACATTCAAACGACGGAGCTGTCACTTCTACTACTTATCACTTCAATTTGAGAACAAATACCTCCCTTTTAAATTTCCAAAATTTATAGACCTTTCCGATGGGCTCAACATTCCACCTCGTTTTGACACACCACCCAAGAACTACAAAGCGGTGCACTTCCGCACTCCTACACTGATACACAGCTGGTTAAGGAAGAGTGCCACCTGGATAACAAAAAGGAAGCGCCGCTGTCGCTAGGTTTTAGTGATTCAACCAACCTACGATAATGATTTAGGTAGCAGCCAGTACGAGTTCCAACCGGACTACTGGATGCGCCCGACTTCGAATTTTCCAATGCCGCAAAATGTCTGCCAAACTTTCGAAACACTACTCATTCGTTCAAACCCAGTGGACACGTGATTAGTGCAATATGCTATTTCCCGACGGAACAATCTACTTCAGGGTGTGGTTGTTGTATTTTGACGGGTATTGAAAGGGACTACGGAAAGGTCCACTCTCATCAACGTTCCGATGTGCTAACGGCTTTGGCCTATCCTCACATGTCGTACACATTAGATCAAAAATAGACGTGTTTAGGACTACTTAGCTGGTATAAGCCAGACATGGAAAGGAATGGCAATAACTATGAAATCGTTGCACTTTTACACAAGCATCGGCGAAATGTGCATTTACTGGTGGGCAAAGCAGTCTATTGCTGTTTGTTCCCCAGTCTCGACAGATTCCGTCGATTTGCTGAATATCGCTCACCCATCCAGCCGTCACCTCAACTCACCTAACAATTCTGACGAGCTATACCATTTCAATGGCAGTGCCTAAGGACCAAATGTTTATTCCGCCTTTGATATTTGGCAGCGAGTCACGTCCCTTTGCTTTTCGGCATGACAGCCACATTTGAAGTCGAATGACTCTTGTGAAATACCTGGTGTCCCAAGATTAACCACGTTAGTCAACGAGTACTGTAGGTTAGCTGGACCATGATTTCAGTTGCCTGTTCGCAAGATGCCATCGTGAACTTCCTAACTGATAGTAAACCGACTGACTATAAATTGTTGTTTGACAGTTTTCTACAGGCATAGATAATGTCAAGTACAATTTCACGCCGTGCCAGATAGTTGGGAATGCATCTTGCAGCCTCAGGGTGTAAAATGCTTTTACAAAACTGTTGTGATTACCTAGACTTAATTTTGACCAATGAAGCTATAGAGGTGGTCGAAGGATTTGTACACTTGTGAAATCACACCAGCAGTGGTGGAGTAGGGAATGAACTGGAAGCTCGTAACTCTAATGATAGGGCGGCATTTACTAACCTAAGACATCTCTTGTGACAAAGAAACACCTCTTTGAAGCTTAAGGGCTCGTTATTTAAGATGAACGTGAGAGTTGTGTAAGTTTGACGACGAAGCATTGTCTCCCAGAGTAAAACACGTACACCGTCAGTTATCTGCGTCCGGTCGCTCGCACCGGGTGGCACCAACCGACAAGCAACGAAGAGAATAGAAGGCAGGTATTTGGAGACTGTCGCGCGACTTTCGTTAATACCCTGAAGCTTACACAGACGTAGACGGTTGGGTTAAGTATCAAGGATGCCGATGTTTTAGCCGACTGGCGTAAAGTACGAGGTGGACAGACGATGGCCTGACGCATGCAAATGAAGCCGTTCACCAAAATCGGAATCGTCTCCCTTGTGGCTGATCGGGGTCACTGGTGTGAATGTGGCCGTTTCGACCGTGTTATCTGTGAAGTGAGCATTTAATGACACCGTAAGAAAGTAGACGATGCCCTACATTCACAAATAGCTCCTTTGTCTGTTTGCAATGTGTAGGTACCTTGATTCTTAGCGCTTCAACAGTTTTTTCAGTAGTTAGACCCGCTCTCATTCTAGGCTGGAGCCTGCTTCTTCTTCGTGACTGTATGGCAGTTGAGCATCAGCGAGAACCAGCGACGTCTATGATAATGATGTATCCACACCATAACATACCAAACATTTCCCAACAGTCCAGCAGAACTCCCCCCAGGGTGATGCAGACTCCGCACTGAGTTGTCACGGCCCTGAAGTGTAATGGTGTTTTAATTCATTCCCTCAACAATCTGTAGTGAAGTTCAGGAGCAGTTACAATGCAACCCGCCCGAGTTGATCTATGGCTATATACTGGTGAATTCGCCTCGGCCCCTTTCAGCTGTCATAGGCACCATGAGGCAAAGCATTTGCTGAACTCAGGTCACTCTAAAGCCCTCCAAAACGAAGTAGGTCGGTGTGGTCACACAGTCAGTGATGTCGAAGCACAAAGACATTTCTGATCATCAAGCAAAAGAACCTTCAAAGTTAACCACAGAGGTGCAAACCATCTCACTATCGGACGTCCTGATCAACGTCACTAAACGGATGGAAGGAAGGCACAAACCCCCCAGCCATATGTGGCAGCCGCGAACCCTTAATTTTCGGAACTGCCACCGTCCCTCCAATATTGCCCGACCCAACCATGTTTGACAACGACGCTGCTCTTGTTTCAGAACATTCCGTAAACACAAGCTGTTTCCCAGTCGTCCTTATTTCAGAGGACTGATGTTCAAAGTAACCAAAAACAACAGCAACGAATTTGATCCGCGCGCTTCTGAAAGTAACATGATGAGCTATAACACACCGTTTCGCAAACCTAAAGCCGTCATCCACCACATACATTAGATTCCGGATAGGATACGGCGGGAAAGGATAATACCCTGTCAACAGCTACAGCAGAATAGTGGACTTCAAGCTGTTCGGACCATTCCAGCAGCAATGTCTTTGGGATGTGGTGTGGACAACTCTGGATGACGTCCCGCAGTCTTAGAGGAGGGAACTTTTGTAGTCTTCACTGGTAACACCTCCCACACGTTATTCACAACGCAAACTGCTTCTGGCAACAAGTCTGAGCCGCCGCTTTTCTGGAACTGGCTAAGTGAAGACATCAACACATCCGGTCGTCCACCATCGCAACATGCGCCACGATATTCTGTCATCTTACGTGGTTGCCCGTTTTTTCCTAACAGTGAGGAATCTCTGCGGTTAGAGAAACAGAAGCGTCCTAAGCATTATGAAATGATCGTACGTAAGACGCAGAAATACCAGCACCGGTCAATTGTCATGCCTGTGATATTATCTAGTAACCACCACAGTTCAGTATAATTAGTGAGCATTTGCACCGAAGTGGTTGTCTGAGGCTATCCAAAAAAACACTCGAGAAACTCTGAACGGATAACAGCAAGCACCGGTGCACAACGCTACGGGAGTTAATGAACTGAAACTGTGAAGTTTGTGGATGACACCACTTACTAACACAAAGAACTTGAAAGGCAGATAACTCAAAAAATAGTTACCGCCACGATGGTTCCAGGAGGGATTTTTGGTTGCGACCCGCATTAGTGACGAATTAAATGGAAAATGACCGTTTGATACACGCTTCACACAAATAAAGAATGTTAAACAGCTGGAGACCATCAGGGTTCTAGTAACAAATAGTACGGTGGTAACATCATCGACCCACCAGCTAGAGATTACAGATTACCCCCAGGTTCGCTTACAGGCATGTCCGAATCAAGTCTTTCCCAAATAAGAGATAATCTAAAAGGTAATACCTAATAAAAGACGACTTCACGCCTACTGAAGTAGGCGGACACTCGAGAATATTATATTACGTAAATTTCTGTACACAATGTGAACCAAAATGGCGGGAACTCAACCGAATTTTAGGCAAAACGCAAAATGTGACGCAATTTTTCAGACCCAATGACAAACTATAAACGTCCAACTGTCCTAAACGGCCTCGAACATGTGACTTCTGAGGCAATTACTGATTCACTTCAATGCCGAAACGCTGTTTAGATAGTTCGGTTTATGAAAACTTGCAGCTTTAAGGTCAAAAATCCTTTACGGTCCTGACGGATTATACTATAAGCAAACTCGCACGTCAAACAATCGAAATATACACAAAAGCAGTATCGGTAACTTGGAAACGAACCTCAGACGTAAGGTTGACAGTTGGACGCTGTTGCCATGAGGCAACTGTTGGGTATTGCGTTTGCGAAGGTGCAGCCAGCGTAACTAGACACCGTTATGTGCGACTGGAGTCTAATTTGCGGCACACAGAAAAACCGGGTTAACTTACGTCAGGTGAGCTCTGAGCGACCATTTACTGGCACGATGATCCGAAGCTAAGACGGAATACCAATATGAAAAAGACAAGTAACAAGGAATCACACAAATTAAAGCGAAGGATTTGAAACCAGTCATGTTTTGGGATGTAACCAGTTGACAGTCGCGTGGCTTGCTATCCCACCGGCTAGCATTTATCACTATGGGATTCAGTAAGCCACACTAACCAACATCAGAGGCAAGTGCCCAGCGACGAATGTTTCAGTATCAACAACCCGGTCCATCCAAATAGTGCCCTTCAGTACGACGGCTACACCATGACATTACCCGGCAGACACTAGTGCTTGTCTGACTTACCCGATGACGTTAAGCGATTGGCAACAATGCGAGAAAATGACACCGGCTCGCAAGCAATCCACTGCAGACGCTGTCGATCCTTAATCACGGAGTCTGGACTAACACTATGCAGCTAAGGAAAACCATGAAAATAACTCTGGATTTTCCTGTTACGCCGCGACCATGCATTGCTCCAGGAGGTGCTAATGTCCTAAAGCAGGCTGAGCCACAGTGATTCAAAACTGCAATAAATTCACCCAAAGTGTCGTGAAAATCAAGGTTAACAAACCTCCAAGACACGTACTGGCACGCTTGTCGTCTGGATGGTGTAAGTTTGCTATTATTAACAAAATCGCAATATCAGGGATCGGACCAACAGCCGATATTAGTAGTTGGCGTTGTTTCAAAACGTACTAAGCAATAATCTACTAAAGATACTCATTAGTCTGATTCGTAAAAATCGGTTGTATTGAAATTAGATGGACATAGGGGATTACAATAAAATACACGTTGAATTAAGTACATGACATGAGATTTACGGAATCTCTTACATTTGTTTTAACCAAAATGGGAGGCAAAATAATGGTGGTGACGAGTACACAGAAAGGGGCGACAACAAATCACTCTGTAGCCTCAGGACTCTTGAGTAGAGAAACCGATTTACGCAGCTGAGCACAAATTAAACAGGGTTGAGTTCACCGTCACTATCGAATTTCAAGTCGGCAAGTGTTTCCATAAGACATGAACGGAGCTGAGGCAACGCGGCCACTCGACCATAGAAATCATCCAATCGATATTTTTCGAAAATGGCCTAAATTCAGACGTAAGTCGAAAGAATGTACTTACCCTATACTTTGAGGGAGAGTTTTGTCTATATGCGGCCCTGGCGAGAATTCGCAAAGGCTCTCTAATGTCATCAACAGTGTAGCCACTAAGATAAGACATAGTATCACACCAGGCTTCTTCAATGTTTGATGTTTGAAGGCACAGCGCTCGAGAGAGACAAAGAGCAACTACGGCACGCATATTTCCGGTTAGATACGCCAAATCATATTCTTGAATCGTCAGCTCCAATAAATACTTCGCTAAATTGTGCATTGTACGATCAGCCTGAAAGGTAACAATTCGCAAGACCCACTTACATCAACTGCTCGTGACAGACGACGAAGGTAAACCAGGGGAATGGGAATCGACAGGTAAAAATCGACGGATTGCAGAATAGTTTGTTCACAATTTCTTATATCACTTTTGTTAAAGGCGTTATGAGTGACGGCTGTAAAATCACTAATATCCGGAGGGTACATCTCCTCAAACTTAGCCGCTATGAATAACGTGGCGATACCGACTAACTGGAAACGATCTTTGGTTAACTCCTTGCTATGCTTCTAAAGAAAAATACAACCGCATAATTGAAAAATACCATCAGATATCTGTCAAGCAGCGCAATACAGAGATACAGAGTCTCTGGCTGAAGTTTATAGCTGTGATGGATCTGCACGAGCCAATTTACCAATATGTACCGCATTCGTGGGTTTACTTCCCCAGTTGGCCCGATAAAATCTGAGCACATTGGCTGGATGGTTAGCTCTCGATTTTGAAGGTAGTTAAAAATAGATTCGGCGTAAGGATAAACAGTGGCTGTATCTCCGAAGTCCTCGTTTTCACATTCAAGAAACTTCTTCCCAAGTGCCGTGGATAAAAATTTCAGGCGCAAAGCTCGACGGCTATTCCGAAAAACTCTGAGCAAGGATGCTTCTTGAATATCAGACGAGACGTCAGTCTTGGGACTTTCGTCATCAATGCTCATATTACACACATTTTGAACTTCTGAAAGTTGTGTACAGAGAAAAAAGGAAATACTTTGACTCGCGACTTGACTTTTCTTGCAGGGTTGGTTAAAACCACCATCTTTGCTATGTAGTCCAAATTCTTTATTTTTAATATCTCCTAATGCAGATCGAGAGCGAGTGACGATGTTGGGAGCGCCCCCAACATTTTTCGGCAAAGCAACGGAAGCGTCCTTCATACCGACCACGCTGTTTTCATTACCCTGAATAGGATAGCCCGTTAAAATTCGATTGACCTTACGAAAAAACCAAATCGGCTCCGTGTCCCACGAGTAAGCATGGCGGGGCAGTCACCCAGCGCAGAGACAGCTGATTGATCAAAATGCGTAATGCGCGGGTGAGCAACCGTGCAGGAATATCCACTGCTATAAAACAAGGGGCAAGGTTGAAACATTTTATTTCAACTCCAGTCACAACTCGGAATTCGACGGAGGCTTACGTTGATCACACAAGTTACCAGGTGTTTCATCGAATCTGTTTCTTTTTGAGTGGGTATTTTCTCCCTTTTAACGTGATTGATACTGAAAAAGATCCTCCCGCACTAGAAATTGCCCGTGATGTCCAACGTTCTGAGCTTGTTAGCCGTGACCCCACGCCTAAGCTGATGCAAGTCTAAGCAGTCAGTGGTAATTCATGCTGAGCGACTGGCGTGAGTTCAGTTTAAAAGGTCAAGAGCGTTGAATGACCGTTAAATGACCGAGTGTATAGACGGTCAAGTGCTTTGGAGTGCGCACCGATGAGAACCTCAAAGTATTAAGGCATTATTCGGAGGCGCGGCGAAAGTAAACTAAAGCGCTGTATATGTTAGAGGAAACATTCGTGTCTAGGAGACCGGAGGTGTTGTTGCCCAACATTAAAGCGGACGTCAAGTCACATTTCGAATTCTGTGTGCAGACCTGAAGCCCAAATATGCAAAAGAAACGAAGGCACTTGGGGATGTTCGGAGGAGTTTTCCAAGGCGGCTGGAGGGAGTGCTGGATAACTCGTATGAAGACAGACTACCAAAATTTGATGTTTTGTGTTGTGCGAAGGAGGGTTAGAGGGGACCTAACAGAAAACTTCGAGATTCTTAGAGGAATAGCTGGAGTTGAGGCGAAATCTCTGCTCGGACATTTACATCTCCGAGGTCACAGTCTCAAGCTGGAAAAGAAGATAGTTGCAACGTCGACTTGAGCTGACTTCTCCGTATTCTGAATCGCTAGCTTTTGGAACATGCTTCCGGAGAATGTGGTTTCCTCTAATAGTGTGACAGAGTTCAAAAGAAAGTTTAATAAGTGTTGGTCGTCTTTCTTTCCGGGCCCGTTGTGAATAGGTTTCCCTAATATTTTCCTTCCCATAGATTGATGTCAATGTCTCATCTTTCTTTCTGCCATCATTGTTATCTCCCTTTTAACCTTATTCACTTTTTACCAGTTTAGTCTTACTACCGGAAATTGTAAGTTCTAGGAGTCAAACCCGAAGTGGTCCTGCACTTACCTCCTGTTTCACGTTATTTCAGTGGCAGGACAAAATGTATGTGTCGGTGGGACTTGTGAACTTGTTGTGATCTGATGACCCTGATAGCCTAAACTTCTCGACTCCCATCTGGTAGTCCTCATGATCACCCGTGGAATTGAGTAATTTTCCTCTTGTTGTTGCGGTACTGGGCGCTCCCAGCAGCTCAACGCTTAGGGAGACTGGAACACTCATGCCTCATTCTGCTTCGCCCTGAAAACTGAACTGAATTCCCCACTAATGACTGCAAAAACACAAGACACGCTACACTGGTCTAGACTTGCAGCGGCGCTTAATTCGACGTTCCGCTGATGACCTCAACAGTGTTCAATTTTTTTCAAGCGTCCATGAAGCCGAAGGATGTGCGTACAGTCCAAGCGGCCTGCAAGGGTTTACGAGGCCAGATGACGATTCCTAGGATACTGTATCCGCAACCTGCATACCGAAGTGATCCACGGCACACATCGTTGACATGCCTGGCAGGATTTCCAAGATAGATGCCTCAGTAAATGTCATGCCTACGAGGATGCAGAAGATAAAAGTTGCATTTCTTCGACAAAACTTCGTACTTCCCTTTGGTCATTACTGATGGAGCTGCAAAGTTGGCTGCCCCTTTAGGCATCCTTTTTACGCAGTCTGATTGTTTATGAAGCTTACTGGTGTGAATGAAAAGCATCCCCATCGTTAATGGTGGGCAGAACTTCAAACTCGGCATCTGTCGTGCGATTGTCCACATGTTTTGTGTGGTAAAAATTCCATAAAGCATCAGTCAATGAAGCACTACCTACATTTCTATCAACACTAGCCCGCTTCCAGGGCGAGCAAAACGGCTTAATCCGTGGCTCAACTTTTTCGAGTTTTTGATCGCGTGATTCAACGATTTAGTGATGGATACGTTGGTCCAAGGCAGGGGCCCAAGTCTCACGGATCTAGTTTGCCATCTTTGCTCAGTGTCAGCAGGCGTCCGTTGATGTGAAAGACAATAATTGAGGACAGAGTGTAGTACTATTCTTGGAGAGCTCTAATTTTACTCACAAGATGAACTTTTAGGCAAGTGAAAATCGAGAGATGATTTGAAGCGACCACTAGTGAAGCTGCTAACGACCACGGAAGGAAGGCTTTTCCGAAGGTAGAGAACCATAGAACAAAAGAACTTCTGCCCAAAGAAGTTCAGAGGACGAAGCTTGAAATCTTCCGGTTATGTCCACGCCGATCGTCATCATTCGCTGAAATAACTGATCGTCCTGCGAGACCTACTGTAAAGAATAAGTTTGCGAGTATTTAATCGCCGGAAGTCCTCGAAAGTCAAGTGGGTATAGACCAAAAACTTCAAATCGGGACTCACACGCGACATTACTTGGGCCCGTGAACTTATTGGTAACGACACGTTGGACACGCTCAACAGCCGGTGTCTTTCATCAGGGTGGTATATGCGGCCTAGTTGGCAGGTTTGAGGAGCGATCTTATATAAGCCTCGCAAAGCATTTGAGAACCTTTCTTGTTAATGCGGGGGAAAGTGCGCTTAATCACCCTAAGAGTAGCAAAGTATTTTGTCTGCCACTATCTCGTGGTAGTTAGTGGAGGATAGGCTACACGGCAGCCAGATGCCAAAATATTTCTTCAGATCGACTTCTATTATACCTGACGTTCTGAAATCACTATGAATCGAAAAGGCATTGTGAGAATCTACACCGGGTGACATGTGAGCACATTTATTGTCATTTAGTGGAGACTCCGATCACCCGACTAGCGCTTAATCGCGTCAAGACCGCTCTGTAGTGCATTAGGATCAGTAGTATTCTAGACTTTTACTTCGTCTGCGTGTAAGAGGTGGTTGCTGGGATTATTGTCCAGAAGGCCGTTGATTTGAGTCAATAATAGCGGAGGATCTAGCACTGACCCTTTGGGAACTCCCGCAACAACAGAAGAAGGAGAAGAAAGGTAGGATCCGGTCTTAACTGTAGAACTTCTATTATCAAGAAAAGAAGCAACCTAACGAAGGACGTCTTCTTTAATACCATGGGATTCAAGCTTATGTTTCAGTGGGCCGGGCAAGAAGCAATAAGCCCACGTTTGGCGTCATCTATAGTGCCGGTATCAAGTGCACTAAGAGGCAGGACATGTCACGAAGTGATCACCCCATGGCAAAAGAAATCACCCCTCACGACAGTAAGGTTTCTGAGCTTGACGACATCCGTGTCATGCCTGCGAGTCTCGAAAGTTTTGTAACTGGTGACACAAATGCCCATTTTCTTCAGTACCCCACAGAATCTCAAATATTCTAACACAGTCGAACCCGTGAAATTCATTTTGACGTAAACCAGCACAGACCACCCGACAATCGCCATTGTCAGAGGCATCTATGCTCGGTAGAAATAACGTGAGGTAACTCCATCCACTCCGAAACTTGAGCAACTGTTAAAAAATGAGCACCACGTCCGCGAGCGAAACTTGGCGGTACAATTTTGCACAGGGTCGATATGGTGCTTGAAGGTCTAAATAAGTCTTAAAAGGGCAGCCGGACGCGGAACGACCGTTCCAAATTTTAACAGTGCAGGAATATGTATATCATCTAGAGCCTAAAAGATATATTAGTTTGTGTCGTTGTCGAGGTCCAAAAAATCAGTTGTAGTGCGGTTGGTTAAATTTGGTGAAAAAATTCCGCACTTGATTAAAGGTACACTGCAAAATTATTCCCATTTATCTTGTTCTAAATTATCTTCCTTCAGAGTTTCGAAATGGATTACGAGTTTCCACCTTGAGTGCATGCTCAGCTCCGCGGGGTTTTGGAGGTTTCAGTGAAATCGCGGTTCCAAGCCATATTGTTTTTGCGTTTTAATTCATATTGAATGAGAGTGTGGATGATGGTCAGAGGCAAGCAATGCTTTTTCCTGCAAGCTTTCCGTATATAGTATGTGTTATACTGGGTTTCATTCTGGGTTCCACGAATATCCATAATGCGAGAAAAAATTTAATATCGCTTAGACACTGGAAGTACAGTGTTGATTAGACACTTTTGCGAGCCGTTAAAATTCAATCGTTTTTGATCCATTATCGGAGTCATTTCCAGACACGCCCATTTTGTCTCTGTTTCTGAGGCTCCTCGTTCCCCTCATCTTAACGGATCTGTTTTTACACTTTTCCGAAGCCATTTACAACAGATAGTGGTGCGATCCTTTGGTATTCAATTTTCTCTATTGTCTGAGGAATCTTTCTCGAACTGACCTTGACTGCTGGCCCAGACATCACCTTGTAAGCTGCAAACTGATGCAAAAACGGATTATCCGTTAAACCCTTACGGAACATGTGAAATACTCCTTTGGTGGTGAGCGCGCCTAATTTCCAAAACCGAATTTCTCCTCTTTCGTTATTCCTTGCTTTCTGCTGGATTTTTACAATTTCAGTATTGTACCAATTATTTTTCAACCAATGTCAATGGAAACAACAATAATGATGACATATACATCTCGTAGCATCCGTCAGAAAACCGCTCAAATGAGAACAACAAGTGCGCATAACATGAGGCGAAACATATTGCTAACGGTAGAGTAACCCGACAGTTCTGAAGGTCTATTGCAAAGCCAGACACGGTGAATGGTATTCTAGTATGTCTATTGGTTTTCCAACGTACGCCCAGCCTATTCGCAACGTCCATCAATAGACTGGATCTAGAACAGTCGTGTATGTAACGCGGTAAACGTCTATGAGCGCCAAGCCAGTTGAGCAGCTGATTCCGATGCTACAAAAAGACTGACATGAAGGCGAGTTTCTTACTGAAAAGATGCGAAGGTACACGGGAGATATTAGAAAAATTAAATGGAAGAAAATTACGACAAAAGTTGATATCGACCACACCGAACTTACGTTTTCCAATACCGTCCGTTCACGCAAACATGATCAACTAATGACGGAGTGATAAAAACGCAAGCGAAACAAAAGAACACGTAAATGAGAGCCTAGTATTGAGAAAAGGATAGGCAAGTAAACGACAGGGCTTTTGTAATATACAAAGATTAACGTCCATTGGAGGAATTTTTTGTCACCCGCATAAATCGAATGGTCGGGCCAGTCTTTGCAAGGAAGGCTCGCGATTTCTGCTAAGGAGAAAGTAAATGTAAGGAAAAGAAGAACAAACGAGAGAATCAATCAAGACGGATAGCGTGGTAGCCGGCTGTTTAATAAACACTCGACAGTCACAGTTGGAGTAACTGCTGGCGTGTTCAATGATTGTTGTGTTAATTCAATGTTGGTGGCCACGTTCCCTGCTCTATTTATTCCCTCCTCATTGATTCGTCTCCTTACGCTGGAATTATTTATGTCGATTACGAGACTTTCTTACAATCTGACACTACCGCTCAAGTTACGCCCGTGACAAATCATTTCTCCCACGAATGCAGATCTTGATGTATTATTAATTCTTGATACTGTTTACTTGTAAACATTGTTTCCGCGTAGTTTTTCTTCCTTACTTTCCTTTGCCGGATCTTTGTTTATATGTACCCTGGTTACATTTTCGTCTGACCGCTTCGCCAATACGTGACTGTTGCATTTGGTCATATTTACGTGAACCGTTAATCTCGGAACTTTTATATTTGGTGGATTCAATATCGAGGTTTGTTGTTGTCTTCCACTATCTGGTTTATCATATTGTTTTTTACCATTAGCACCTTATTAATAAGAAACTCGCCGATACGATCGTCTTCCTTTTTGGATCCGAATCGGTTGTTCGACGGGATGAGAATTTATAAACGCTCGTTACTTACAGACGTGACTATCGTGGATTCAGCGTATCGATAGACGTCGCGAGAAGACTAAGTGTTGCCCGAACAACCACTAGACATCGGGATACATTGTCACCAGACACTCAAATCCGGCAGCTAATTTACAGAGTTAACCGGGACTAAATATAGAAGAAGATCAACGGGTGATATTTGTTTCCTCGAATATTTTATAAAAACGATGTATAGGAAGGCTCGCATGATATTCAGTGGTGTTCTATCTTTCATAGCCCAATATTGTGTTTAGCATCAAGCAGCGCAGGTGGAGTCCGAAAATGTTCAACTCTTGGGTCGTTTCATAACATCATTGAAACGAAGTTGTTGCTCATGTACATCCTTAAAAGCCCATCAGCTCGAGAGGTGAATGGGAAGCTCCTCATCAACTCCCGGTATTGATGATGTTAATAATTGCGGTGACAATAGGAATAATAACAGTGTTGGCAATGCTTCAGTTCCCACTGCATCTGTGAGAAGCACGCCCAAGTGAGCTCAGCCAATATACACAGTGTAATGCACTTCGCATAATTATTAATACAGTATGCTAATTATGTGAACAGGGCCGAAGAAGAGATAACGAGGAAGAGGAATTCCGGCTTTTCAAATAACTTTCGAGACACGTGCTTTCAGATGGATGGTTCCCATGACCCCCAAAATTTGTCAAAGAAATGCTGAGTAGTTATATTTGTAATAAGCGGACCGGGCCTTCCCGTTTCGTGTGCTCGTTACACTTGCAAACCCACTAGGTACAACGTTAATACAACAAAAGGCAGCATTTTTCAGCAGTAGAGCTCAAAGAATGGTTTCGTAAAAGGGGGACAACAGAAACAAGCTGTAGAAACATGTCTAATGAAACATGCGCGCGACTTACGCAGTCGAAAAGTGGAATAGCGCCAATAACGCGACATCGCACCACATATCAATTTACACTTTACAAGATATTGTCTAACCTAATATTGAGGATCATCCCGAAAAATGGTGAGTTGAGGATCGAGGAAATGTGAAGTTGAAGTATTTTGCTGGTATTTGAAGAGAGAGGCCTTAGAAAACTCTGTAGAAATTTTTGGCGGAAAGGAGGAGGCGGGAGCTCTCGGAATCTTGAAGAAAATGGGCAGACATTGGAGCAGAACTTTCATAGTTGCTAGAAACTGACGGAATTTTGCGTAAATTTTCAATTGTCTAAGCTATACGTGATTTTGAGTGTCAGAACGTTGCTGATATGTTTGTGAAATAAAGAATAAAACGCAGAAATACGTGATGAGTAGAAGAATGAAGGAAGATCGCGTGAACTGTGGAAATAATGGAATAGGCATCTACTGATAAAGATTTTTATGCCAAATTAATAAATTTGTGTTGGTTGATAGAATATGTAGCACTGGCAAACAGATGCTATCATGTAACGTAGAAAGAGATCGACCAACAACATTTTCTGTTGTGTGAGTATTACCGAATTTTGATGTGGGTTCGCTCCATTTGGGCGGTATACAGATAAGATGCTTGACTACACTGAAGGATTTGCAGATGGTATATTCGGGGTGGGAGAAACACGAATGGTAACGCAATATTTTATGCGGTCACATATGACAAGCAGTTCAACTATTCTTCTTGGTCTTCCCCAACACTTTTATCATGAACAGCCTTTCCTTAGTGAGCAATAGCCACAAACAGCTAGCCACCATTTAGTATTGAATAACAGCGTGACCGAATGATTGGGTTATTAGGAACCGACTTGTGTATACTAATACATAGATTTGTTGATCATAGACATGTTTTCTTGCTCACGTACAGGCTTTGAGGGTGATTACGTACAAGATCTATCCTGCTAGAGTCATAATAGCATATTACAATGCTCCCCGTGCGAACATGATATCAGAACGTGGTGACTACCGTAAGATTGATGAGATGCTGCTAGTGCTACCAAAGGTCACCAGGTGGGAGGATAAAAATTTACTAGTCTTAGACCAAGTATCTTCTGCAACATTTTGGACTTGAAACTTGGAAGGCCTCTAAGGAAAGTGACCACGGGGTCGTAAGTCTAAGGTTTATTTATGTTTGCTTTAACCTCCCTGTCAAATAAAGCTACTTTAGGTGCATGAATAGTCGGCATTTAAGATAGAGTGCAAAACAGATGAGTTGGGTAGGTTAAATAAATAATGTATATTTCTAAACGCATATGTAAGAAATACGCTGGGTTATGCGCGATCACTGCAGTTAATTACGAACGACACAAAACGGAAAATTAAACAGTGGCACGAACGAGAAACCTGCTATCAAAAGACGTGGTCGATAAGAAAATGGTTGTAGTTCGTAAGGCTTTGAAGCACGCAACAAGATAACACAGTTCGCTCACTTCAAATACTCAGTCCGAAAGTCGGAAGTTGCATTAAGTTACCTTTCACAAGGTTGTGTGGGGTTCGATTTTCCAAATAATTCAAGTTCACCCCGAGGAGAACGTCCAAATACATCTTTGGAGCGTCGCGCTATTACGATATATAATTAGCGTCCGGAAAACGTTGAAGCAGTTCGGCGTTGGCGAGGCAAGTCGGAAAATTCCAAAATCCATGAAACGATTGGGTAAACTTCAGCGCAAGATTTCATCGATTGTTCAAAACCATCAAAACGTTGACAATCTCTCGAATGCTTCAGCCGAAATGAAGTTTCGCGCATGCATCCGTCGCAACAAAGTCTTCCACACAGTGTATAATTGTACGATTAAGAAAAAAGGCAATGTCACACTTTAGATGAGAAAATGTGAGGTGGTTACATTCACTATGCAGACGATGTGTGTGCGAATTTTTTGACAAAGAATTCATGTGATATTTTTATTTTTGCTATGATTGTTGAAATATACAACCGTGTCAAATGTTTATTGTGATATTGTGCTATGCATTCGGGACTTATTCAGGCAAACGGCGCACATAGTCGATGATTTGGAAGACCCCATGAAATGCACGTGTTGTTAAAGGAGCTCACATGACGTCGTTCTGTAGGATTTATTAATAAGCGCTAACTTCAAATTTCCTAGCAATCTGGCAAAGCACATAGGAGAATAAACGCATGTCAATAAAATAATGTTGAGTCGTAAAAGGTTTAGTGAGCATTCAGTTAGCCAAGTGCTGAATGATCGTGTGAGTGAATGATAAAAGAAACTGTCTCGAGCAGGCTGTTCTCCAGGTGGGTTAGGCAATGTTGTGTAGGTCCTTTGAAAGGCCAGAACGTTCACCTCGTATCTGATTGTTTACTAACGCTCGCGTGATTCATCGCAACTATGATTGGTTTAATTCTAACTCGTTCGCTGATTTAATGTTCTTTGTGTACGTCTCCTGGGCAGATTGCATACATACTAGTGTAGGTCCATTACTCCTGCTTTGCTTTCTGATTTGCGATATAACATATGACGTCGCTCACAGTGTTCACTTGGATTAATGCACCTGCAACATTTTGGATGGATCCAACAGTATTTCCAACGCCATATTCTTGAATCACGTGGAAAACGACATTTAAGAATTATTTGGATTGCTCGACTTGTTAAACCCGTCGCTGGACTTGACAGGGTCAGCAAAACTAAAACTTCTGCGCAATCACTTGGGAACTGAAGGGTAGAAGCAATTTGACATCCATTCTCTGCGCCATAAAACCACCTTGGATGAAGACTTGAATACAACAGACAAAACACTGATGGCCGTTAACAACGTATACTCCTCCAGGTTGACCTTTTCCCGCATCAGTCAGCAAAATGGAGAACCACTAGAAGGATTCACTTCTCGACTTATAAGAACCATTCGACCGTGTGAGTACTCCAAAATACCTACTAAAAACTTAAAGATTGCATGCTTAAAGAACAGTTTATATTTGGGGTAGGAAATGAACAACTCGTGAATCCCTTTCGACTGTGAACACATCCAAATCATCTTCGGAGAGGGCCTGTGAAATTGCCCGTATTAAAGAATAATTTCCATTAAAATATGGATTGTTCCCGAAGTCACCATAGTCGGTTTCAGTGATCATAAGTTCGAAGCCATCAGCTACCTTCCAACCTCTTGGCAAATGTTTCCGGTGTGGATCAACAGCACATCGAACGAATAATTTGTCATGTTTAGCAATAACTGCTAAAGGTTCAAGCCGTTCTAAGATTGATCATTTTGCAGAAGTCTGCTTCACGCGCTCGGCACATGCACCAGACGCAGTTGCTGTCAGCGCTCTAGAAGAACTTCTTACCACAGAAACAACTCATGCCTTACATTCGGACGAATATGTTGCTGCTTCCATGTCTGTTAACGAATCACGATTACCACGTTCAGATGTTTGCACGATCTATTTTCTATCCTCGGCCTCAAGACTGCCTCTTGAAATGAAACTAGATTCTGCACCTTCAATAACTGTAATCCCCTATTCATTTTGTGTACGTCATTTCAAACATTTACCTGTGCAACCGACGGTTTATAAATTTGAAAGTAACTTCAATGCACCCATAGAAATGAAAAGATTTATATTACTCAAAATGTGTGGAATTTTCTCCACCGGCTTCTGTGGCTGCAACACTGACACAAAGGCATTGTTAGGTCGTAACGCAATGGTGACTCTAGTCCTAGTGCCTTGTATTGAGTGTATGACAATAGCTTCCGTTGACGTGCCAGTACTGCATTATAAATACCTGCAATTATTTGCTTATTTAGTTGGTCGTGCAGTCAACGCGGCCCGCCAAATTCGTTTAAAGTCGGATTCAAAACCGGCCTCCATATCGCAGCCGCGACCTATGCCCTTTGAGAAGCGGGAGGCAGTTTCTGCCGCCATTACTCTGATGCTTCAAAATGACATAATTGAGTCAATAGCATGCTCGGCTTGAATACATCCATAAGTTGCGGTTTTCAAGAAGGACGGCGGCGTTCGATTGTAAGCATTTAACGAACAAATTGTGGTTGAAATATTTATTTTGCCTTATCAAGATGAGCTGCTATATAGACTTGCCGGAGCATTTTTTTTCAAAATTGAACATCAAAAGTGCTTTCTTTCACATGCCGCTCACCGCCGATTCCAGATCTTTCATTGCTTTCCCACTACAGGAAGTCTATTCTAATGCAATGTTCTACCGATGGGTTTTTGTTCGCCTCAATCCGCTTGCAAAGATCGATGACTCAGTCTTTGTATTCATGCCGAGGTTCTATTGTGTACATGAATGATGTGTGTTTTCGGCAAATCTGAGAAAGAAAATGATTTCAATCTTCACTATGCGCTGAGTCGTCTTAATCAGTTAAACTCAAGTTTGAACATGAATAAATGTGTATCATGTGCAGTTGAAATATCATTCCTTCGCCATATTGTACCTAATGAAGAAGTTCGTCCCAATGTGCAAAATACTGAGGCTATAGCAAATGCCCCAGAACCTACGAATCTACTTCAACTCAAACGTTTTTCGGACTCCGTTCATACTACTGAAGCCATCTTCCTAATTCCGCCAGTGTGGTCGATGCTCTGCGATTAATTACGAGATCCATTATTCCCATTTAGTGGTCCGACACCAAGAGAGAAGCAGACGATTGTTTCCGCTCACGTTGTCAGTGTCTTTGACGAATCCAGCAGTACGTTCGTTTCAACAAATGCCTCCGATGTTGGTCTGGGAGCCGTCCTTTCAAAAATGCAACAAGGACAGGAAAAGATTATCGCATACGTATCACGAACACTTTCTGGTACAGCTGAAAAGATGCTTTAGCCTGTATCTGGGCCTGTTAAAAGTGACATATGTACCCTTACGATAGACAGTTTACGTTAAGAACTGTTCATGCAGCATTGGCGACTCTCCTCAGTGAAGGAACTAAAGGCCATAGACCATCACGAATCAGTCGGTGGTATTCCAGACTATTGAAGTTCGACTTCCCAATTAAATATAGACGTGGTTCAGAAAATTAAGTACCCTATGCACTTTCTCGTCTACCTTTGCCTACACAAACTGATACAGGCGATGTGATCGAATCCTGAATGGTGACTGCCATTGACGATTTGACAAAATAAAACAGTGGAAACAGTACGTTTCTACCGGATGGCCCAATGTGAAAAATATCACCGACCAGCTAAAATGCTATTACCCCTTGCAACAGGAGCTTGCTGTGATAAACGACTGCATCATGTGTGGATCACCGCTCGTTCCACCATCTGGTCTAAAACGTGAGATTATGCTGTGTTCATATGGGACGTCCTGGAATCACACGGACCATTCGTCGTGCTAACGAATGGTATTGGTATGCGCAAATATTTTCGTCAGTCGAGACTTCTGTCAGTGATTGTTTCCCTTGTCAACATGCTGACAAATCAATCAAACCTATATTTGCCCCCGTGAAACCAGTGGAATATTCTGTGGGCCCGTGGGCAAAGCTGGCTATCGATATTATGGGACTTTTTGCAACATCTCCTAGGAATAAAGGTAACATACTGGCCGCCAATTGCCACTACAGTAAATGGCCCGGGGCAAATATTTGTGGGAATGTCACGTCAACCACAGTAATTCGTTGAATGAAACTCCTCATTGGCCGCTTCGGGATTCTTGTGGAGATTGTCACAGATAATGGATCCCAGTTTGTCAGTTATGAGTTTGAAGAATTCCTACGTCGGCAAGGAACAAAACAATCGCGGTCTGTTCCTTAGAATCCCGTAAGTAATGATATGGTAGAACGTTTGAATCGCTATTCGAAGGAGTCTATACAAGCGTTACAGTTACAAAGGGAAACGCGGGATGATTATGTACTCCAAGCGCTATTCACCTTCGTACCAGCCACCATAGGTCGACCGGAAAAACGCCTGTTGAACTTATGTTCGAGAGAGCTTTACGTAAGAAACTTACTGGAACTCGCCAACCTGCAAATAAAGAAAAACTTACCGAGTTACTGTGGCAGGAAAATCACCAGAAGACCTATGCCAAGTCAGCAAAAACGCTGGCACCCGGAACATTTGTCCGTTTGAAGAATCAGTCACACAACAAAGGGCAAACAAGCTTTTCGTCCACAATCTCCATAAAGCGTACCCTCGGACCCGGTAAATAAGAGTTGGATAGCAACAGGAAAGTCAGTCAACGCCATCTATTTGCTGGACGAGTAACCCTGATAGTCAATTCACCCTCGCGTATGGAGCAACCTGCTGCAAACCCCTACAATCCTCGTCATTCATCACGAGCTCTGAAATCGGTTGGCGGTTTTGTCCACGCTTAATACGAAGCTGGCCGGAAGGGATTAATGTGTGTATAGGTCCTTTAAAAGGCCTGAACGTTCACCGCGTATCTGATTGCTTACTAACGCTCGCGTGATTCATCGCAACTATGATTGGTTTAATTCTAACTCGTTCGCTGATTTAATGTTCTTTGTGTACGCCTCCTGGGCAGATTGTATACATACTAGTGTAGGTCCATCACCCCTGCCTTGCTTTCTGATATACGATAAAACAGGCAGCAGGGGTTGTCATCTACTTTATACATAGCTGACGGCCAAATGTTTCGCGGACCACACTCAAAAAGATCTTCAGGATATACAGAGTGTTTGAAGGTGGATATTTTGTTTGTTATCGTGAGATCGCTGTCCAAATCCTTTGTAAGACGCTAAATGTTATCACTGGCTCTGACTTCATTGAAAAGTTTAATCCAAACGCTGGCATGCTTTACAACAAATATGTTTGGACGCATTTGTTTCCGAGAGCAAGGTTGGCAAGGTGAAACTCTTGTTTCATAGACTATCTGGAGGGCTTTGATCAAGAGGCGATTATGAGGCACACAACGAAAATTCTTGCATGTCTGAAGGCACGATAATTACCGCATTTCTTGCGTCCACACTGTCATGGTACACATAAAGTCCGGGCAATCAACTCCAATCTTATGCGACTGTGTCACATACCCACGCCACGTCTTAGTCGGCATGAGAGGAAGCCTTTATATTAGAGTCTTGAGACGGAAAAAGTGCAGCGGACATGGAGGGCATTTGGACTGTGTCCAAGCGCTCGGGTAAGCACATAAAATTTTGTCACTCCGAAGCGGTTAGATGGAGGTATTCTAAAGCACATAAGAAGTGTGGGATAAGGTTCGAAAATGATCTCGTGCAGGACCATCAGAAAATCGCAAGGCCTACTTTTGACCACGTTCGGTCAAAACGGTTAATTAGTAGACCGCTGGATAGCACTGGTAATACCGCGAACAGCGTCGCCGAAAAGTCGAGGTTTTTCGCAGATCTGTTGATGCAGTACATATCGCGGACTCCGAAGATACCACAGAATAGTGACTACAAGGTACCACAGTGGTAGAAGTCTGAAGAGAAGTGGCCCAACTTGAACAAATGTTGGATAGGTTAACTGTGAATAGGACGGCTGGCTCAGAAACTGTCCATGAAATAATGCTGGCATCTGTGAGCGACGTTTTCAGAGAATCCCCACCGACTTGTTTGATGTCACTCTCCGAAAACCCTCACCTCAGGTGACTGGGGGGAAGGCAAGGGTTGGAGCCATCCGTAAGAAGAAGCCTGAAAGGGTGAAGCTGCTGACCACTCAATCTTACACCAGTTGTCTCGAAGCTGTTGAAGGAAATTACAATGATTGGGAATGTGAAACAACACTGAGAGCAGTTTGCTCCAATAAGACAACCTTAGGTTGGTGCGGCATAGATCTCGCCTCATAAATCTGAATTGCTTTCCCGAGGAGATCATGACCAGCTTGTGTAGTGGGAAGAACGTGGAGGTTTGCTACTAGGATTTCACAAAAGCCTTCGATCCATCCAATAATCCATTGCTGACCTCCAGACCAGAGGCCGTTGGTTTTCGGCCAAGAATTTTGTGCTGGACACAGGACATCCTGGAGAATCGCACCTTTTACGTAAATGTGGCAGGGGAAGGTCCACTCTAGGCACAGTGACTATCAGAGTACCTCAGAGATCTGTGCTAGGGGCTATGCTGTTTTATTGGTCGTCAATGATCCCACCAACAGCATGAAGTGCCTTTGCTAGTGACCTGAATAGCGTGGGAAGTACTGACAGCCCGCGCATGCGGGAGGACCTGGACGTTGCTCACAGATGCTCACTTGACTGACAGCTGCCGTCGAATTTGGAAAAATGCAGTAGAAAGCTTGCTGAGGACCTGCCGGTGGTGATCGGGTTTCTTGGTACGGAGGCATAGGACAGGCAGTTGTGAAGTTCGAAGAGAGCCGGGAACGTGGTAATTTTAGTCTCCGGACAGTGTCAAGTGCAATAAGTGGAGAAATACGGCGCCGTATGTAACACGGATAACTTGCATTTCGAGGGAACCAAAGACACATTTGTTTCTTCTAAAACAACTGCGAAGTGACATTTGGCGTACTAGATTTTGGCTGGAGACAGGAATAATGTGAGTTATTGAAGTATTTCGGTCAGATCGAAAGTGCTGTTGAACAGATGTTCAAAATTTGGGTCAATTTGTTCAATAATAATCAGTCTAAGAACTCGAAAGCGAGGATCCAGATGGTCAGCTTAACGACACCCGCATTTCAATATCGTCGAAAAAGAACGATTGACAAGGTTGGGAACTTATACAGTACAGCTGACGGTCACCAGATATGCATTCTCTTATCTTGAATGCGAATTAACCGGCTAGAAAAATTGTTCAGCAGAGGAACATTCAAAGTGGAGCAACTAATAACGAGTTGTTACATAGCTAACCGCGAACGCAAAATGAGACCACTTGGCCAATTGGGTGCGGATGAAGTTTACAGCGTGTAAACAGTACCAAGGAAGACGGTTTCAATCAAGATGCGGTGATAGCCATAACGAAGGAACAGAGGATTTACGTGCGGTTACGGTACAAATTTCATCATGTTTGTTTGCTGCTCGTAGCAAGAAGATATAGTCACACTCAACAACAACTTTTTGCAGGCAAGCCCAACACACCTCAACAGGTTCGACGGTCTACATCATGACGAATGCAGAAAAACAAACGTACCAGACGTGTTGCGTGGTACTCAACATCAGTTTTACTTTTCAATGGTATAGGGGCCAGGAAGCTCGTTCACGTTGGCCACGCAGTTTGTTGTATTTCACGCTACTACAACCAGAGGACAGTTTTCTGTGGAAACTTTGACATTAATTTCGAAGACATTTTGTGATCTGTGACATTCAGTCAATTGCCGTCTTGACTACTTATGGAATTGAATAATGTCTTCTTTTTTCACCGCAGCACTGAGCACCCTCAGAAGTTCATTGAACCCAAATGAACTTAACAGAGGCATAGCCGAGGAGCGAAAATCTCGCGAATGGGCCTCAGTCCACTTGTGGTCAAACCCCTGGCTACACTTACATTTATTTACTACCCACTGGTCACGATAGCTGACGGTCGTGTAATGATGCTTAAAACGGTGTTAGTAAAACAAAATGATTAGAGCTGGATGAACTCCTACACTTCATGTTCGAAGGATGAGCTGCCGGAGCTGGGGTAGATCAGAGGAGGAAGGTTAACGTTATGGTACTAACAGAGCCTCGGGCTGACCATTAATGGAAGACGTAAAGTAAGTCCACCGAGACTGAACTTTTTGAAGTTTTCTTATAAGATATGAAACTAGACTGTCTACCATCCCGTCTATTATCCCAGTCCATTTGGCCTTACCTATCTTAGACATAGTCTTCACTAACGAACCTGGCATAGTTGAGGACCTCCGCACTGAATTCCCTGCATGTTGCAGTAAATTCACCTAGATTTTTCTTAAGTTTATTCCTATTCCTCCTGGGGTAGTTGTTGACCCTACAATGTTATGTAGAGGGGGACTATGTAAACATGAACGACTGCTTTGTAAAGGCTTTTTAGAGCTTACCGTGTTTACCCTGAATATGGGTATTCTGGTTATACTTTGAAGTCACCATTGACAAGCCGGAAAACTTACTGGTTCGACAGGGAATGGTTGTGGCAATGAACTGTCCCACGACATCCTGGGATCCGCCATAAAACCTATTTGTGAAGAGCGTTTTTCCCGGACGGAATTCAAGTCAGTTTAGGATTAGAAAGCTTGGGATCAAATCAAGTTCCAAGAAGTTGAGCGTAGTGAGGCTGATGGTATCGACAACTTTAAGTCGCAAACCTTCCCGGTACCTCAGTTAAGATAACACCCCGAACGGCCTTACGAACATTTGACCAACAGTGTTAAGATAAGACGTTCTCGGGAAACTTGCAGGTTCTGGTCTGACTGGAGACAACCTACATGGAACGGAAACCACTGCTGGTGCGTCTGAGATGGCGTTCTTGAACAATGTCGGCGAAGCCAACTTGCAGTTTCACTGAAAGCCCCAACATTCAATGGGTGGACGCTGTCAGCGTCGTTGACTTTAGTACTGCCGCCCCTCCTGCTGTGATCAGAAAGTTGGACCTCAAGAAATTTCGTGGTTTCAAAACAGCATCACCGAAACTGAGAACGAAGTGTCCAGATAGCTCAGGTCCACTCATAAGTAAATTAATTCTGTGATGGTGAATTATCTGCTGACCATAAGCAATATGGGTTGACACCGATCCGCAAATGTGGTGCGCACAAAAGGTTCCCAACTGCAGAACAGATTTCCTTCTCTTAGCCCTTCAAAAGTGACTGAAAGCGCTGTTGAAGATTTCATCTGACGATATCTTTTTACACACAGAGCGCTCACCCTTAACCGGCGTATTTTTCGTCAGCGCCAATAATAGGTTACCGACTCAGTAAATGTTCGACAGCGCCAAAATGAAACGGTTGATTACGGAGGCCAGGTGAGCACTATTGCGTTGAATTTCTCGGAGGCCTTTGGTAAGTGAGAACGCAGCATAAAACTTTCAAAATTGCAGTAGTAGATAATTGAGGGAAATGTTTCGGGCTATTTAAGAGCGTGTCTCTGTGCAGACACCTTTTTCGTTGGTGTTAATACAACTCGCCAGGCAGACCGAAACGTTCCGTCCGGGGAGCCGGAAGTGTCCAACCGAAAACCGTTGCCATTAATTCTATATACCAACGGAATATCTTCGCTTTGGAATTCATTTATTTCGTCCAGCGGATCAGTGCATCAATCATTTGGTTGGTAGCTGAGGTAGGAAGCAGCAGGACTTGACACCTTCGCCACACAGTGAGTAGAGCAATAAAGGCTAACATGACAATGCTGAGGGGTGAAAAACAGGTGTCTTATGTGAACCAAGACAGAAAAAAATGACAAAGGCGAGATTTGAGGCTGAGAAAAGAGTTAGCAGAATTTACATGTTCAGGAAGACCGTTTCACTATTTATATTCCAAAGTAAGGGAGTCAGCTGAGGTGTGCCTTTAAGGAGGGGCCTCTCGTGCGACTTTCTCAGACTGTATCAGGCACCGATATGCCCTGATATTCCAGAGTTTCGATAATCAAGAAGGTGAGAATTAAATTCTCTTCAATCCGACGGAAATCTAGTAGATAATTACTCGCTTATGTAGGACGCATCATACTACCCACTAGTCAGCCGACAAACGAACTGGATGGCACGCCGGTGATCGTTTTTCAGTACTTTGTCCTTCTTAAGAAAGCAGAACCATGTAACAGATTCACCTTTGAGCTGCAACCGAAAAAAGCATCTTATAAGAGTTTGAAACAAGGGGAATCAAACAGCCCAAAGGATCACCTGAATAACACAAAAATGTTGTCAGATTTCTTCGTATGTGTACTCACACTGACGGAGCTCGTTAGTGGGTACAAAGCTGACGTCCCAAAGCCCAATTCTACAAGAAAAGACAGAATAGAAAAGATATTGAAATGGTAGATATTACTCGACAAGTGTCTAATACACATAACCTTGCGCTTCTCGGCGGTGAATTTTAACCCAGTCGTTTGAAGTCAACTGACCAAGACGTTCAGATCATTCCGCAGTATGGACTGGGCATGAGATGTCTTCGATGAACGCCAATTTTCCACGTCACCAGCGATCAGCAGCAGTAAATAAAAAGTTGGAACAGGACAGTCAGTGATGGGGATATAGAAGAGAATCGCACCAGGAGTGTAGCGAAGAGACAAACCAACGGAGGCAACTTGACACCCGGAATAATTACGGTTGACGCGTACATGATAGTGTTGGCCAATAATATATGAATGAAGCCACAGAGAGAGGTTATCTCATTCTCGAAAGCGATGAAGCTTGCCGAGACGAACCCAGCGGCTCACATGATCGACCGATCTAGCGAAATCAAGCCATATGACCTCAGTGCCAACATCCTGATCGGCCGATTTCGTCCACTGTTTAATCGCCTACAAGATGCCAGCTAGATAAAAACACCCCCACTCTCTTATTCTACTCAGAACCTGAGGCGCAGTTGAAAGAGATGACGTATTCTGTCTTCGGCGTTGGCGATGCCGTAAGCTGCGTCGACGTCCTTCGTTTGCACGAGTAGCCACCTATTAGAACAACCTGCCGAAACAGGTTGTTTCAGATCCAACTTTTGGAGACTCCAAAGTGAGAGGAGATGGATATTTTCAGGAAATTCTAGGTATTTTCGGCCCTCTTTCACTCTGGCAATCGACATTGAATAGAAATGCCATTTAGTATATGAAGAACTATGCAAATCAGTATGCTTGAATGTTGTGGACTTCCTGTTTGGATACTGTTGAAGATGGGTGTCTGCCCATTTGTACTTTTTGTTGAACAAGTGCCTATCTCTACAACATGTTGAGTGTGCTTGTGATTACTCTAGGCAAACGGCTGTAATCTTCCATCATGCTATTACTTCGTTGAAACTAGTCACCTGCCAATTCTGTTTTCGCTCATGTTCAGCATCTCCACAATGATTACGGTTAACTTAAAACTCCATTCACTTTACGCACTACACAGAGTTTGGCCAATAACAGCGCAGAGACTTTTATGGATCTGCAGACAACTTGTGAAAAATCACTGATTGACCTTCTAAAGGACCTCTGTTTGACCTTGTCGTTCTGGGTAGAACATCCTCGCGAATGGCGGACGTGCTTGATTTGCACGGGGAGAATGATTTCGAGGAAGATGCTGATGGTGACCGTGAGTAAAAGTGTCGATTTATTGTCTTTCTCCGCCGAGTGAACAATTAAAATTTCGCTGGGTTAGTACTCCTGTTGAAGCGCGTATTTTAATTGCGCAGCAAAATACCGCAGATACAGTGGCTGAAGTTATCTATGAGTTTATGGATTGGTTTACGCCCAGACTTTCGCTTTTGTTAGATTGAAGCGTTTTAACTACAGTGTTTACACACGCTCGAGGTTGAAGGCTTCAGTACATTTTGTGATTCATTCGTTTCGAAATAACAAACGTTTACTCATTTTTTAGGCACATGTACACCAACTGTCTGAGTGTATTCAGAAAGTCATAAAAAATCAGTTAGTCGGTTCATGTGACATTAGAATCCTGTCCCACTGAAGTGAATTAAGCTTCTTCGGGACATTGGCTATCACATCGTCGTAGTGTGTGAGCGCAATAAATTGCTCAAAGCGCATGAGGCCAGTTTTTTTTGTACACTTAAAATCAATGTATGTCAACTGTAACGGTGTACTAGGTCGTTTTATTACAATAACGTTAAATGACAACGTGTATACAGAACAATGATCACGGACAGCTTCGATACAATCCAAAATCAAAGAAAAGGCACGAACAAACAGTCACAGTAAGTCTGTTAGTGGTACAGAGACGAGCTGGTGATCTGCGCAACGTCACCTCCAAACACTTGGACGATACCTTTCTAGATGGATTTCAAGACCGTTCAAACAAGTCATTCAGAGTGGATAATGTCACCGTTCTAGGGACGTTCACGAGATATGGAACACTTAGGCGGATCACCTAAAATGAACAATGAAGTGAACATCAGCCGAAAACTTAGAAGACAGCAGTTTCTGTATCGTCACACTTCTACTTTAGCGCCTGGACATAGCCAATGTTGCTGCAATCAACTTGGACTGGGGTTTCGACTATGTGCTTTGCAATTCGAAGGCTACCAGGTGACACTGAAAGGGGCCTCGCCTAAGCTTCATCCGGTGTTTGGGCTGCATTTAGTGGGTTGCAGTTTACCGCGGGTACATCGGACGTTGGATTTGCAGTATCGCGAATTACATATGCAGTGACGACATGCACAAATGCAAGTGGGCCATGTCACGAGCGATGGGATATGTGGGTTACCTCCAATGGTGGCTTGTTGAACCAGACGGGATCACTAGTGCGGTAGACTGAGTCGTTTGCTGTACGGCCACAGTAGCTTTCCTCATGGTATTGTGACCTCGACTGTTGTTCGGTGGTGATTTTGTAGACGACACTCAGTCGTTTGTCAAACTCCCTGACATGCTGTGGTAACCCTATAAACTCGGTGGACACCAGCGGCGTTAGTACTTCAACTGACAGGCGTAGTTCGGGACATAGGGTCATTAGCGATGGCGTGTACCCTGTGCTCGAATAGACGGCAGCCTTGTGGGTCAAGAAGCACTGCGGCTGGATTTCGTTTCAGCGATCTGACTGACACTGTTCGGCAAAATTACGCAAAATTGTCATGATACTAAGATTGGTTCGTCCGGCTAGGTTGTTATTCTGAGGGTGATAAATTGTTCAAGTTTGTATATACATAAGATACGACACACTTCCTCCAAGGGGGCGACTATCACACGCAGCTCCTTGAGTGCAGCACAACCGGTGCACCAAAACGAAGGACCCATCTGTTAAAGAACGGTGGTATCATGGTTGAAACTTCTTGGTATGACATCGGATAGGCCCCACGTCATTTGGTAAGATAGTCAACAATCATAAGAATATATTTCTTCCACTCGACATCGGTAGTGGTCCAATTACATCAACTCCCAAACGGTGGTTCATGCCAGCCGTTGCAACCGTCTGTAGCGGGGCCCTGGGGATTACAGTAGGGTTTTGTGTTCGCGCACTGACGTTACAGTTGGCGCAGACGCGGACAGCATAATCATGTAGGTTCGGCCACCAAAAATGCTGCCGGGCAGCTGCTTCAGTTCTTTGTTAACCTGCGTGCGCCAGTTCTAAATATACCTATCGGACAACCTATGAAGCCCTGCCACTTGGGGCGATTAGTCTGTTCAGATGGTTCTACCAAATAAGTGCAATACGCCACCGACATCCCTCAAATTCGTCCACTGTGACCGTAAGCAGCGTTCGTTAGGGGATTTGCCCTCCATCTCGCGGCCAGTTGGCTTAAGATTTTCATCAGGCTGTCGCCGCTAGATGTTGGAAATGTACGGATCATTCAGCGGGTATTGCGCCCAGGTATCTCCGGCTGAAGATGAGGATAATACTGCGTTAACAGTATCCACAGAGGGGCAAGATAGGGCATCAGCATTCGCATGATGGCTGCCCGGGCGATAGGTGCACTCAGAGTCGTAATCCTGCAGGTACTCCGGGCAACATGCTGCCTGTCCCTCCGGTTCTCGGAAGTTGCGAAGCCACTGCAGCGTCTTCCGAGTAATTAAGGGTGGGAGCGCTTGAAACGAACAATAAAGCTAACATCTCAGCGTGTAGTACATTAACGCCCTTCTCGCTTTTCAAGCCGACGACTTGCATAGGCAATCGTTACTTCTCCATCAGCAGACTTTTGAGAGTGCGGCGTCAATAGGTAGGTCACTGGCGTCCGTCTATAGTATGAAGAAACCAGTTGATGGTGAAAAATCTGGAAGTGCGAAAATGCGAGGGGAACTGAGCTTAGTCCTCAGAATATTGAATGCGACGTCGCATTAAACAGATTACACATTTTTTATCCTTCTCTGTAAGTCGGCGGAGTGGGGATGCTATTTCTGCGAAACCTGGAACAAATTCCCGGCAATAAGAAGGCAGCCCCATAAGACTGCCTACTTCATTCAGTGATCGTGGTGTTGGCCAACCAACGATTTGTTTGATCTTTGTACCATCAGTTTTTATCCTTGAGAATGTGATGAGATGGCCTAGGGATGACACTTCTTGCCTTAACAATACGCACTTTGTAGGCTTCAATTTCAGGTCAGCCACTCTGAGGCGTTCACGTACATTCTCCAGTCTAATTGTGCTCATCTGTGGTGACGGAGTAAACAATAGTGATATCAGGGTGGATCAAACATTCGCTTGGTACTAAGTCCTGCACAACTCTCCACATTAATCACTGAAAGGTAACACGTTTTCCAAGCCAAACGGAATCATTTCAAATCTATACAACCTAGACTGAATGATGAATGCTGTCTTCTGACGATCTGCTGGACGGACTTCAACCTGCTAACACTCCGAAGCTAGTTCAGGTGTGGCGAACCACTGCGCGATTTAAGGCGTCGAGTGATATCTATGTGCGGCAGAGGAAACGAACTTCGTTATGGCATTTAGACGTCTATAGTCGACGCATAACCGCAAGCTCCCGACGTTCTTTTTAACCAGCACAATGGGAGATGCATAGAGGACTTCGTTGACCGTATGATTCTCTTGTTAAGTATGTCTCGCATTTGACTACGACTGATAGTGAACAGGAATTCTTCTGGCGGTTTGTCGAAGAGGGTGGTTGTCACTAGTATAAATCCCATGTTGTGCAAATCCAGTCCTCCCAGGTTCCTCTCCATCGGACTGGAACACATCACGGAAGCTGCATAGAAGACTTGCTAGCATTAATCTTCCGGTGTAGGGCAATGCCGTTCTAGTTAAGAGTTAACTCTAGTTCGTTGGTTTCATCAGATATTTCTGATACGTTCACTCTGAGGCCTGCTTTCTAATCACATTTTCACAGTAGTATAACGGAAACATTGCCTGTGAGGTTGGGTCGATTGTGTCACAGTACCGTCCTAATAAAATACATTCCTAAAATCGCGGTCCATGGCAGCTTGCTGCTTACTGAAAACTGATCGTTATGCAAATCAGCTGCACTATGATCACTGTTTGCGAGTCCATCTGTAGGGTGGTGCCTTCGTCCATTAATATTTGAGGCGGTACTCAGGATGGACTGGCAAACAATACTTATCCATCTGGCATCACTTGCAGCTCGGTTGTTTAGTTGCAGGGTGTAGGCACCTTGATATTGAATGTTTGAATATGGACGTAGTCATTTTCAGTAGTTAGGTCCCTTCCCGTCTCCGTCCTTTTTCCTTCTCTCCCTTCCTATGTAGGGTTTGCCTTTTCTTCATGGTTGTATAGCAGTTAAGCATTAGTGTGAACCACTAATGTATTGCTGTCTATGATGATGATGATTGTATTACGGAGAAACCTCTATGAAGCTTGAGATTTCTGTACATGGGGCAACTATGAGATCCATGTTGCTGTGGCTACTAGACTTAGTCTGTCAAGTTTCGGGACGCCAACCGTTTTCAGTTACTCGGCCATCAGTGTATACGGTCACTCGCACGTATCGAATGATAGTGGATGGGCAACAGCAAGGATAGGAGATAGATTTTTGTTAGTGAGTTATCGTGGGTTCATCGGCCTGAGTGGAAACGAAATACGCAAACCGAGATCTGTACTTCAAAACGACGTATGTTCTACAAAACGAAAATTGACGACTGAATTTCAAGGTAACAATATTGGTTCGTGTGGAGCCAATAACGCGAGTGTGCATGAGACAGATGGCGTACGGCATAAAG
Source organism: Paragonimus westermani (assembly GCA_008508345.1). Taxonomy (NCBI): domain Eukaryota; kingdom Metazoa; phylum Platyhelminthes; class Trematoda; order Plagiorchiida; family Troglotrematidae; genus Paragonimus; species Paragonimus westermani. The sequence goes on from QNGE01000608.1 coordinate 90,025, forward strand.
ATCAGACGAGTTCGTTGGCTCAGAATTTGCTTTCTTATGGATGTGTGTTGTGCCAACGGCATGAATCTGGCGTGGCTGAAGGCACCGACACGAATGTCCCGACAGAGTATTCGAAACTCCGACCTATTGCGCACGACTTACCAATCACACGGCAAGGCACGACAACGGCGCCAATATCTTGCTCAACCGTACCCTCGACCCGACAAGACCAGCGAAAATGCAGCTGTATTTATATAGAATTTAATATCATCTGAGGGCTGAAACAGTTATTCAGGTGAGCATGTAGCCCATGCCTCACGAATGGCATAAGATACGTCAGATGCCTGTTCTTAGGGTTGAGTTCACTTTACTCCTGGTTTACGGCACGTGTATCGTACTGATAAGGTGCGCGTATATTGTGATCAAGTATGATTTCCAGCTGGGTGGCATTATTTCAAACTGAGCGGTGATCATCATCACAGACAGCCATACATCAGTGGTTAACGCTGATGCTTAACTGCCACACAACCACAAAGAAGAGGAAGAAGCAAACCCTGTGTAGGAGGAGAGAAGAAAAAGAAGGGACCTAACTACGAAAAACAGCCACGTCTATATTCAAACATACAACATCAACGTGCCTACACCTTACAAACAAGCAACCGAGATGCGAGTAAAAGTAAAGCGACATGAGCAAAATAGCTCCCTTACGGCCCTTACTGCCCCGCGTCATTAAGTGCACTCACTTCACAGACAACTCGGTCAAACAACGACAATATTCACGCCACTGAGCTCAGTGAGCCGCCATCTCACCTAGATTCTTCAGCCTTCGTCTTCGTGAGTCGCGAGGGCCACAGCCCGGGAGATGAACCCGATCTACGGTGACTAAGCTCTTAGTGAACGATTTCATTTGTCTACGCCAGATCATCATCTGTCCACCTCGCGCCTTGAACCGGTCGGCCACAGCGTCCGCAAAGAGTGCTCGGTGTGGCAGGCGACTAGCTGGCATCCTTAATGCATGACCTGATCATCTAAGTCTGTGCAAATGCAGAGACTGAACAAAAGAACTCGGTTGACAAACAATGTGAAACACCCGCTCCCTAACCTCGTCGTTGTTTACTCACTGGTGCCACCCGATACGGGCGATTGAACGCAGACATCGGTAGTCAACTACTTGAAGGCGGTTTACGTCCTCTACCTTGGGCGGCCAATTTTCGCTGCCGTAAGGTAACACAGTCCTCACTGTTGTCCGATACACGCGACCCTTAAAATTCAGAGAGATAACTCCCTATCGCCATAGGTTCCTCAGGTTGGCGAACACCGCCCTAGCCTTAGAGGTACGCACTTCATTTTCATTCCCCACACGTCCGACGCCACCGGTGGTGCAGCTTCCCAGGTATACAAACCGGTCAACAACCTCCATGTCTCCATTGTCTAACGTTGAGTCCACGTAATCATAGCAATCTTGCAGAACCACTGCACTTTTAGGCTGCATGGCGCACTCCAAAGTATTTAGCGGAACGCGATCTAACGTTCAGCGTTGTTGTTGTTGCACGTTGTCAAACAGCAATCAAGATCAGTCAGTCTTTCATCAGGCAGGAGGTTCACGCCGGCGTCTCGTGAGTGCCGGCGACAGTCCCCCGTTATTTCGCCACTGAAGAAATTGAAGACGAGTGGTTGGGGCGGATATCCTTGGCGTACGTCGCTCTTGGTGCTGAAACTGTCAGAGAGTTCACCGTAAACCTTACTCCGAGCTGAATTATGGGAATAAAGCGCCGAAATTATGTTCGGGTACTTGGTCGGTACACCCTTGCATTTAAGCGACTCTGGAATTGTATACCGATGCACAGAATCGGGCGCGCTTTTTGTGGTCGCGATATACGGCGATTGTTGGCCGGTGGCTCACATGACGCTGCTCCAGAATTTGGCGAAGAGTAAAGATGTGATCTGTACATCCCCGCCCAAGAGAGAACCGTGCCTGTTTACTTCCCGAGATGCAGTGAGTCAACGAAGTATATTGGATGCCCGAACCCTAGAAATGACCGGGGTCAAGCCAGTTCTCCTGTGATTTTCGCCAGAGCCCCTGATACCTTTCTTGAATATGGGGACTAGGATCAAGTAACTCCAGCAGGGAGGGATGGTCTCCGTCGTCCACATGGGTTGGAACAACTGAGTCAAGACATCTACTGACGCCTCTCCACCTTATTTGAATAGTGCCGGTACGAGACCATCTGTTCCAGCAGCCCTATTACGCTTGAGAGCTGAGATGCAATTGTGGACCTCGATCTTATTTGGTGGTTCCAAATGTAGCGACCAGCGTGCTACATTGCAAGTTTGTGTCCGCAACAGTAGAAGCAGGAGGCCAGCTAAATTAACCCTCAAAATGCTCCGCCCACCTCTCTAAACTTCTGGGTTTATTGTAGATGAGTGTGCCATTTGTCTTCCCGATAGCTTCACTGACAGACGGTCGCCTGGGACCAGTGGCACGGATAGGCTTAAAGAGTTTGTCGGTGTTCCATGAAGCAAAAGCGGCTTCCACCTCCCAAACTTTCTGCACCAACAAAGTTTCGTGATCAGCCTTTGGATTACGTTTCAGTTTCCTACGGATACCTTCTCTGGACTTGTTATACGAACTACCAGGAGGAATGTTCCGTCTGGCTTCTAACAACTCCAGAGGTTTCTCTGAGATCTAATGTCTGTTCAACCCGTGTACTCCCGTGCCGCATGCCAAAGTACCTACTTCCCGAATGGCCTGTGAGATTTGGGTTCAGCAGTTAGGATCTTCAGAGAGAACTGCCATGCCTGTTTTCCAAGCTAGTTTGGTACTTATGCTTTACCGGCCGCATAGCCAATTCCTCAACAGTCAGTCGTTTCTGTCGTTGGCGTCGTTGTTCAACGAAAGTGAGAGCGAAACGAAAACGTACCAACGCATGATCTGAGTCTACGGTCGTGCTCCAATAAGAGCGACAGCGTTGAATGGAATCGCGCCACCTGTATCTGACGGCTATGTAGTCTATCTGAGACCAGGCGTGATTCGGAGAAGGCGGGCACCAAATGTAGCAATGACGTACACGATGCCTAAAACTGTTGCTGGCTAGAAATAGTTTGTGCTTAGCGCACAGCTGTAACAATCACCCGGCATTATCTGATCGACGTGACGCTATCCCGAACCTGCCACATAGACGAGACTCGACCTCACCAAGGTGGCCGACCTGGGCATTCATATCTCCGGCCAGAATGACTATATCAGAACCACATGTCGACCGAAGGATAGCGGCCAGGTCCGAGTGAAACCCGTACTTGATGCCGACGACAGTACAGTCAGTAGGAGCGTGAACAGACACAAAGAGGAGTTTTCTGAGTCTTGCGTCTAGAGGTGGCCTTAAGAGAACCAGCTAGACAGACAACACAAAGTCTATTGTTTACAGGAATCCAATCTACTAATGCGACTGCGGCCGTCGTGCTGAGGACTATGCGTACTCCAGCCTGACCCGTAACGGCGGCCGTGGAGTCATCTGAAATTTGTAACCAGTATTGGGTAGACGGTGCGGGTGCTATTGGTTCCATACGTTGACTATTGTCCTGTCTGGAAACAGCAAACTACTGTCGTTCAAGTGTGGATGACAACTGTTTAAACGCCGCAGTAAATTATGTTGTCTATTTAGAACGGCTGAGTGTTGGTTTCATTGGCACACCGTTCGTAGTGTGGCAAATCTGTTATGTCTGCCCAACCCCTAACATGAAAAGTATGTGAAATGAGCCCTGGTGGACTTCAACTTAATTGGAGGTAACACTAATCAAGAAAATGGGAGATGGCGTTCTCAGTACACATCAGTAGTTCTCTTCACAATTTCATTGGAGAGGCAAAATAATTTGACTGCTTCTCACAAATGTTGTCTGTTATTTCGTAAAGCCAGTCATTTGTCAACAATAACTGAACATCTACAGCACACGTCAGCTCATTAGCAAGGTTGGAGTTGCCCAAGTCACCTATTGTTTCTCAAGTGTAAAATGTGCCTGAACCGTTTGTTTCAGTGGAGTTAGAATGGTGACTAACCAGCGTGTCAGTTTATAAACTTGTTGTCGGTGTAGGCCGGAGCTGCATCGCAAACCCAAGGAAGCCGTGGATTTGAAGTGTCAACGACCTGCACGGTTTAGGGCATTATACATTATGCCATCGATAATTTTCAGTGGTGTCGCTCTATGCAAACTTCTGTTACAGACACTGTCGACTGTTTATTTGTTGAAGCTTCGCACGGTCACTTGACGTTAACATCTGCACGTACACACTTGTTTGAATTAACTACCCCAGAGCCCTCATCCGACTTAATTTTTGTTGTTTGTCTACATGATTTGTCTTGAGGTTTCTAGGTATTGCTTTTTGATAACAAGCCGTTTGTTGATCGGAGCCACGAGGTGTTTGTTTGCACGTCTAACACATTTTGTATGCTATTGTCACTGTCAAAGTTTGTCCGGTTTTAGATGGTGTCTTGCGGTTAAAAGAAAGTGCAAAGAAACGCAAGGGTCGTGGCTTTGTTGTGGGTGGGTGTGTCGTGGCTTGTTTACGTTAATTGATGATTTAGACGGAGCGGACACTGGAAAAATTGGTTTTGAAAGCCTGATAACAAATGATGACGCAAGTATTTCCGGCCCCCAACGATGTGAGTTTATCCGTTACGTACTTGAGGGCCACCAATTCAGCAATTGAAGGATGGATTGTCTTTATTCGCAACGTTCATGAGGAAGCCACTGAGGAAGATATACGTGACAAATTCTGCGAGTACGGGGACATAAAAAACATCCATCTAAATCTTGATCGGCGAACGGGCTACCTGAAGGTATTCCACCGTTTTCTTCCGTTTCTAAACAATTCAGGGCTACGCTCTAGTGGAATACGAACTGTTTAAAGAGGCACAGACTGCGATGGAGCAGCTCAATGGCAGCGAGTTACACGGCCAAAAAATCCGCGTTGATTGGGCTTTCACGAAAGCACCCTCTGGACAGCGACAATCCGCGAGACACCGCAATCGTGAACGCAGTCACAGCCGCAGCAGATCACCGGATCGTGTACGCCGATGAGGTGGATTCTACTGTATATTTAATATTTTATTTGTTTATAATGAAGCTTTATGTCACAAGCAATCTATATTTTCGATACCCTTATCAAAAGGTTTACCGAACCATCAATATTTTACTGCATAACGTTTAGAAGGAGTCTAAAGCATTCATGTGGTTCACTCAGTCTCAAGAATCGCTTCCATCGACCGCCGTACTTTTCGACGTGTCCCCCGGTGTCTTGCTGTTCCCTTACACTCCAAGGGTTTAGTGCACAGCACTATGAAAAGTACTGCATTGCGGCAAGTCTCCACTTTCCACGTGACAAGCATTACGAGAAGTAAGACCAACATTAGCTATCGAATATGCGTTCACTAGCCTCGCTCAATCGCGTAGTTGGACGATGCACTGAACTTCAGCCCTACAGTACGCGTTCGTTGCGTCGTGTAAGCTGTAAACCCGTACATGCGTGCTTGATTTTGGTTCAGTAAGTTATCTACATATTTGGAGAACCTGTGGGTGTTGATTACACTTTTCTAGCCACGGGGAAGTGTCAATCAGTGACGTACACACGATTCTCGAATCAAATGTGATATCCGCAAATACAATCACACAGTGGTATTCGATTTGAGATGGCATTTACGCGTACGTATTCGTCTAGGAGGTTATTAAAACCTCATCTACTAACAACGTTTAGCGGGATCCACAGAGCACCGCTACTGCCGAAGTTCGGCCGTTTATTCTATTGACGTTTTCTAAATACCACTGATGCACTCAGTCGTCGTGTCGCACTGCTTGCTACCTTTATTTGTTTATCTGCTGTCTACTTGACGTGTTGTCTGTTAAATGTGGTGATGTGCCGAATACCGACGATTCTAGGCTCTGTTAATTTTCATGTGGGATTAAGCTTCTCTCACTGTTTTGCTTAGCTGGCCGATAGAGCGATGTAGATAGTTAGGGCAGTGAACAGTGTGATCGACATGAATTCCCCCCATACCGTGGTTTTGCGAATCAACGGGGGCGGGGAAATTTCAAGGATGTCACTAGCCAACCCGCAGATAAACTCCGTAAACCACCCACATTAGGAAATTTCGATGCCGTTGGGTGTGCAACACGATACGCGGCAAACTGTTACATTCCAAGAATTTCAAACTACTACGATTTCGAGTGAACCTATTCACAACGTTATCCACATTTCATTTACGGATGTTTGGAAATCTTGACGTTATTTCTTATTTCCGCAATACCTACTGATTCCTCTGTGATCGCAGAGTTGTTTTGGTAAGCGACGGTTTATTCGGCGGTGGTTTAGCACTGTGCCGCAATCATATACAGACGGTGGCCAGTTAGATTACCAGCACAAAAGTATAGTGAAAGTCGGCACTCTGCTGGGTGACTTTAATGAATTGGAGCGTAACTGTTTTGATACATTTTTATTAAGACAACGAATTGGTGTGTATTTAACAGCTTTTAAGGTGTTTTGCCTACCACTGGCTCCAGCGTGACGCACCCTCAAGCGTAGCAATGTTTGACCACAAGAGAATTTTCGGAGGGGATTGGCGTGATATTGTCAGCATTTTACAGCAGAACCTTGGTAGCGACATCAATTTCGAAATATTTTGAATTCAGCTCATCACCAATTGCATGCTTATAGTGTGGCTTAGTTAGATGTTCCGCACGGTCTAGGTGAAAAAGGTATTGACCTCCTTGCTTAATTCTAAGTAAGCATTCGACCAAATGTCTGAAGAAGTTAGCGCGTCTTATGCATTAACGCACCAAGGAAATGTAAACTAAATAGAGCTGACACTATTCGGTATGAGGGTGCAAACAGTTGGCGGATAGCAAAACGATCTGCACTGGCTTAGGCAACTCCCTATTACGTCTGTTCTGGTGGTTTTGCATCGTCAATGCTGGCGAGGCCGTGATCATAGCCAAAACCCTGCTAATGTCAAGGGAGGTGGTATCCGGAGAAGCTGTTGCTGGTTGTGCATCAATCCTCAAATCAGGCACCCCAATAAACGCTGTTTTTCCGTCGATAGGTATGATCCCGCGTTTGCTGTTGCGCTTTACTACTAAAGTTCCACCATACCGTCTGATTACACTGGATGGACCTGTATTTGGTGGTTGCAAAGGTCGCCGAGGTGCGACGGCACGGATCAAAACTTGAGAACAGGTTGACAGACGAGCGTTGTATATGCAGGGTCAGGCCCGCACGTCCTGGTCAGTCAAGTTGGTGGGCGCCGTGGCGCAACCAGCAACTCTCCCTGTGAACGCAACGAACACCCGTACACTAACTGAAAGGGCGTGGTATGTAGATCGGCTTTCAAAACGCTTCGGATACTTGACAGAACTAGCGGAGGGTTGTTACTATGGGATGGAGTGCTTTTCAAGTGCAGACGAAAGGGTCCAACTAGTCCGTCAGCTTCTGACGGTAAGCTGCGGTGCGGATCCGGCTATTTTCTGGCGCGTTTATAGATAATGAAAAGGTTAATTCAGTATGTAACCTGAGATCTCTACAGCGGGATAACCAAACTGAATGATCCAAGGTTCACAAGCTACTCGTTCGACAGTTCCAAACAGACAGTCTAAAGTCGATGTGGCTTCTAGTCGATTTGTAAATTGGTCTACCAGGTTAAGATATACGTATACCCGTCAGAGGATGGCATAGGTCACCATGATGGAGACGCCGTCAAGATATCTGAATTTCCCCGTAGGGAATGCTTGTGGCACTGAATTTCAGGTCGTTGACAGTATAGGCACACGTTGGACGAAGAACGAATGTAGCGATTGGCATTACGCCAAAGGGTTCGGTGACTACCCGGACTGCGGTGTATGCGTGGGCGAGATATGTGCAACATTTTAGGGGAAAATGGCGGCGAAAAACTAACCCGGCGATGGGTGTCTTGTGAAGTTACTTATAACCATCCCTTCGGCCAGATGTATAAAGACGCGTTCTGACTTGAGAAACTTTGTCTGGCTGACTCGTTCAGCAGCTGTCAGTACGTTTTAAACATACGTCTCGTGGTGCCAGCAACAGCTTATTACTCAAATGTAATATGTGAAACACTTGTTCAAAACTCTGCTTAAGAATAATCTGTTTAGCAGCCTTAGCGATTGGTTGGCGAGATATCCTTAAGGATTAGCATGTCGCAGGAAAGGTGTGATAAATAGGGGAAAGTTACCTAGATCGTTTGCGATACGGCTGTTGCTAAACCCTGTTTCTAACAACCAACCACACCTCTGGATCAAGATCTTCACAAGCAGAGATAGTTAGCGTGATCAGAGATACGAATGGCAAAGATTTCTAACTTCTTTAATACCCACAGCGATTAGCTGGTATTCCACAAGTTTCACCTAATCCCAATATTACACGGTTTAAACGGGCTTACCGACTTGTAAATTCAGGCAAAAGACCGGTCGAGAATAACGCAGAGTTCATTAGGAGATATGTGGCCAATACACAATCGACCTGCAGACGATAAGACGAAAGGGTACCAGCCGAACGAAAACGAGCAGCCGGCGTGAGTCGTGCGTCCGAGTGCGCAGGGTACCTATCGATATCTCTACTCGCTCGAACAAATCCTCAGACACGCAACGATTTGTAGCTAAACGGGCACAAATGACGCAACCACGGTCAGTGGAAAACAAATAAGGTTGCTACACCGGAACTTTAATCGTGACATAGGGTAGGCACGCCACCACGGTCAGTGAATTCCGTAGTCTCTTTGCATATCACCCGCGTGAATTTATCGCCCAGCAAATGCAACTCATTCAACCTTCGTCGAGCGGTCTGGTCCAAGTCTGAGTCATTTCATGCTCTAAGATGGACACAACAGCGCGACCTAACAACACGCCATGCCGTTTACATAATCCGACTGTCCGAATGTTTACAGTTGATGGGGTTTTCCTTTGCGTACGGTAAAGAACTGCACCGAATGGTCATGACCTTCACGACTGGAGTAATCAAGTTTGGTTCAGATGTCGAAAGGTAAGTTATTGCCTTCCAGTCGTTACGTAGGGGTGTTGTGCTCATATTTGGAATCTTTATCAATCCAGGAATTGTGAGCAGTTGCTCAGATGAGCAGTAGTACCACACGTATGCATTGCATGTATGTGTGCCCTAGGGTAAAATGTCTCGCAAAGTGCACCACCGGGTAACCGATTTTCAGCCGCCATCGTCTTGAACATATCACATGAGCACTGCGGTTGTTCAAAGAATTCAGTTTTTGGAGGCTTAAACCAGACGAGTGCAAGTGACAATCGCAATGCTTCGGTTTAGATGGCGAAGGCTCCATTTATCGGGCGGGGGATCGTTAGACCAATGATTCTTCTGCGGCAGACGGCCGTCATTGGAACCATCTTGAGGTGACCGGAAACCACCAGGGTCAAACTGAACTGCGATTTGGTTACACAAACAGAGAGGATACAACAATCGACACCAGCTAATCTGTATTTTTGCCAAAAGTGTACCTTGCAGGTTTGTCAACAGAGATTTCCATTATCCCAATAGAACAGTTTTTTCTAAAGGTACATGATTTGGGCCATGTTCAGCTGGATTGTGGCAATTGTAACAAAGAACAATCGTATAGCAGAATCAACGATTATCCAAGCCAATAAATGAATGGAGCAACAAATAAAAAGAAAATGACAACAAATTTCAATTAAACCAAGCACATGATAACAAAAAGGTCAAAGTATTCTGAGGATGTGGGCGCTTGAAGTAAATCGATCGAGATTCGCCTGTGATCGTTGATGGAGGAGAAACGACGCCAGAGCGAACCGAAACTGAAGCAGGAGGAGAGACGATAAAGGCCGATCCGATATTCTGTTAGTCAGAACGAACAATCTACAGTTTATGAAAACAACCTACAGGAGAAGAAATGGCAGATTTGTTAATTTAGGACTGGTCCACTTGTGAAAAAACCCGGGCTTCGGCTAATGATGAGCAGCCGGGTACTTGGTCGAAACATCCGCGGTTTTATGGACTTCCCAGCTAGTCCCTCCAGAGAGGAACTACTGTTGTCGGAGGATTTTGGTGGTACACGTCCTTGCTTTGACTCAGTTTAGAATTCCAACGAACGAATCGCTAGTGCAACGGCGCTCATCTAACCGATACTAACTGGCCTGTTAGCTTCAATCGACCATTTGGTGAAAAAGCCTTACAAATCGTACTGGAATAGTGTTCGGGGCTTAAGTTGATACAAATTGAACAACACTCATTTTATCACAACCTTCTCATGGTGTTACTGTTGAAAGGGTGTTTTTGAGTTAGTGGGGAAAAAAAAGAATGGTCCATTAACGTTTGCGGCGCCAGTTCTGCCGGTGCGATATCAACCGGCACGAAATATGCACCGTCTTAGGTATCATCAAGACGGATTAAATATTGTTAAACCTATCAAATTATACCACTGGTCGAGACGGAGAAATGCATTCGACGTGAAACAAGCTGTGTTACGTGTATTACGTGCACCCAGAAAGTGTACCAATGTTTCACGTCGTGAAATGTCATCCTCAATTCAAGGGTGAAAACTCCTCACTGACCGCACTAGAGGCAGTTAGACATCAAGACGGTATATGGCGCGGACAGAAGCCAAGCAAAATCTGGCTCAAAGATGTTACGTAGATCTGACGGTATTTAGAAGGAGAAACGGTTCACAGCTCATTTTCCAATCAGGAAAACTGGTTTACTTCTAAAGTTTTCAAGACGACCGTGTGTTATTTTTTGACAAGCATACGCGCAAATCAGACTCAAAAAGACAAAATTGAGGTTACAAATATGGCGATCAGCAAAGTGAGGCATACTGGTCAAGGACAACAGTACACTTAGTGTGAGGATGCTTCCGGTTGACTCATTTAATCGTTCTATCCATGAGAAACGGTCAGGATTCTAATCAGGTCACACTGTGTTTGGAGACGGCGCTCCTCTCAGTAGTAACGCGGAATATCTTAGCAGAAAATACTACAAAACGGTCAAATAAGGCTAAGCGATATCAGAAAGGTTCTAAATCCGGCAAGCGATACCTACTGTTGCGTATGTCAAGAAATATGCTGGACCAACCAAACAAGGCTGAACTCGAGATTTTTGCTTTGAGAGGACAAACGATGGGCGTCTGTTCCCAAAAATAGCGTAGTCCGTAGAGTAAATTAGAAAACGGGTAAAAGGTCATTTTATTCCGAAGAAAGATGTGTTCAACCGAGCGAAAGCTGCATCGCAGTGTATGCGGTACATAGTAGCTTATGCACATTCTCGCATCAGAACTTTGAAAGAGGGGCACCTGAGTAGCTGATGAGCACACGGGATTAGAGGATGAGTATGTGAAGAAACATCGAAAGTTACCTGAGAATTGTCCTGCGAGTTTGTCCATTTTGGTAGGCTGAAGATGTTTTCCAGGGAAAGACGAAAGAAGAGAAAACTGAAGACCGTTGACGCCTACACACTTCATCTAATGTCAAAATCAGCGTCTACATTGTTCATGACCGCGCAGGTGCCTGGCTACCGCGGTATTTACCAAACTGTTCATTGTCTCAGTAAATGATGCTCACTGAAGTAAACGTTCAGCTAGCATACGGAGCACGTGATTCAACATTGCGAACCGCGCACCTGTATTAATTGACAAATCGAACGCGCATCCAGTTTCCCAGAATCAGTCCATGGATGATCGCGTTTGTCACGCGGCCGTAATATTTGGTAAGACCTCCGCAAGTTACTGTATGTACACAAAGACAGAGCGGTTTGATCACAGGTAAGTGTTCACATTTGGCGTGCGTCACGGCAAGCATTCACAACGTCGTAGATTACAAAGTAGCAGGTGCGAGTATTCCAATTCTCGGCGGAATACCTCAACGTGATGGTGAGGTACGTCCAAAAGCCCACAACGAAGGGATCGCAGACAACACAGGTGACCGGACGAACCATCGCTCAACGTGGTCGGACCAATGGACGAGGCATGGCAGGCAAAATGGGATGAATGACAAGATCGGATGTGTGATTATTCCAACACTCAGTGGAACACCGCGACACGGTCGTGAAATACGACCGAAGCTTATAGCGGATAAAGTGCGGACAATAGGAGCGACAGGGCGAGCCATCGATCAACCAGATCGGATCAACGGACGAGGAATGGCAAGTGGAAAACCCCGCCGACGGAAAGCGTCGGCCACACGCGGTTGGCGGCATCCGATTCGGATTAGCCTGTCACAGTGACCAAAGCCAAAGGACGCCTGCGCTTAACCATCACCGCAGTTGGTTTGCGCCGCACCACTTGCAGTTCCACCAACACACCACATATCCAGTGTAAACCCGAAGGAATAAGACTGGGAGATGTGCCAGTGGGGCCTTTCTGTCCAGCCGGCCAATGCTGGTTAGCCACTTGATTGGCTAGTACGGAAAGGAAACTGCTATCTCTCGGAAAGCAAATAGAGAGAGCCTGCTATGACGAGATCTAAACTAAGAATGAAGATTTCTGAAGTGTAATACAAGAAGCATTGCAGTATAGGAGTGTATGTTGGTGCATCCCAGGAAAGATGAGGATGAAAAACAAAATTTTCATTGAACTACGAAAAGCCAGGCAAACCATTCATCATACATTACATCAACAAAGCCGGAGAAAAGAATGCGTAGAAGACCACAGACACTCAAGTTTCTGAAAAGAGGAGCGGATTAATTGTCAACGACTAGGCTGTTGGTCAATGCAGTCGTTAACAGGAGTGGGATGGATACGCTTATATGACCTACCTGAACCTAACGTACTCGCCGCTTCTTCGCCGACGGGGTACTATGAGTACGTTGGTGACCTATTAACCCCAAACGGCCAGCGCATTCGCGGCCGCACACATCGCAACTCCATATAGTCACGTCACCGCGACCTATGGCACCGATGGTTCCCTTGCGTACCGCACGCTTC